>CM036758.1:1937918-2532918 GCA_020796225.1 Arion vulgaris | reverse complement strand
AGCGTGCAAGCTTACTATAATCAGGGCGTGTCAAGCCAGAATACAGGAGGCTACCGATCATTCTTCATTAACTAGGGCTGCGAGTGTTCACTCTTGAGCACAATATTTGAAGTTAGCCACAGACTGTAAGTAGGAACTATCATAGACTATATTTGGTAGTTTAGAAACACTAGTTATCGCGGGGCAATCCTGCATTTTCACAGAACAACTATCTTCTGTCTTGAGAATCTATCTTCTGTCAAGAATCCTGTTTTGCCTCACAGTGTCAGGATAAGAAGATACTTCTAGAACGGGTTTTTATGGACGCTAAATAAACAGTGATTTTTCGCAATCTCTAAGGTCCACCTTGTGAGTGGGAACTATGGCGTAATATGATAAGTTATCGCGTGGGAACTATGGCGTAATATGATAAGTTATCGCGTGGAACTATGACATAATATGATAAGTTATCTGGAACTATGGCGTAATATAATAAGTCCTCTCCATAAAGAACTCATTAAGAGAAGGGTGTAGACTCAAGAGAGGCAGATCATGGCTGAGTCAGGCGGAAGATACGCTTAGGAAAATATGTGATCCTTTCGGAATTGACACAGGAAGGAATGGATTGCTGTGCCACCTCAATTTCAGACTGCTTTCACAGTTATTACATCTATTAAGAAAAACTGCGAACAAAATAATCTATCACTGATTAACGTGGAGGCCCTCTTGAATGACAATATCAATGATACAGATGTGGTTATTTACACCGATGGTTCAGTCATTCGCCAACAACGCTGTGCGTGGGTTTTTTCAGCACGCCCAGGAGGAAAAATAATAAGATAGGCCAGTGGGGTCTATGCAACAACCACAAGTAGTTTGACAATGGAGGTTCGGCGGTTACGGAGGCGGTGAACTGGTTGGCATCTCACAATTACTCTCGTGTTTTCATACTCAGTGACTCCATGAGCATGATTCGTAAAGTCGAATCAGGTATGGTGAGACGCAACTAGGAGGAGGTACTGGTACAGACAGTGATCAGAGAAATCACCTTCATTTTGTCCCTGGGCACGCAGGAGTTAGGGATAATGAACGAGCTGATAGATTGGCTGGCTTGGCTACAATATCAGAAGGAGCTGCCATGGATCGAAGTGACATTCTTCACGCATTGAGAGAGTCTTTCCGAACACAGGAGTTTCAGGGCTGTGAATCCCACTCGCTGACCAGATTGAAAGAGATGGGTGTCAATATTGGTGCAGCCCGAAAAGAACGACATACTAAATATGCAAAGAGATTGATTAATCAACATCGATCTGGCGTGCTGGGTCGCTGGACGCTGCTGGATTTGTTGAGGCGAAGATCGGAGCACCTATGGACATGTCCGGAGTGCTATGATGATAGTCCTCATATAACTGATGATAAGTTATCGCGTGGGAAGTATGTCATAATATAATAAGTTATCGCGTTGGAACTATGACATAATATGATAAGTTATCACGTGGGAAACTGTACCTACTCTCGTAGAACAACTATGGCGCATAATATGTTAATTAAGTTAAACAAAATGGCGGGTATGAGAAGTCAGCCTGCACATATCATATCTGTATGACTCATATTCATCATGTACCTTGTATGTATGTATGTATGTATGTAGTATGTATGTATGTATGTATGTATGTATGTATGTATGTATGTATGTATGTATGTATGTGTGTATGTATGTATGTATGTATGTATGTATGTATGTATGTATGTATGTATGTATGTATGTATGTCTCGTTCTATAATATTTGACTAATGACTAATGTGGTCAGACAAAACTGCGCGCGATAACCTATGCTGACCTGTGGATACAAAAAAAAACGAGGTATGGAACTCTCATGTGAAATAATTTGAGAATATAAGTCATGCAAGACCAGAGAAGAATGCTAATTTTCGAGTTGCTAAATGGTGATATAAGTCAGTGTTGGAAATGTTAACAATGGGTAACTGTTATAACTCTATCACACCAAGTCTGTTAACAATTACTGCCAACTTCAGTTAATAAACATTAAAATTATACTTGTCCAAATAGTTGACATTTTGTTCTCAACGGGAGAGTTGAACCATTATTAGAATTAATGAACTAAACCTGGGACACAATTGCTTGTAGACTCAAGAACTAAACCTGGGACACAATTGCTCGAAGACTCAAGAACTAAACCTGGGACATAATTGCTTGTAGACTCAAGAACTAAACCAGGGACACAATTGCTTGTAGACTCAAGAACTAAACCTGGGACATAATTGCTTGTAGACTCAAGAACTAAACCTGGGACACAATTGCTTGTAGACTCAAGAACTAAACCTGGGACACAATTGCTTGTAGACTCAAGAACTAAACCTGGGACACAATTGCTTGTAGACTCAAGAACTAAACCTGGGACACAATTGCTTGTAGACTCAAGAACTAAACCTGGGACACAATTGCTTGTAGACTCAAGAACTAAACCTGGGACACAATTGCTTGTAGACTCAAGAACTAAACCTGGGACACAATTGCTTGTAGACTCAAGAACTAAACCTGGGACACAATTGCTTGTAGACTCAAGAACTAAACCTGGGACACAATTGCTTGTAGACTCAAGAACTAAACCTGGGACACAATTGCTTGTAGACTCAAGAACTAAACCTGGGACACAATTGCTTGTAGACTCAAGAACTAAACCTGGGACATAATTGCTTGTAGACTCAAGAACTAAACCAGGGACACAATTGCTCGAAGACTCAAGAACTAAACCTGGGACATAATTGATGGAAGACTCAAGAACTAAACCTGGGACATAATTGCTTGTAGACTCAACGTCTAAACTGCAAACATAACAGTTTTACCAAATACACGTGTTTCTGTAAGAGATATATTTCTAACCAAGGAGAAATTACATAAAAAAACAATAAATGACCTAAATTTATCGTTAATCAGACATAAAAATTACGGACTCGTCCAAATACTTTGTTCAAAACCAAATACTTTGTTCAAAACCAAATACTTTGTACAAAACCAAATACTTTGTACAAAACCAAATACTTTGTTCAAAACCAAATACTTTGTACAAAACCAAATACTTTGTACAAAACCAAATACTTTGGACAAAACCAAATACTTTGTACAAAACCAAATACTTTGGACAAAACCAAATACTTTGGACAAAACCAAATACTTTGGACAAAACCAAATACTTTGGACAAAACCAAATACTACGGACAAAACCAAATACTACGGACAAAATCAAATACTACGGACATGTCCAAAACATTTTAGCAGAACCAAATGTATTTATCGTTCTTCATAGACACATCTCTAAACAATCAAATACTTATGGTTCCAGTGACTCGTCGTTACAACATTTCTCACATTATTTTTACGTGCTTACTAGTACAAAGTTTGATTTGATTTTCTTCTAACGCAGTAAATTGACATTTACAATTGATGTGACTTCATCCGATAGAAAGTCTCGAATCTCATAGTCTGATAGACAAGTTGAGTTCGCTGGATACTGCAGCACATCTGTCCATGAGATATTTAAGCCATTTCTCACATTTTAACATAGTGTATTCTCTCCCACATTGTATACTTCCTCACATTGAATACTTCTCCCACATAGTATACTTCTCCCGCATAGTATACTTCTCCCACATAGTATACTCTCTCACATAGTATACTTCTCCCACATAGTATACTTCTCCCACATAGTATACTCTCTCACATAGTATACTTCTCCCACATAGTATACTTCTCCCACATAGTATACTTCTCCCACATAGTATACTCTCTCCATAGTATACTTCTCCCACATAGTATCTTCTCCCTATAGTATACTTCTCCCACATAGTATACTTCTCTCACATAGTATACTTCTCCCACATAGTATACTTCTCCCACATAGTATACTTCTCCCACATAGTATACTCTCTCACATAGTATACTCTCTCACATAGTATACTTCTCCCACATAGTATATTTCTCCCACATAGTATACTTCTCTCACATAGTATACTCCCTCACATAGTATACTTCTCCCACATAGTATACTTCTCCCACATAGTATACTTCTCCCACATAGTATACTTCTCCCTTATAGTATACTTCTCTCACATAGTATACTTCTCCCACATAATATACTTCTCCCACATAGTATACTTCTCTCACATTGTATACTTCTCCCACATAGTATACTTCTCTCACATAGTATACTTCTCCCACACAGTATACTTCTCCCGCATAGTATACTTCTCTTACATTGTATACTTCTCCCACATAGTATACTTCTCCCACATAGTATACTTCTCCCACATAATATACTTCCTCACATTGTATACTACCTCACATAGTATACTCTCCCACATAGTATACTTCTCCCACATAGTATACTTCTCCCACATAGTATACTTCTCCCACATAGTATACTTCTCTCACATAGTATACTTCTCCCACATAGTATACTCTCTCACATAGTATACTTCTCCCACATAGTATACTCCCCGCACATAGTATATTGACATAATGCAAACAAATAACTATATTGTGTTAGAACAACTCTATCAACATGAATTACTCTCTCTGTTTACTTTATTTTATCTGTCACAGAATGTCTGTTTCCTCTATTTTATCTGTCACAGAATGTCTGTTTATTTTATCTGTCACAGAATGTCTGTTTATTTTATCTGTCACAGAATCGATTCGTCAGTTTAACAGGAGTCAAGAATCGTCTAGAAAATATAGCATTCCTTCCGACAACAATTATGTCAGTCAACATGACCACAGGTAAGTTGTAACATGACCACAGGTAAGTTGTAACATGACCACAGGTAAGTTGTAAAACATGACCACAGGTAAGTTGGGTAACATACCATGGAACATGACACACAGGTAAGGTGGTAACACAAACATGACACACAGGTAAGGTGGTAACACAAACATGACACACAGGTAAGGTGGTAACACAAACATGACACACAGGTAAGGTGGTAACACAAACATGACATAACACAAAAATAAACATTGCTAATCAGATCAAGATGTCAAAAATTAAAATCAATTAATCTAGAATCAAGTTAATTGATGAAGTGATGGAATGTATTTGAATGAAGATGAAAATTATGAAATTGATGAAATGATGAATGATGAAAATGATGAAATGATGAAATGATGATGAAATGATGAAATGATGATGGAATGATGATGAAATGATGAAATGATGATGGAATGATGAAATGATGAAATGATTATGGAATGATGAAATGATGATGAAAGAAAATGATGGAATGATGAAATGATGAATGAGAAATGAAAATGATGGAATGATGAATGATAAATGATTATGGAATGATGAAATGATGATGGAAAAATGAAATGATGATGGAATGATGAAATGATGAAATGAGGAAATGATTAAATGATGGAATGATGAAATGATGGAATGATGAAATGATGATGGAATGATGAAATGATGATGGAATGATGAAAATGATGAAATTAATGAGAAATGATGAAATGATGATGGAATGATGATGAAATGATGAAATGATGATGGAATGATGAAATGATGAAATGATGGAATGATGAAATGATGATAGAAATGATTGAATTGAATGATGAATGATAAATGATGAGATGAAATGATGAAATGATGAATGATGATATGATGAAAGAAATGTTTTGAAATGATCGTCAGGAAATGATAAATATGATACTGAGAAATAAAGACAAAAATGCATAAGATGAATATGAGGAAATTAAATATATGAAGTATAATGATGAAATTTGAATATAATATATAATATGATAAATCTGATGAATGTAATGATGAATGATGATATGTGAAATGCCTTCAAGTTCAAAAAGATATGATGAATGAACATGTATGTGACTGCTTCAAGTCTCAACAAGATATGCTTGAAAACAAAATGTGGATGCCTCAGTTCAACAAGATATTTGAAACATTTGTATAACTGCCTTAGTATCATAAGATCATGTTGACATCATATGTGACTGCCTTCAGTTCAACAAGATATGTTGACACATGTGTGACTGCCTTCAGTTCAACAAGATATGTTGACACATGTGTGACTGCCTTCAGTTCAACAAGATATGTTGACACATGTGTGACTGCCTTCAGTTCAACAAGATATGTTGACACATGTGTGACTGCCTTCAGTTCAACAAGATATGTTGTCACATGTGTGACTGCCTTCAGAGATATGTTGACACATGTATAACTGCCTTCAGTTCAACAAGACTTGTTTAACAACGATAATGTAACACTTCCCAAGCTACGTTATGATATAAGATACTAGACAACACAAACGAGAAGTTAAGCTTCATACGAACCTTCCATCGGTGTCAGTTTCATATTGGATTATCCTGATTGCATTCCAAACATGCCTATAGTTGATCCGATCTTCTATGTACTTTCCCCAACATCGTCCAGCCACTAACCGTACCAGTTCAATGTTGAATAATGAGCTTGATATTCCATGATGCGGTGTACAGTTCAGATTTCATAATAAGTGGCCACGGAAGATATCAATTGTAAAGAAATGATCAAAGAATACCAAAAAGCAGACATTGAAGTGGGAGTAGAAGGAGAAGAGTTCCAGAAAGAGAGGACGTCCTAGGAAACCCTGAAACCAACTTTACTGAGAGAGTCCAGAAATATCAGACTCAATTCCATAAAAGAGATTTAACGAGTTGCCCAGTACAGAACGGTATAGAACAATTACTTGCAGGCCATATGTAACGTAATACGGCGCCAGTGGAATATGATAAATCGCAAGAAACACAAACTCAAATAATAATACCACATTCTGGACTCATAAGTACATCAGCTTCATAAGTACATCAGCTACATAAGTACATCAGCTACATAAGTACATCAGCTAAATCAGTACATCTGCTACATCAGTACACCTGCTACATCAGTACATCTGCTACATAAGTACATCAGCTACATCAGTACATCAGCTACATAAGTACATCATCAACATAAGTGCATCAGTTACCATATTGCATCAGCACATCAGTACATCAGCTACATAGTACATCTGCTACATAAGTACATCAGCTACATCAGTCATCAGCTACATCAGTACATCAGCTACATCAGACATTCTACATCAGTACATCAGCTACATAAGTACATCTGCTACATAAGTACATCAGCATCTACATCAGATACATAGTCATCAGCTACATCAGCCTGTACATCAGCTACATCAGTACATCAACTACATCAGTACATCAGCTACATCAATACATCAGCTACATCAGTACATCAGCTACATAAAAGCATAGCATCAGCTACATCAGTACATCAGCTACATAGACATCTGCTACATAAGTACATCAGCTACATCAGTACATCAGCTTTACATCAGTACATCAGACTTTACATCAGTACATTACATCAGCTACATCATCAAGTACATCAGCTACAATATTACATCAGCTACAATATTACATCAGCTACAATTACATCAGCTATTACATCAGCTATCTATATTACATCAGCTCACATATTACATCAGCTACAAGTACATCAGCTATTACATACTACAAATTACTAGCTACATAAGATAGCCATTTACTCAGTTACATAAGTACATCAGCTACATAGTACATCAGCTACATAGTACATCAGTACTACATCAGCACAAGTACATCAGCTACATAGTACATCAGACAAAGTCACTACTATATTACATCAGCATGTACAGTATATATACATCAGAACATATTACATCAGCTACACATATTACATCAGCCATATTACATCATACATATATACATCAGCTACACATATTACATCAGCTACACGTATTACATAACAAAGATAACTTAAGCTTCACACAATAGTTGTTTACATAAATGTCGAGATAGCAACAACGAGAACGGGGACTTCACTGCGGGTTTCACAGCAGAACTAATCAGACAAGAAGAGACGATATTTAACAAATCTATAAATGGCGCTTCTTCAGATGTAAGAACACTCGAAGATGTTGTTGCATCTGCTGATGATGATGAAGACGAGGGTAATGATGGTGGTCATGGTGAAGACGATGATGATGATGATGGGAAAGATCATGATGATAATGCTGATGATGAAAATAATGATGATGATAAAGACGATAATGATGATGGTGATGATGGTGATCTTCATGATGATGAAGATGATGATGATCACAGGATGATGAAGAAGGTGATTATGGTGATTATGAAGATGGTGATGACGATGATGAAGATGATGATAATGATGATGTCAAACAGAAACAGTTACATACAAGAGCCATGACTAGAAACAAAGATAAACTTATCTACAAAATCATTTATTTGTTTTCTTCACGCAAGTAAGAATCAACAATATCCGGATACATATATCTCATTCCTCTCTGCTGTATTACCACGTGCATCTATCATAGATTGTATCTCTGTTGTATTACCACGTCCATCTATCATAGATTGTATCTCTGCTGTATTATTACTACGATATTGTATCTTGCTGTTGTATTACTCGCTCATTATCTGATGTGTTCTGCTGTATTACCCATATTATCACTATTGAGATTTATTCACTGTTTGTATAGTCCATCTATCATAGATTGTATCTCTGCTGTATTACCTCGTTCATCTATCATAGATTGTATCTCTGTTGTATTACCACTCTCATCTATCATAGATTGTATCTCTGCTGTATTACCTCGCTCATCTATCATATATTGTATCTCTGCTGTATTACCTCGCTCATCTATCATAGATTGTATCTCTGCTGTATTACCAGTCTCATCTATCATAGATTGTATCTCTGCTGTATTACCACTCTCATCTATTATATATTGTATCTCTGCTGTATTACCTCGCTCATCTATCATAGATTGTATCTCTGCTGTATGTATTACTACGACATATTGTATCTGTGCTGTATGTATGACCACGCCATATTGTATGCAACTATTGAGATAATTATTCACTGAATTCTGTCAAGGTGTGTCCGAGTACGCTCAGTGGATCTATCGTATCATATGCAGTCCAATCAATTTTGATGTGCCATTGTCATACTTTCAGCAGGTAACACATTCTCTGTTTTGTGTGTACCTTGTTATGTTATGTCATGTCATGTGTGTAGTATATGTGTGTGTTAGTGTTATGTGTGTAGTATACTGTGTGTGCTATGTTATGTGTGGAGTATATTGTGTGTGTTATGTTATGTGTGGAGTATACTGTGTGTGTTATGTTATGTGTGGAGTATACTGTGTGTGTTATGTTATGTGTGGAGTATACTGTGTGTGTTATGTTATGTGTGAGTATACTGTGTGTGTTATGTTATGATGTGAAGTATATGTGTGTGATTATGTTGTGGGTATCTGTGTTGTTATGTCGTTTTCATGTGTGTGTTACGTGTGCAATGATGTGTAATGTATTGTTGTGGATTATATGTTTTGTGTTGGTACGTGTGTGTTGTGTGTTGTTGTGTGTATATATTGTAAGTGGTGTATGAGTTAATAAATGTATGTGTGTGTTATGGTATGTTGTGGTGTGTTTGTGTTGTGTGTGTATTTTGTGGTGAGCTGTTTAACATTGTAATGCATAGAAGTAGGGATTTGGGAGCATGCAGTGGGGTTTAGTGGTAGGGTTTCATTATGCATAGAAGTAGGGGTTATAGGAGTATAGCAGTAGGGGTTATAGCATAGCAGTAGGGTTATAGCATAGCAGTAGGGTTTAATAGGCTATAGCATAGGGGTTATAGGATAGAAGTATGTAAAGTGTACTACTACTACTACTATACTATACTACTACTATTACTACTACTACTACTACTACCACACCACCACCACCACCACCCCCACCACCACCACCACCACCACCACCACTACTACTAGATACAACTGAGAATAGAACAATGGACATATTCTCTCGGAGATGTCAGATCGTAGAGCCAGCCATTACTTTCTCCAACAATGACGTCATCACGTAAACTAAATAACAATCTCGACAATTCAAGATGACCACCAGACACATGATGATGATGATCTATTTGTTTGTTGACAGGAAGATGATCTCAGTTATCTTTGTTTGTTGACAGGAAGATGATCTCAGTTATCGAGTAGATTCTGGACAAACACTTGGTGAGACAGGTAAAACAAGAGCTGCAAGATATAAGCTTTGGGATTCAAGCAGGTTTGTTCTTGATGATCATACTGTCATTGTTCTGTTCCTGTGGAGTATGAAACTACAACTAATATCTAATACATGTATCTTGTTCTCTCTCGCATGCACATTCAGGTTGTTTCCTGCATATTATTTCTTCAAAATCTTCAAGTATTTGGCAAATATATTATAACTTTCGATATTGTACTGCGTGTTCAAGCTATATTCATATTTCGCAATATTCTTATGTTATTTCCTGAAAGTATGTTCTGTTCAAAGTACAACTAATTTCATGAAATCTCAGATGTTGTCTATCGTCTCCGCAAATTTTGATTATGATTATTTCTTGAATTATTTCACTTCCTGGTTGGTTTTCTTTCAGGAAATACAAGGTTTCTTTTATTGGCAAATATTGCAAACATCATCATCATGGTGCCGCGCCGGCTGGCTAGGCGATCATAGATCTCACAAATCTCTGTCGTTGGTGTTTGCTATCAACTCAGATATTGACGCTGTACCGTGCCATGAAGTCAGGCCATCCAACATTTTCTCTCTCATCGCAGACTATAGGGTTGATAAATTCCAATATAATATCGCAGACTATAGGGTTGATAAATTCCAATATAATATCGCAGACTATAGGGTTGATAAATTCCAATATAATATCGCAGACTATAGGGTTGATAAATTCCAATATAATATCGCAGACTATAGGGTTGATAAATTCCAATATAATATCGCAGACTATAGGTTGATAAATTCAATATAATATCGCAGACTATAGGTTGATAAATTCCAATATAATATCCAGACTATAGGTTGATAAATTCAATATAATATCGCAGACTATAGGTTGATAAATTCAATATAATATCGCAGACTATAGGGTTGATAAATTCCAATATAATATCGCAGACTATAGGGTTGATAAATTCCAATATAATATCGAGACTATAGGTTGATAAATTCAATATAATATCGAACTTACATTAAAGTGTCACTTGTTGATAACAAATAGAATCCAATTGCAAGAACTTTCTAACTAAGCATGGCTACATAAACCAACTATTTCCTTGATTAAATATGGCTACATAAACCAAATATTTCCTTGATTAAATATGGCTACATAAACCAAATATTTCCTTGATTAAACATTCATACATAAACCAACTATTTCCTTGGACTAAATATGGCTACATAAACCAACTATTTCCTTGATTAAATATGGCTACATAAACCAACTATTTCCTTGATTAAACATTCATACATAAACCAACTATTTCCTTGGACTAAATATGGCTACATAAACCAACTATTTTGCTGTGCTAGAAAATATATCAGCATGCACATAGAAATTAATCACATTGTGAGAAAATATAATCTACGAACTCAATCCATTGAGAATCAATATAAACAGACATATAAACAGACATATAAATAGACATTTAAACAGAGATAGAAACAGACATATAAACAGACATATAAACAGACATATAAACAGACATATAAACAGATATATAAACAGCCATGCAAAACACACATATTTGCAATAATGGTGTACACGTGTTCTCAGGATGTAGATAATACAGATAGATGTAAGCATTCTTGATGTAGATCTTCTTCTTCTTCTTTGCGTTCGTTCTTTACGACCAATTTTAATCACTGTTTGTGATGTTTGATCTTTGCCAAGAACGTGTATACGTTGCACATTGGTTTCTTGATGTAGATAATACAGAGAAATATTGCATTCTTGATGTAGATACTACAGATAGATGTAGACATTCTTGATGTAGATGATACAGAGAGATGTTGCATTATTGATGTAGATTACATGAATGTATGCAAATGAACAACTTTGTTATTATGAACATAACATGTGATCTGTTCACAAACTAGCCATATACTAGCCGTATCTATGGTAACAATATCACAAACTAGCCACGTACTAGCCGTATCTATGGTAACAGCTTCACAAACTAGCACTATACTAGCCGTATCTATGGTAACAATATCACAAACTAGCCACGTACTAGCCGTATCTATGGTAACAGCTTCACAAACTAGCCATGTACTAGCCGTATCTATGGTAACAATATCACAAACTAGCCACGTACTAGCCGTATCTATGGTAACAGCTTCACAAACAGCCAATACTAGCAGTATCTATGGTAACAATATCACAAACTAGCCACGTACTAGCCGTATCTATGGTAAAGCTTCACAAACTAGCACGTACTAGCCTGTATCTATGGTAACAATATCACAAACTAGCCACGTACTAGTGGTATCTATGGTAACAGCTTCACAAACTAGCCACGTACTAGCCGTATCTATGGTAACAGTATCACAAACTAGCCACGTACTAGTGGTATCTATGGTAACAGCTTCACAAACTAGCCACGTACTAGCCGTATCTATGGTAACAATATCACAAACTAGCCACGTACTAGCCGTATCTATGGTAACAGTATCACAAACTAGCCACGTACTAGTGGTATCTATGGTAACAGCTTCACAAACTAGCCACGTACTAGCCGTATCTATGGTAACAATATCACAAACTAGCCACGTACTAGTGGTATCTATGGTAACAATATCACAAACTAGCCACGTACTAGCAGTATCTATGGTAAAATTATCACACAAAAATGTTGAATAACAATATGATAAAACTAAAGCTACAACGTCACAGTAAACATTAAACAAATCATTTATCTAGTATTATATCTGGAACATATCAACTACCACTTTGTGGAAAAACCCCGCACTAGTGGAATTCACTTTCGTTCCTTTTTCTATTCTGCGGGTGCATGCATAAATTTAGCTGTAGTTGTCTTATGTTCTAACGAGATTTGATCAAAGTCATGCAGTTTTATACATTCAATAATGATTATTTTATTACCAACTAACGGAATGTGAAAACATAAATTAACAACCAACAATGATTAGAATCCTGTAGCGTAAATTTACAGCTGAACTGGCAATGAAATTATTTATGGCGCAATCTGCGGTAGATGGTCAAATAGGACAGACAAACGGACGCGTGTTGCTGCATTTGATTGTTAACGTGTAAATGATATAAACAAATATGCAGATATTTTACCCAAGTATTCTTTCTCATAATTATTGTGTCAGTGAGAAAACATGCATCAGTAGAAGTGTAACACCAGCCAGGTCACATGCCCCTAGTTACTACCATAACCTCCCCAGTCAAAGTACTTGTAACTAAGGTAAAACCACCATAGCTAAGGTAAAACCACCATAGTTAAGGTAAAACCACCATATTAAGGCAAAAACCACCATAGTTAAGGTAAAACCACCATAACTAAGGCAAAAATCACCATAGTTAAGGCAAAAACCACCATAACTAAGGTAAAAACCACCATAACTAAGGCAAAAACCACCATAGTTAAGGCAAAAACCACCATAACTAAGGTAAAAACCACCATAACTAAGGCAAAAACCACCATAGTTAAGGCAAAACCACCATAGTTAAGGCAAAAACCACATAACTATAACCAATAACTAAGCAAAACCACCATAGTTAAGGCAAAAACTACCATAGCTAAGGCAAAACCCACCATAACTAAGGCAAAAACCACCACTGTCTTCATTCACAACATCTCCTCTAACATAAACCATTCATATCCTAACACTTATCTAACATGTGAAATATTTATTTTTAATTAGTACACCAGAGAATCAAATCTTGGACAAGATAATGAATTCAATTCCTGGCATGGACAACTTTGGCGCCAACTTATCATTCACAGTTTTTGGTGAACCGATGTATGAAGCCACAAACCATGAAGACAAAATAGCATTAAATTCTGGTTACTATCATCGTGCGTACAAGACCGATCTCAACGGAGCAGGAGGAATGACTGTAAGTATGAATGTAGCAGGAGGAATGACTGTAAGTATTCTTGTGCTGTCTGAACGGAGCAGGAGGAATGACTGTAAGTATGAATGGAGCAGGAGGAATGACCGTAAGTATCAATGGAGCAGGAGGAATGACCGTAAGTATTCTTGTGCTGGTCAGCAGAACGGAGCAGGAGGAATGACCGTAAGTATTCTTGTGCTGGTCAGCAGAACGGAGCAGGAGGAATGACCGTAAGTATTCTTGTGCTGGTAAGCAGAACGGAACGTTGAGGAATGACCGTGTAGCAGTTTCCTGGTACAAGGCCCCAAAAAGAAAACAATAAGACAAGAAGAAAATGGGTTGACCGAAAGAAAGGCTCGGGATCGTCCGCTGTGTTATATTCTTGATTTAAAAGATAACATCACTCTTTCCACACTTCTGTCTTACTACAAACTAAGATGTTAATGAACACAACTAACCTAACACCGTTGGGATCAATTAGCAACAAGATACATCAATTATTTAATAATGAATTCAGGCTATGCATATATCAATTTAACCTTAGAAATATTCACAGCAATAATCGTTTTTCTAAACTGTCATCACAAATTTGATTGTTATAATACACTCTTCCATTTAAGTAGTAAAATTGTTCAAATTCGATGGAACCAATGGTTGATAATCACTGGATGATGATAAGAAGGTTCAGTCCTTTCCTGTCAGATATGGAACGACTTGAACACGGTTGCAGCATCCATCAGGTGGTGGTCGTCATACGTCTGGGTAGACGTCTAAGTTCCTAGTTAGGTTCGAGGTAGTGTCGTCTCTGTCCGTTGAGGCACTGTGGTCTGGTCATCCAAGATGATGATTAATTGTTTCTCTGTTATCGTATATGAACAGTCGAATCACAGTAAGATTACTCCTATAGCTATAACTACACTTTCTAGTATGAGTTCTACCAAGTAGAACTATAGTTGATTTCTCACCTCTAGCAGCAATGTACACAAGGATACTTGGAAGGAACAATAAATTGCCAGAAAACAACCTCTGAATCTACCCGAATCTGACTCTCTATCATCTACTACTTCGCTGTTTGTTCAATATGTTACCTTTATAGATCTCTGAAATAAATCATCATGTTCAATTGTCTTGGTAGATTGTCTCACAGACATACTCAGCTCTCTGCACAATCTGTTCTCTGCCTCCGTTCTCTCTAGTGGTTTTTGGCGTACTACTCAGTGGTTTCTGGCTTACTACCTCTAAATCGATGTCTCAACTGATATATCTCCAACCAAAAACCCCAGCTGCCCCTACCCGGGTCTCGAGATTCTCGCCTACTCAATAAATTCCTGCATTCCCCGCATTCAATCATTTTCTCAAGGTGGAGTACTCAATGGTCAGTAACTGAACTGGTAAACAAGGTGTTTAAATACAAACTCAAGGACACCCAGCGCAATAAAGGGGGTGGTTTGGTTGACCCCGAATATACCCTTAGACATAACAGTGAAACTGTTACAACCGTAAGTATTCTTGTTCTGGTCAGAATAGAGCAGGAGGAATGACTGTAAGTATTCTTGAGCAGGTCTGAATGTAGCAGGAGGAATGACCGTAAGTATTCTTGTGCTGGTCAGCAGAACGGAGCAGGAGGATTGGCTGTAAGTATTCTTGTGCTGGTCAGCAGAACGGAGCAGGAGGAATGACTGTAAGTATTCTTGTGCTGGTCCGCAGAACGGAGCAGGAGGAATGACCGTAAGTATTCTTGTGCTGGTCTGAATGTAGCAGGAGGAATGCCCGTAAGTATTCTTGTGCTGGTCAGAATGGAGCAGGAGGAATGACCGTAAGTATTCTTGTGCTGGTCAGAATAGAGCAGGAGGAATGACTGTAAGTATTCTTGTGCAGGTCTGAATGTAGCAGGAGGAATGACTGTAAGTATATTATAACATTAATTATAACATTAATAATTGTGTCAATGATTTAATAATAACATTAATAATTATGTCAATGATTTAATAACATTAATAATTGTATAAATGGTTTAATTATAACATTAATAATTGTGTCAATGTTTTAATTATAACATTAATAATTGTGTCAATGTTTTAATTATAACATGAATAATTGTGTCAATGAAATCCAACAACACAAAACGTCACGAGCTGGAAGAGAATTTTGTAAAGAATTTAAGAGAACAAAGTCGATGAGTGAACTCTTATCTCTCACTCTAGACTGTGACGCCCATGGCGCTTAGATCAGTGAACTCTATCTCTCACTCTAGACTGTGACGCCCATGGCACTTAGATCAGTGAACTCTCATCTCCACTCTAGACTGTGACGCCCATGGCGCTTAGATCAGTGAACTCTATCTCTCACTCTAGACTGTGACGCCCATGGCGCTTAGAGCACAACAAATGCACCCATCTTCTTCTGTTATTGATCGTCCTCTGTGTTGTGTTTTAACTGTGATTCAGCTGTGTTTCAGCTGTGTTTCAGCTGTGATTCATTTCTTACAGTTCTTGTTCTACTGCTTTCTACTGGGTGATTTTCTGTCTTTGTCTTGTGCTACTTCATGTGCTAGTGGCGTGGGTGATTTTCTATCTTTGTCTTGTGCTAATTTCATGTGCTAGTGGCGTGGGTGATTTTCTGTCTTTGTCTTGTGCTAGTCATGTGCTAGTGGCGTGGGTGGCGTGGGTGATTTTCTGTCTTTGTCTTGTGCTACTTCATGTGCTAGTGGCGTGGGTGATTTTCTGTCTTTGTCTTGTGCTATTCATGTGCTAGTGGCGTGGGTTATTTTCTGTCTTTGTCTTGTGCTATTTCATGTGCTAGTGGCGTGGGTTATTTTCTGTCTTTGTCTTGTGCTATTTCATGTGCTAGTGGCGTGGGTGATTTTTGCTTTTTTGACGGTATTCTACTATGCCATCTACTTTCGTAGTCTTCCTCCATCTACTTTCGTAGTCTTCCTCTCATCTACTTTCGTAGTCTTTCTCTCATCTACTTTCCTGATGTTGTGTTGTAAAAGACTATTTAGGTATACAGTGGAGCTTGGTTGCATTCTTAATTATTAAATAGCCAAACCACTTCATTCTTTGTTTCTCCATGTAATTCAAGCAAGGTTCTGTGCCAACTTTCTTTTTATGCTGATGTTGGTAACTCTGTCTTTACTGGTGTTGTTAGTCACTTTTCGTAGGCATTGAGTTTCACATGTAGTTATTGTTTGCGACCGTGCTTTGCTCATTGTCCATGTTTGGCTCTGGTAACACAAAGTAGGTATGAAAATGCTGTTGATTATCTGTTGTTTAGATGTCAGTGAGATAGTTGGATGCCTTAACAATGGGGCTAGCTGGTAGGTTACAGCATTTGCTGCTGTACTAACGGGCAATAATTGTTATACACATTGGTTAAATATGTTCAGTCTCTCTCAGCATATGTCTAATAGTATGTATGCTGACAGATTTACACATGTCTAATAGTATGTATGCTGACAGGTTTACATATGTCTAATAGTATGTGTGCTGACAGGTTTACATATGTCTAATAGTATGTATGCTGACAGGTTTACATATGTCTAATAGTATGTATGCTGACAGATTTACATATGTCTCTTACTGTGTCAAAGGACCCTTCATTTTACATCTAGATTGTACAGTCCTACTAGGACATTATCTTCATTCTACCACTCTCCTATACAGTCCTACTAGGACATTATCTTCATTCTACCAACATCTGCATTTGTTTGTAAAGTTTTTGTTTCATTTTGTTTAACTAAATAATATAAACAAAAATATATTTAAGAAAAGAAAAATGTCATGGCAAGAGCAATAACGGATATTTGTTCTTCTCAGTATGCAGCGTTTGGATTTAACGATGACAACTTGTGGGTAGCTCTCACCTCTCAACCAGATGTGGCTCCGTTCGAAACTGATAAATGTTGGCAAATGTAAGTTATAATTATGTATTATATTGTCTTCCTTCTAACATTGTTTGCTTGTGTGCGTGTATTTGTGTGTGTGTTTGTGTGTTTTTGTGTGTGTGTTTGTGTGTTTTTGTGTTTGTGTGTTTTTGTTTGTGTGTGTGTGTTTGTGTGTGTGTGTGTTTGTGTGTGTGTGTTTTTGTGTATGTGTGTGTGTGTTTCTGTGTGTGTGTGTTGTTTGTGTGTGTTTGTGGATGGGATCTTTTTTTCTTTTTTCAAAAGTTGTGTGGCTGTTTTACATTGTATGTCTGATGTTCTTTAGTTGTGAATTGTATGTCTGATGTTCTTTAGTTGTGAATTGTATGTCTGATGTTCTTTAGTTGTGAATTGTATGTCTGATGTTCTTTAGTTGTGAATTGTATGTCTGATGTTCTTTAGTTGTGAATTGTATGTCTGATGTTCTTTAGTTGTGAATTGTATGTCTGATGTTCTTTAGTTGTGAATTGTCTCACACTTAGTTGTATGTGTGATCTGAATTGTGTGTCTGACATCTCTCACACTTAGTTGTTCGTGTGATCTGAATTGTATGTCTGACATCTCTCACACTTAGTTGTTCGTGTGATCTGAATTGTATGTCTGACATCTCTCACACGTAGTTGTTTGTGTGATCTGAATTGTATGTCTGACATCTCTCACACTTAGTTGTTCGTGTGATCTGAATTGTATGTCTGACATCTCTCACACTTAGTTGTATGTGTGATCTGAATTGTATGTCTGACATCTCTCACACTTAGTTGTTCGTGTGATCTGAATTGTATGTCTGACATATCTCACACTTAGTTGTTTGTGTGATCTGAATTGTATGTCTGACATCTCTCACACTTAGTTGTTCGTGTGATCTGAATTGTATGTCTGACATCTCTCACACTTAGTTGTATGTGTGATCTGAATTGTATGTCTGACATCTCTCACACTTAGTTGTTCGTGTGATCTGAATTGTATGTCTGACATATCTCACACTTAGTTGTTTGTGTGATCTGAATTGTATGTCTGACATCTCTCACACTTAGTTGTTCGTGTGATCTGAATTGTATGTCTGACATCTCTCACACTTAGTTGTATGTGTGATCTGAATTGTGGTCTGACATCTCACACTTAGTTGTATGTGTGATCTGAATTGTGTGTCTGACATCTCTCACACTTAGTTGTATGTGTGATCTGAATTGTGTGTCTGACATCTCTCACACTTAGTTGTTTGTGTGATCTGAATTGTATGTCTGACATCTCTCACACTTAGTTGTATGTGTGATCTGAATTGTGTGTCTAACATCTCTCACACTTAGTTGTTTGTGTGATCTGAATTGTGTGTCTGACATCTCTCACACTTAGTTGTTTGTGTGATCTGAATTGTATGTCTGACATCTCTCACACTTAGTTGTATGTGTGATCTGAATTGTGTGTCTAACATCTCTCACACTTAGTTGTTTGTGTGATCTGAATTGTGTGTCTGACATCTCTCACACTTAGTTGTTTGTGTGATCTGAATTGTATGTCTGACATCTCTCACACTTAGTTGTTTGTGTGATCTGAATTGTGTGTCTGACATCTCTCACACTTAGTTGTATGTGTGATCTGAATTGTGTGTCTAACATCTCTCACACTTAGTTGTTCGTGTGATCTGAATTGTATGTCTGACATCTCTCACACTTAGTTGTATGTGTGATCTGAATTGTGTGTCTAACATCTCTCACACTTAGTTGTTTGTGTGATCTGAATTGTATGTCTGACATCTCTCACACTTAGTTGTATGTGTGATCTGAATTGTGTGTCTAACATCTCTCACACTTAGTTGTATGTGTGATCTGAATTGTATGTCTGACATCTCTCACACTTAGTTGTTCGTGTGATCTGAATTGTGTGTCTGACATCTCTCACACTTAGTTGTTCTTGTGATCTGAATTGTGTGTCTGACATCTCTCACACTTAGTTGTATGTGTGATCTGAATTGTGTGTCTGACATATCTCACACTTAGTTGTTTGTGTGATCTGAATTGTATGTCTGACATCTCTCACACTTAGTTGTTTGTGTGATCAGAATTGTATGTCTGACATCTCTCACACTTAGTTGTTTGTGTGATCTGAATTGTATGTCTGACATCTCTCATACTTAGTTGTATGTGTGATCTGAATTGTGTGTCTGACATATCTCACACTTAGTTGTATGTGTGATCTGAATTGTATGTCTGACATCTCTCACACTTAGTTGTTTGTGTGATCTGAATTGTATGTCTGACATCTCTCACACTTAGTTGTTTGTGTGATCTGAATTGTATGTCTGACATCTCTCATACTTAGTTGTATGTGTGATCTGAATTGTATGTCTGACATCTCTCACACTTAGTTGTTTGTGTGATCTGAATTGTATGTCTGACATCTCTCACACTTAGTTGTTCGTGTGATCTGAATTGTATGTCTGACATCTCTCATACTTAGTTGTATGTGTGATCTGAATTGTATGTCTGACATCTCTCACACTTAGTTGTTTGTGTGATCTGAATTGTATGTCTGACATCTCTCACACTTAGTTGTTCGTGTGATCTGAATTGTATGTCTAACATCTCTCACACTTAGTTGTTTGTGTGATCTGAATTGTGTGTCTAACATCTCTCACACTTAGTTGTTCGTGTGATCTGAATTGTATGTCTGACATCTCTCACACTTAGTTGTTTGTGTGATCTGAATTGTGTGTCTGACATCTCTCACACTTAGTTGTTTGTGTGATCTGAATTGTATGTCTGACATCTCTCACACTTAGTTGTATGTGTGATCTGAATTGTGTGTCTGACATCTCTCACACTTAGTTGTTTGTGTGATCTGAATTGTATGTCTGACATCTCTCACACTTAGTTGTTTGTGTGATCTGAATTGTATGTCTGACATCTCTCACACTTAGTTGTATGTGTGATCTGAATTGTGTGTCTGACATCTCTCACACTTAGTTGTTTGTGTGATCTGAATTGTATGTCTGACATCTCTCACACTTAGTTGTATGTGTGATCTGAATTGTATGTCTGACATCTCTCACACTTAGTTGTATGTGTGATCTGAATTGTGTGTCTGACATCTCTCACACTTAGTTGTTTGTGTGATCTGAATTGTGTGTCTGACATCTCTCACACTTAGTTGTTTGTGTGATCTGAATTGTATGTCTGACATCTCTCACACTTAGTTGTATGTGTGATCTGAATTGTGTGTCTGACATCTCTCACACTTAGTTGTTTGTGTGATCTGAATTGTATGTCTGACATCTCTCACACTTAGTTGTTTGTGTGATCTGAATTGTGTGTCTAACATCTCTCACACTTAGTTGTATGTGTGATCTGAATTGTGTGTCTGACATCTCTCACACTTAGTTGTTCGTGTGATCTGAATTGTGTGTCTAACATCTCTCACACTTAGTTGTTCGTGTGATCTGAATTGTGTGTCTGACATATCTCACACTTAGTTGTATGTGTGATCTGAATTGTATGTCTGACATCTCTCACACTTAGTTGTTCGTGTGATCTGAATTGTATGTCTGACATCTCTCACACTTAGTTGTTTGTGTGATCTGAATTGTATGTCTGACATCTCTCACACTTAGTTGTTTGTGTGATCTGAATTGTATGTCTGACATCTCTCATACTTAGTTGTATGTGTGATCTGAATTGTGTGTCTGACATCTCTCACACTTAGTTGTTTGTGTGATCTGAATTGTATGTCTGACATCTCTCATACTTAGTTGTATGTGTGATCTGAATTGTATGTCTGACATCTCTCACACTTAGTTGTATGTGTGATCTGAATTGTATGTCTGACATCTCTCATACTTAGTTGTATGTGTGTTCTGAATTGTATGTCTGACATCTCTCACACTTAGTTGTATGTGTGATCTGAATTGTGTGTCTGACATCTCTCACACTTAGTTGTATGTGTGATCTGAATTGTATGTCTGACATCTCTCACACTTAGTTGTATGTGTGATCTGAATTGTGTGTCTGACATCTCTCACACTTAGTTGTTTGTGTGATCTGAATTGTATGTCTGACATCTCTCACACTTAGTTGTATGTGTGATCTGAATTGTGTGTCTAACATCTCTCACACTTAGTTGTTCGTGTGATCTGAATTGTATGTCTGACATCTCTCACACTTAGTTGTATGTGTGATCTGAATTGTGTGTCTGACATCTCTCACACTTAGATGTATGTGTGATCTGAATTGTATGTCTGACATCTCTCACACTTAGTTGTTTGTGTGATCTGAATTGTATGTCTGACATCTCTCACACTTAGTTGTTTGTGTGATCTGAATTGTATGTCTGACATCTCTCACACTTAGTTGTTCGTGTGATCTGAATTGTGTGTCTGACATATCTCACACTTAGTTGTTTGTGTGATCTGAATTGTATGTCTGACATATCTCACACTTAATTGTTTGTGTGTTCTGAATTGTTTGTCTGACATCTCTCACACTTAGTTGTATGTGTGTTCTGAATTGTATGTCTGACATCTCTCACACTTAGTTGTATGTGTGATCTGAATTGTGTGTCTGACATCTCTCACACTTAGTTGTATGTGTGATCTGAATTGTGTGTCTGACATCTCTCACACTTAGTTGTATGTGTGTTCTGAATTGTATGTCTGACATCTCTCACACTTAGTTGTATGTGTGATCTGAATTGTGTGTCTGACATCTCTCATACTTAGTTGTATGTGTGTTCTGAATTGTATGTCTGACATCTCTCACACTTAGTTGTATGTGTGATCTGAATTGTGTGTCTGACATCTCTCACACTTAGTTGTATGTGTGATCTGAATTGTGTGTCTGACATCTCTCACACTTAGTTGTATGTGTGTTCTGAATTGTATGTCTGACATCTCTCACACTTAGTTGTATGTGTGATCTGAATTGTATGTCTGACATCTCTCACACTTAGTTGTTCGTGTGATCTGAATTGTGTGTCTGACATCTCTCACACTTAGTTGTTCGTGTGATCTGAATTGTGTGTCTGACATATCTCACACTTAGTTGTATGTGTGATCTGAATTGTATGTCTGACATCTCTCACACTTAGTTGTTCGTGTGATCTGAATTGTATGTCTGACATCTCTCACACTTAGTTGTTTGTGTGATCTGAATTGTATGTCTGACATCTCTCACACTTAGTTGTTCGTGTGATCTGAATTGTATGTCTAACATCTCTCACACTTAGTTGTTTGTGTGATCTGAATTGTATGTCTGACATCTCTCACACTTAGTTGTTTGTGTGATCTGAATTGTATGTCTGACATCTCTCACACTTAGTTGTTTGTGTGATCTGAATTGTATGTCTGACATCTCTCACACTTAGTTGTATGTGTGATCTGAATTGTGTGTCTGACATCTCTCACACTTAGTTGTATGTGTGATCTGAATTGTGTGTCTGACATCTCTCACACTTAGTTGTTCGTGTGATCTGAATTGTATGTCTGACATCTCTCACACTTAGTTGTTCGTGTGATCTGAATTGTATGTCTAACATCTCTCACACTTAGTTGTTTGTGTGATCTGAATTGTATGTCTGACATCTCTCACACTTAGTTGTTTGTGTGATCTGAATTGTATGTCTGACATCTCTCACACTTAGTTGTATGTGTGATCTGAATTGTGTGTCTGACATCTCTCACACTTAGTTGTATGTGTGTTCTTTTCTCACAATACGTTGTTAGCATGCATGTGTGATCTTATATCACCTCAGCGTGTGTGGGGGTCTACTCTCACCTCAAGGTGTATGTGTGGTCTTCTATCACGTCAAGGTGTGTGTATGTGTGTGGCTCCCCCACCCCACCCGACAAGGTGTGTTGGTGAGTTTATCTTATGCCAAGTTGTATAGAAAGCTGATGTCAGTTAGAAGTAGCTATGTCATGTTGCCTACCATCAGATTACCAAACTTGTGTGACAGACTAGACTCTCGTACACAATAACCACATATTACTTTCTCTCTTGATGTCTGTAGAAATCATTTATTACTTTCTCTCTTGATGTCTGTAGAAATCATTTATTACTTTCTCTCTTGATGTCTGTAGAAATCATTTATTACTTTCTCTTGATGTCTGTAGAAATCATTTATTACTTTCTCTTGATGTCTGTAGAAATCATTTATTACTTTTCTCTGATGTCTGTAGAAATCATTTATTACTTTCTCTCTTGATGTCTGTAGAAATCATTTATTACTTTCTCTCTTGATGTCTGTAGAAATCATTTATTACTTTCTCTCTTGATGTCAGAGATCATTTTATTACTTTCTCTCTTGATGTCAGAGATTATTTATTACTTTCTCTCTTGATGTCTGTAGAAATCATTTATTACTTTCTCTCTTGATGTCAGTAGAGATCATTTATTACTTTCTCTTCCAGCAAGTAGGAATCAAATGTTTTCTTCTCTTCTTACAAACATAAGCTATGAATATCTCTGACAGTAGCACATCAACTTACACATTTCTCTGACAGTAGCACATCAACTTACACATTTCTCTGACAGTAGCACATCAACTTACACATTTCTCTGACAGTAACACATCAACTTACACATTTCTCTGACAGTAGCACATCAACTTACACATTTCTCTGACAGTAGCACATCAACTTACACATTTCTCTGACAGTAACACATCAACTTACACATTTCTCTGACAGTAGCACATCAACTTACACATTTCTCTGACAGTAACACATCAACTTACACATTTCTCTGACAGTAACACATCAACTTACACATTTCTCTGACAGTAGCACATCAACTTACACATTTCTCTTGTTATCAACGTAAAGCAATTATTGTCTTCTTCTAGAAACATTGATCAATTCATATTCCCTCTTATTTCCTCTTATTTCCTCTTATTTGCTCATTTGCTCTTATTTTCTCTTATTTGCTCTTATTTCCTCTTATTGCCTCTTATTTCCTCTTATTTCCTCTTATTTCCTCTTATTTGCTCTTATTTGATCTTATTTCCTCTTATTTCCTCTTATTTCCTCTTATTTGCTCTTATTGGATCTTATTTCCTCTTATTTCCTATTATTTCCTCTTATTTGATCTTATTTCCTCTTATTTCCTCTTATTTCCTCTTATTTCCTCTTATTTGCTCTATTTCTCTTATTTCCTCTTATTTCCTCTTATTTCCTCTTATTTCTCTATTTGCTCTTATTTCCTCTTATTTGCTCTTATTTCCTCTTATTTCCTCTTATTTCCTCTTATTTCCTCTTATTTGCTATTATTTCCTCTTATTTGCTATTATTTCCTCTTATTTCCTCTTATTTCCTCTTATTTCCTCTTATTTCCTCTTATTGGATCTTATTTCATCTTATTTCCTCTTATTTGATCTTATTTCCTCTTATTTCCTCTTATTTGATCATATTTCCTCTTATTTCCTCTTATTTGATCATATTTCCTTTTATTTGCTCTTATTTCCTCTTATTTCCTCTTATTTCCTCTTTTTTCCCTCTTTTTCCTCTAATTTCCTCTTATTTCCTCTTATTTGCTCTTATTTGATCTTATTTGATCATATTTCCTCTTTTTTCCCTCTTATTTCCTCTTATTTCCTCTTATTTCCTCTTATTTCCTCTATTTCCTTATTTCCTCTTATTTGATCTTATTTCCTCTTATTTGATCTTATTTGATCATTTTTCCCTCTTATTTCCTCTTATTTCCTCTTATTTGATCTTATTTATCATATTTCCTCTTATTTCCTCTTATTTGCTCTTATTTCCTCTTATTTCCTCTTATTTGATCTTATTTGCTCTTATTTGCTCTTATTTCTCTTTTTTCCCTCTTATTTCCTCTTATTTGATCATTTTTCCCTCTTATTTCATATTTCCTCTTATTTCCTCTTATTTCCTCTTATTTCCTCTTATTTCCTCTATTTCCTCTTTTTTCCCTATTATTTCCTCTTATTTGATCTTATTTGCATAGCGAATCTTTTATTTCTTGTAATTTCTCTCTCACCCCCTCCTCTCTATGTATAAATATATTTTATATCATGGACTCTTTTCTCGTTCTCTCCTTTTTCCCTCTCTCGGATAAATATATATTATATCATTGACTGTTCTCTCTCTCTCTCCCTTTCTCTCTCTTTCTCTCTCTCTGTATAAGTATAGAAATCATATGTCAATGAACTATTATCAATAAATGTAGTAACATGTCTTGTGTTCATCTCGTTACTGAATATAGAATAAATGATAAAGGTAAACTGGCGACAAGATGTTCGCCAAGCGAGTTACGAGTTTCATACGCCATGCCGCTGGAGATTGTGTACCTGACTCCACTTGCCAAATGGAACCCATACAATATCACGTTTCACAACGTAAGCACTACACACAATTTCATGTTGATCATTGAACTTTCTTCTCTTTCATTCCAGTACTCAAGATGCTGGCTATTTCATCATCATCAGCAGTAGTTGTTGTAATAGTAGTGGTATTAATGGTAGTAGTTGTAGTAGTAGTAGTAGTAGTCTCCTAGTAGTAGTAGTAGTCTCCTAGTAGTAATTGTAGTAGTAGTAGTCTCCTAGTAGTAGTAGTAGTAGTAGTCTCCTAGTAGTAATTGTAGTAGTAGTCTCCTAGTAATAGTAGTAGTCTCCTAGTAGTAATTGTAGTAGTAGTCCTAGTAGTAGAGTAGTCTCCTAGTAGTAATTGTAGTAGTAGTCTCCTAGTAGTAGTAGTAGTCTCCTAGTAGTAATTGTAGTAGTAGTCTCCTAGTAGTAATTGTAGTAGTAGTCTCCTAGTAGTAGTAGTAGTAGTAGTCTCCTAGTAGTAATTGTAGTAGTAGTCTCCTAGTAGTAGTAGTAGTCTCCTAGTAGTAATTGTAGTAGTAGTCTCCTAGTAGTAGTAGTAGTAGTCTCCAAGTAGTAGTAGTAGTCTCCTAGTAGTAGTAGTAGTCTCCTAGTAGTAGTAGTAGTAGTAGTAGTAGTCTCCTAGTAGTAGTAGTAGTCTCCTAGTAGTAGTAGTAGTAGTAGTAGTCTACTAGTAGCAATTGTGTAGTAGTCTACTAGTAGTAGTAGTAGTAGTAGTAGTCTCTTAGTAGTAGTAGTAGTAGTAGTCTCTTAGTAGTAGTAGTACTAGTAGTCTCTTAGTAGTAGTAGTAGTAGTAGTAGTCTCCTAGTAGTAGTAGTAGTAGTAGTAGTAGTCTCCTAGTAGTAATTGTAGTAGTAGTCTCCTAGTAGTAGTAGTAGTCTCCTAGTAGTAATAGTAGTAGTAGTAGTCTCCTAGTAGTAGTTATAGTAGTAGTCTCCTAGTAGTAGTTATAGTAGTAGTCTCCTAGTAGTAGTAGTAGTCTCCTAGTAGTAATAGTAGTAGTAGTAGTCTCCTAGTAGTAGTTATAGTAGTAGTCTCCTAGTAGTAGTTATAGTAGTAGTCTCCTAGTAGTAGTAGTAGTCTCCTAGTAGTAGTAGTAGTAGTAGTAGTAGTAGTAGTAGTCTCCTAGTAGTAGTAGTAGTAGTCTCTTAGTGGTAATAGTAGCAGTAGTCTACTAGTAGTAATAGTAGTAGTAGTAGTCTCCTAGTAGTAGTAGTAGCAGTAGTCTCCTAGCAGTAGTAGAGTAGTAGTAGTAGTCTCCTAGTAGTAGTAGTAGTAGTTGTAGTCTCCTAGTAGTAGTAGTAGTTCTCTAGTGGAATAGTAGCAGTAGCCCTCCAGTAGTAATAGTAGTAGTAGTAGTCTCCTAGTAGTAGTAGTAGCAGTAGTCCCTAGTAGTAGTAGTAGTAGTAGTAGTAGCAGTCCCTAGCAGTAGTAGTAGCAGTTGCAGTCTCCTAGTAGTAGTAGTAGTAGTCTCTTAGTGGTAATAGTAGCAGTAGTCTCCTAGTAGTAATAGTAGTAGTAGTAGTCTCCTAGTAGTAGTAGTAGTCTCCTAGTAGTAGTAGTAGTCTCCTAGTAGTAGTAGTAGTCTCCTAGTAGTAGTAGTAGTTGTAATCTCCTAGTAGTAGTAGTAGTAGTCTCTTAGTGGTAATAGTAGCAGTAGTCTCCTAGTAGTAATAGTAGTAGTAGTAGTCTCCTAGTAGTAGTAGTAGTCTCCTAGTAGTAGTAGTAGTAGTCTCCTAGTAGTAGTAGTAGTCTCCTAGCAGTAATAGTAGTAGCAGTAGTCTCCTAGTAGTAGTAGTAGTAGTCTCCTAGTAGTAGTAGTAGTCTCCTAGTAGTAGTAGTAGTAGTCTCCTAGTAGTAGTAGTAGTCTCCTAGTAGTAATAGTAGTAGTAGTAGTCCCAGTAGTAGTAGTAGTCTCCTAGTAGCTTTTTCTTCTTTGTGTCGTTCTTTACGACCAATTTTAATCACTCTTTGTGATATGTTTGATCTTTGCCAAGAACGTGTATACGTTGCACATTGGTTTGGTAGGCCCCTAAACGCTAGACTTCTACACGTTTAGGACACATGCATCCGATTTCAGCCAAACCTCCTTAGTCGCCTCTTACGACATGCGTGGCAGGTAACAGTGATTCTATTCTTTACATCCCAAATTTGGCCCCGGTAACCACTCGGGCATCTCCTAGTAGTAATTGTAGTAGTAGTCTCCTAGTAGTAATTGTAGTAGTAGTCTCCTAGTAGTAATTGTAGTAGTAGTCTCCTAGTAGTAATTGTAGTAGTAGTCTCCTAGTAGTAATTGTAGTAGTAAACTCCTAGTAGTAATTGTAGTAGTAAACTCCTAGTAGTAATATCTCATTTCACATGTTGTAATCTTTCTTTCTTGTGTCTTAGTGGCCATGTTTGGCACTGATAGCAGAGAGTTGGAATAAATATGCAGCTTATCAGTTGTCGTTTGACTGCCATGTTAATGCTTGGATGTTTTAATAGTGGTGACAGTTGGTATGTCACTGCATTTGCCTTCTGGCATCTAGTCTCGATTTCTGTCCATCTTTCCATCTGCTGTGAATATACTCCCGAGATATTTGAATTCTGGAGTCTGTTGTATTTTGACATTATTCACATGTATATTTAGTTGACCTGTTGACCTACTTATTTTCATGACTTCTGTTTTGGAGGTGTTAATTTTCATGTTATATTTTTCGCATGTCGTTTGCAGGGCATTTATGTGTTGTTGAAGTTTGTGTTCGTTGTTGTAAATTATACTCTGATCATCTGCAAAGAGTAGTTCGTTGATTAAATTGTAGTTGTTATCGAGGTTGTTATCTGCCTTGGTTTCTTGCGTTATCCTGTCTATTTATATATTGAAAAATATAGGCGAAAGCACACATCCCTGCCTTACTCCTGATGATAATTCAAATTCGTCTGTCAGGCCGTCGCTTGTTCGTACTACGCTTGAGCATTTTTGGTATAGCGATCTAATATCTAATTGTAATATCCTAGTAGTAATAGTAGTAATAGTAGCAGTATTATAGTAGTAATATTAGTAGTAGTAATAGTAGCAGTATAAGTAGCAGTAGTAACAGTAGCAGTATAAGTAGAGTAGTAATAGTAGCAGTATAAGTAGCAGAGTAATAGTAGCAGATAGCAGCAGTAGTAATAGTAGCAGTATAAGTAGCAGTAATAGTAACAGTAGCAGTATAAGTAACAGTAGTAACAGTAGCAGTATAAGTAGCAGTAGTAGTAACAGTAGCAGTATAAGTAGCAGCAGTAGTAATAGTAACAGTAGCAGTAAAATAGCAGTAGTAATAGTAGCAGTATAATAGCAGTAGTAGTAATAGTAGCAGCATAAGCAGCAGCAGTAATAGTAGCGATAAGCAGCAGTAGCAATAGCAGCGAGTAGTAATAGAGCAGCAGTAGCAGTATAGCAGTAGTAGCAATAGTAACAGGTAGTAATAGCAACAGCAGTAGCAATAGAGTTAGCAGTGTAATAGTAACAGCAGTAGTAATAGTAGCAGTAGTAATAGTAGCAGTAGTAGTAATAGTAACAGTAGTAGTAATAGTAGCAGTAGTAGTAATAGTAGCAGTAGTAGTAATAGTAACAGTAGTAGTATTAGTAGCAGTATAAGTAGCAGTAGTAACAGTAGCAGTATAAGTAGCAGTAGTAGTAATAGTAGCAGTATAAGTAGCAGTAGTAACAGTAGCAGTATAAGTAGCAGTAGTAATAGTAGCAGTATAAGTAGCAGCAGTAGTAACAGTAGCAGTATAAGTAGCAGTAGTAATAGTAGCAGTATAAGTAGCAGCAGTAATAGTAACAGTAGCAATATAAGTAGCAGTAGTAATAGCAGCAGTATAGGCAGTAGTAATAGTAGCAGTATAAGTAGCAGCAGTAATAGTAGCAGTATAAGCAGCAGCATAAGTAGCAGTAGTAGTAATAGTAGCAGTATAAGTAGCAGTAGTAATAGTAACAGTAGCAGTATAAGTAGCAGTAGTAATAGTAGCAGTAGCAGTATAAGTAGCAGTAGTAATAGTAGCAGTATAAGTAGCAGTAGTAATAGTAGCATTATAAGTAGCAGTATAAGTAGCAGTAGTAGTAATAGTAGCAGTATAAGTATCAGTAGTAATAGTAGCAGTATAAGTAGCAGTATTAGTAGCAGTAGTAGTAATAGTAGCAGTATAAGTAGCAGTAGTAATAGCAGCAGTATAAGTAGCAGTAGTAATAGTAACAGTAGCAGTATAAGTAGCAGTAGTAATAGCAGCAGTATAAGTAGCAGTAGTAATAGTAACAGTAGCAGTATAAGTAGCAGTAGTATTAGTAGCAGTATAAGTAGCAGTAGTAATAGTAGCAGTATAAGTAGCAGTATAAGTAGCAGTAGTAGTAATAGTAGCAGTATAAGTAGCAGCAGTAGTAATAGTAGCAGTATAAGTAGCAGTAGTAGTAATAGTAGCAGTATAAGTAGCAGTAGTAATAGTAGCAGTATAAGTAGCAGCAGTAGTAATAGTAGCAGTATAAGTAGCAGTAGTAACAGTAGCAGTATAAGTAGTAGTAATAGTAACAGTAGCAGTATAAGTAGCAGTAATAGTAACAGTAGCAGTATAAGTAGCAGTAGTAATAGTAGCAGTATAAGTAGCAGTAGTAATAGTAGCAGTATAAGTAGCAGTAGTAATAGTAGCAGTATAAGTAGCAGTAGTAATAGTAGCAGTATAAGTAGCAGTATAAGTAGCAGTAGTAGTAATAGTAGCAGTATAAGTAGCAGTAGTAATAGTAACAGTAGCAGTATAAGTAGCAGTAGTAATAGTAGCAGTAGCAGTATAAGTAGCAGTAGTAATAGTAGCAGTATAAGTAGCAGTAGTAATAGTAGCAGTATAAGTAGCAGTAGTAATAGTAGCAGTATAAGTAGCAGTAGTAGTAATAGTAGCAGTATAAGTAGCAGTAGTAATAGTAACAGTAGCAGTATAAGTAGCAGTATAAGTAGCAGTAGCAGTATAAGTAGCAGTAGTAATAGTAGCAGTATAAGTAGCAGTAGTAATAGCAGTTATAGTAGCAGTAGTAGTAATAGTAGCAGTATAAGTAGCAGCAGTAGTAATAGTAGCAGTATAAGTAGCAGTAGTAACAGTAGCAGTATAAGTAGTAGTAATAGTAACAGTAGCAGTATAAGTAGCAGTAATAGTAACAGTAGCAGTATAAGTAGCAGTAGTAATAGTAGCAGTATAAGTAGCAGTAGTAATAGTAGCAGTATAAGTAGCACTAGTAATAGTAGCAGTATAAGTAGCAGTATAAGTAGCAGTAGTAGTAATAGTAGCAGTATAAGTAGCAGTAGTAATAGTAACAGTAGCAGTATAAGTAGCAGTAGTAATAGTAGCAGTAGCAGTATAAATAGCAGTAGTAATAGTAGCAGTATAAGTAGCAGTAGTAATAGAGCAGTATAAGTAGCAGTAGTAGTAATAGTAGCAGTATAAGTAGCAGTATAAGTAGCAGTAGTAGTAATAGTAGCAGTATTAGTAGCAGTATAAGGAGCAGTAGTAATAGTAGCAGTATAAGTAGCAGTAGTAATAGTAGCAGTATAAGTAGCAGTAGTAATAGTAGCAGTATAAGTAGCAGTAGTAATAGTAGCAGTATAAGCAGCAGTAGTAATAGTAGCGATAAGTAGCGTATAAGTACAGTAGTAGTAATAGTAGCAGATAAGTAGCAGTAGTAATAGTAACAGTGCGTAAAGTAGCAGTAGTAATAGTAGCAGTAGCAGTATAAGTAGCAGTAGTAATAGTAGCAGTATAAGTAGCAGTATAATAGTAGCAGTATAAGTAGCAGAGTAGTAATAGTAGCATATAAGTAGCAGCAGTAGTAAGTAGCAGTATAAGTAGCAGTAGTAACAGTAGCAGTATAAGTAGCAGTAGTAATAGTAGCAGTATAAGTAGCAGTAGTAATAGCAGTGTATAAGTAGCACTAGTAATAGTAGCAGTATAAGTAGCAGTATAAGTAGCAGAGTAGAATAGTAGCAGTATAAGTAGCAGTAGTAACAGTAGCAGTATATGTAGTAGTAATAGTAACAGTAGCAGTATAAGTAGCAGTAATAGTAACAGTAGCAGTATAAATAGCAGTAGTAATAGTAGCAGTATAAGTAGCAGTAGTAGTAATAGTAGCAGTATAAGTAGCAGTAATAGTAACAGTAGCAGTATAAGTAGCAGTATACGTAGCAGTAGTAACAGAAGTAGTAGTGGCATCAGGATGCAGGATAAATATTAACTATCAGAGGATAGTTCTATCTACATATCCGTGTCTATCTGTCTATCTATCAATCCATTCATCCATCAATCCATCCATCCATTGATCCACTCATCCATCGATCCATGCATTTATCAACCTAAAATCTCCAATAGTCTGTATAATATGTATGTTATATCACTTGTATTTATATTGATATGTTCTTTCTGTGCTTTCATCTGTTTCATCTTAACTCTTTCAATACTGCAGGATCTTACAACGGCAGTCAAGGATGGCCGAAATGGTAACAAGGGTTCTCTAGCTCTCAACGGAATTGATAAAATACATTTCTACATGACACCAACAGATTTCTTCAAAGGTTCTAAAACCGTTTCATGTCCTTTTAGTATAACTTTTAGTAGAACATTTAGTAGAACTTTTAGTAGAAGTATTAGTAGAACTTTAAGTAGAACTTTAAGTAGAACATTTAGTAGAACATTTAGTAGAACATATAGTAGAACATTTAGTAGAACATATAGTAGAAGTTTTAGTAGAAGTTTTAGTAGAACTTTTAGTAGAACTTTTAGTAGAACCTTTAGTAGAACTTTTAGTAGAACTTTTAGTAGAACATTTAGTAGAACATTTAGTAGAAGTTTAAGTAGAACATTTAGTAGAACATTTAGTAGAACTTTTAGTAGAACTTTTAGTAGAACTTTTAGTAGAACAATTAGTAGAACTTTTAGTAGAACATTTAGTGGAACATTTAGTAGAACATTAAGTAGAACATTTAGAAGTTTTAGTAACATTATGACAAATATCGAGTAATAATTACAATATGCAAACACCTTCCACATTTTGAACAACGAGTAAAAATTTTAGTTCAAGAACTAACATTCTTCTTCTTCCTGTGTCGTCACACTGCTACCGGGTTGTTGCCCAGTGTCGTCACACTGCTACCAGGTTGTTGCCCAGTGTCGTCACACTGCTACCAGGTTGTTGTCCAGTGTCGTCACACTGCTACCGGGTTGTTGCCCAGTGTCGTCACACTGCTATCAGGTTGTTGTCCAGTGTCGTCACACTGCTACCAGTTTGTTGCCCAGTGTCGTCACACTGCTACCGGGTTGTTTGCCAGTGTCGTCACACTGCTACTGGGTTGTTGCCAAGTGTCGTCACACTGCTACCAGGTTGTTGCCCAGTGTCGTCACACTGCTACCAATTTGTTGCCCAGTGTCGTCACACTGCTACTCGTGTTGTTGCCCAGTGTCGTCACACTGCTACCGGGTTGTTGTCCAGTGTCGTCACACTGCTACCAGGTTGTTGCCCAGTGTCGTCACACTGCTACCAGGTTGTTGTCCAGTGTCGTCACACTGCTACCAGGTTGTTGCCCCGTGTCGTCACACTGCTACCAGGTTGTTGCCCAGTGTCGTCACACTGCTACCAGGTTGTTGCCAAGTGTCATCACACTGCTACCGTGTTGTTGCCCAGTGTCGTCACACTGCTACCGGGTTGTTGCCCAGTGTCATCACACTGCCACCGGGTTGTTGCCCAGTGTCGTCACACTGCTACCAGGTTGTTGCCCAGTGTCGTCACACTGCTACCGGGTTGTTGCCCAGTGTTGTGGTTTTCTGTTTTTGTCTTGCACTGTTCTGGTGGCTTGGGTGATTGTTATTTTTGCTCTTTCACATGATTCTGCTATGTCATCTAACCATCTTTTTCGTGGTCTTCCTCTCGCCTTCTTTCCTGATGTTCTGTTGTAGAAGACTTTGTATCCAATGTATCCAAACTCCACAGTATACAAAGTAGGCATGTATGACATGTTATCATTGACAGTAAAATCCCTGGCGTCCATGTCATGACATGTATCGCTGACTGATGTTCAATAATTCATCAACATAATCACATTGGAAAGCTGTAACAATACATTAAATATGATAGTTAAACCTTCCACACCGTCCAAATAGTTAAAACTTCCACACCGTCCAAATAGTTAGTTTATTTTTTAGCAAGTCAAACAATTCAGTCATCGTTTCATGAAATAATAATTCAGTTATGTCATTGTCATGAAATAATAATTCAGTTATGTCATCGTTTCATGAAATAATAATTCAGTTATGTCATTGTCATGAAATAATAATTCAGTTATGTCATTATCAATTCATGAAATAATAAAAATAATTAGTTTTAGAAACGTGATGAATTCTGGAATTAATGGTCCCATCCATTTCTCTATTAACGATATGTTAGCTAACATTTAGAGGAGGATACATACCAGCAAAGAGAAGAAGAGGAAGACCACGGAGAAGATGGATTCAGGATGTAACTGATGGTTTGAACATGACAGCTGCAGAGAAAGACATCTGACCTATGAGAGAGAAAAATTCCAGAGGACTGTTGGGGTGGCAAAGCTCTGCTCAGGACAAGCTATTTAATGATGATGATGATGAACATTTAGAGGTTAGATGTTCGCCTATCGTGCTAAAGGTAACCGGTTTGCTTCCTCGTGAAGCCATCTAAAGGTAACCGGTTTGCTTTCTCCTGAAGCCATCTAAAGGTAACCGGTTTGCTTCCTCGTGAAGCCATCTAAAGGTAACCGGTTTGCTTCCTAGCCATCTAAAGGTAACCGGTTTGCTTTCTCCTGAAGCCATCTAAAGGTAACCGGTTTGCTTCCTCGTGAAGCTGTCTAGAGGTAACCGGTTTACTTCCTCGTGAAGCTGTCTAGAGGTAACCGGTTTGCTTCCTCCTGAAGCCATCTGGATATTATTCCACAGATCCCTGATCTCAGTGTATATGAGATCGAGTTCCTAGTCCTATCAGAGATGGACGATAAAACGTAGGTCGCATTCTTAATTTGAGCACGTAAAAGAACCATTCTTCTTCTTCTTTTGTCGTCACAATGCTACCGGGTTGTTGCCCAGTGTCGTGGTTTTCTGTTTTTTTCTTGCGCTGTTCTGGTGGCTTGTGTGATTGTTATCTTTGCTCTTTCACAGGATGCTGCTACGCCATCTAACCATCTTTTCCGTGGTCTTCCTCTTGCCTTCTTTCCCGATGTTCTGTTGTAGAAGACTCTGTATACTGTGGAGTTTGGATGCATTCTTATTAAGTGGCCAAACCACTTCATTCTTTGTTTATCTATGTAATTCAAGCACGGTTTGTGCCAACTTTCTTTCTTATGCTGATGTTGGTGATTCTGTCTTTTCTTGTGTTGTTGGTAACTTTTCTCAGGCAACGCATTTCACATGTAGTTATTTTTTGTGACTGCGCTTTTGCTCAATGTCCATGTTTGGCTCTGGTAACACAAAGTAGGTATAAAAATGCTGTTGATCATTTGTTTCTTAGCTGCCTGTGAAATTTTTGGGTGCCTTAACAATGGGGCTAGCTGGTAGGTTACAGCATTTGCTTTTGTACTCTAGCCTCTATATCTCTATCTAGTTTTCCGTCTTCTGTGAATATGCTTCCTAAGTATTTGAATTTTTCACTTGGTTTATTTTAGTATCATTGACATGGATGTCTAGATTATTATGTTTTCTTCCCATATTCATTATTTCTGTTTTAGTGTTGTTGATTTTCATGTCATGTTTCACACAATTATTGTTCAAAGTGTCAATATGATGTTGTAGATCTTGTTCATTTTGATGTATCAGGCACTGATCATCTGCAAAAAGCAGTTCATTTATTTCATCATTATCTGAATTTGACTCAAGTTATTTTATCCATATATGCAATAAAGAGTAGTGGTGAGAGGACACAACCTTGTCTAACACCTGATGTAATGGAGAACCAGTCGGTCATTCCTTCTGTAGTTCTTACTGTACTCTGGCTATCTTGATATAAGGCCATGATGTTACCTAATAGTTGTCCCTTGACGCCATATTCTTCAAGGATCTTCCATAGTTTGCACCTGTTTACTCTATCAAATGCCTTTTCTGGTCTATAAATATAAGCTGTTTACTTTGATTGTATTCAATTGTTTGTTCGCAGATCTGTCTTAGTGTAAATATTGCGTCTGTGCAGCTCTTACCCTCCTAAACCCAAACTGGCTATTGCTTAACTGGGGCTCTAATATATGTCTTGCTCTTCGCTCCAATATTTTTGCAAACATTTTTCCTATTTGGCTCAAAAGAGAGATACCCTGTATGTTTCACACTCTCTTTTGTCTCCTTTGTTCTTCCATATTGGGACTATAATAGCTCTCTGCCAGTCATCTGGAACCTCTTGTGCCTCCCAGGCTATGTTAAAAGAACCATTGACAGTTCAAAATCGAGAAGAGCAGGCTGGAAAGTCACTGCTACGGAATTCGTGCACTGCAGCTGAGATCTTCCTGTGCAAGAAAAAGATTGGAGCACACGTCATTACTCGCCGAAGTGCAATGATAATTGTACAATCAATCAATCAATCAATCAATCAGTCTCTATTATTTCATCAGTTTATCTTTAATTTGGTCAAAGTGTTATCAGTGATTTTATGAATGATTTGTTCAGCACTGGCAAGCAGCTTATACTGAACTTGTAACAGATTTTTAGTCCTAAGTTTGGTAGCGAAAAAAATTGATCAATTTGTGATTCTGGATTCTTCTCTTGTATCCACAGGAAATGTGGACAAGTTTTGACCGTGCGGACACTGTCCGGAACTTTGTTTATGTTTTGGCTCCTGACGGCGAGGCTAAGAAATGTAGTGCATCTGGTGTCAAGATTATTCAGCAGGAAATTGAAGGTCTAACAACTCTTACATCTGTGATACAATCTTGCTTACATCTGTGATACAATCTTGCTTACATCTGTGATACAATCTTTCTTACATCTGTGATACAATCTTGCTTACATCTGTGATACAATCTTGCTTACATCTGTGATACAATCTTGCTTACATCTGTGATACAATCTTGCTTACATCTGTGATACAATCTTGCTTACATCTGTGATACAATCTTGCTTACATCTGTGATACAATCTTGCTTACATCTGTGATACAATCTTGCGTAAATCTATGATACAATCTTGCTTACATCTGTGATACAATCTTGCTTACATCTGTGATACAATCTTGCTTACATCTGTGATACAATCTTGCTTACATCTGCGATACAATCTTGCTTACATCTGTGATACAATCTGCTACATCTGTGATACAATCTTGCTTACATCTGTGATACAATCATGCTTACATCTGTGATACAATCTTGCTTACATCTGTGATACAATCTTGCTTACATCTGTGATACAATCTTGCTTACATCTGTGATACAATCTTGCGTAAATCTGTGATACAATCTCGCTTACATCTGTGATACAATCTTGCTTACATCTGTGATACAATCTTGCTTACATCTGTGATACAATCTTGCTTACATCTGCGATACAATCTTGCTTACATCTGTGATACAATCTTGCTTACATATGTGATACAATCTTGCTTACATCTGCGATACAATCTTGCTTACATCTGTGATACAATCTTGCATACATCTGTGATACAATCTTGCTTACATCTGTGATACAATCTTGCTTACATCTGTGATACAATCTTGCTTACATCTGTGATACAATCTTGCTTACATCTGTGATACAATCTTGCTTACATCTGTGATACAATCTTGCGTAAATCTGTGATACAATCTTGCTTACATCTGTGATACAATCTTGCTTACATCTGTGATACAATCTTGCTTACATCTGTGATACAATCTTGCTTACATCTGTGATACAATCTTGCTTACATCTGTGATACAATCTTGCTTACATCTGTGATACAATCTTGCGTAAATCTGTGATACAATCTTTCTTTACATCTGTGATACAATCTTGCTTACATCTGTGATACAATCTTGCTTACATCTGTGATACAAGCTGTCCTAACATTTGGTAAAAACTATCATACATGTATGTTAGAAAATGATATGTGCTACAGTATGTATGATTGATAGAATAAAATACTGTGACAGAATAGAATAGAATAGAATAGATTAGAATAGAATGAAATAGAATAGAATACTGTAACAGAATAGAAAAGAAGATGATTGGTTTCTGTTACTGCTTATTGTTGTTTTCACTTTCTGTCAGCTTTTTCTTTCAGCTTTTTCTTTCAGCTTTTTCTTTCAGCTTTTTCTGTCAGCTTTTTCTGTCAGCTTTTTCTTTCAGCTTTTTCTTTCAGCTTTTTCTGTCAGCTTTTTCTTTCAGCTTTTTCTTTAGAATTTCTGTAGTTTGTATATTTCTATATGTCATACACAATGTCCTTATAGTTTTGTATATCTTCGCATGTCCTACACAATGTCCTTATAGTTTTGTATATCTTAGCATGTCCTACACAATGTCCTTATAGTTTTGTATAACTTCGCATGTCCTACACAATGTCCTTATAGTTTTGTATATCTTAGCATGTCCTACTTACTGCTTTTGGAGTTTGATAATAATAAATATTGTCCAACAGGAGTTGGTAAGGTGAGAAATAGATATGTGATTGCAACAGTAGCTGATGAATATAGTTCTCAGTGGAAGGAGATTAATGCGCTGAAAGACAAAGTTTTGGGAAGTGCTGATGGTCCACCAACGTCCATCACATTTGAGGTAAGTAGGTATTCTAAAAACATAACTAAAGTTGTGTTGCAGATCAAGATGACACTAGTAACCACTAGTAACAACTGTTATAAGAAAGAGAAGATGGAGATATGTTGGGCATACCATGAGAAGAAATGTCTGGTCAACCACTAGTAACACAACTGTTATAAGAAAGAGAAGATGGAGATATGTTGGGCATACTTGCGAGTGGTATGGAGAAAGTGCTTGAAAGCCATATGTAAGGTATATCGTTCTGAGAGGAATCATCTTCAAATAGTTTGTCCTGAGCAGAACTTTGCCACCCCAAACAGTCCTCCGGAACTTCTCTCTCTCATAGGCCAGATGTCCTGCCTCTGCAGCCGTCATGTTCAGACCATCAGTTACATCCTGAATCCATCTTCTCTGTGGTCTTCCTCTTCTTCTCTTTGTCAGTATGCCTTCTTCCATGATGGTCTTCTCCAGCCCTTCATGTCTTTTTATATGTACAAAATATCTCAATTTTCTTTATCGTATTTGTAGCAGCAGCCAGTTGTCTTTGATTTTAAGTTCTTTCTGGATAGATCTATTTGTTCTCTTCTCTGTCCAAGATATACGGACGATTCTTCTGTAACACTCATATTCGAAAGCACATATATGTTTTTCCACTGCTTTATTAAATGTCCATGCTTCACACCCATACGTTGCTACCAGTGGGAATACGCCACTGCTTTATTAAATGTCCATGCTTCACACCCATACGTTGCTACCAGTGGGAATACGCCACTGCTTTATTAAATGTCCATGCTTCACACCCATACGTTGCTACCAGTGGGAATACGCCACTGCTTTATTAAATGTCCATGCTTCACACCCATACGTTGCTACCAGTGGGAATACGCCACTGCTTTATTAAATGTCCATGCTTCACACCCATACGTTGCTACCAGTGGGAATACGCCACTGCTTTATTAAATGTCCATGCTTCACACCCATACGTTGCTACCAGTGGGAATACGCCACTGCTTTATTAAATGTCCATGCTTCACACCCATACGTTGCTACCAGTGGGAATACGCCACTGCTTTATTAAATGTCCATGCTTCACACCCATACGTTGCTACCAGTGGGAATACGCCACTGCTTTATTAAATGTCCATGCTTCACACCCATACGTTGCTACCAGTGGGAATACGCCACTGCTTTATTAAATGTCCATGCTTCACACCCATACGTTGCTACCAGTGGGAATACGCCACTGCTTTATTAAATGTCCATGCTTCACACCCATACGTTGCTACCAGTGGGAATACGCCACTGCTTTATTAAATGTCCATGCTTCACACCCATACGTTGCTACCAGTGGGAATACGCCACTGCTTTATTAAATGTCCATGCTTCACACCCATACGTTGCTACCAGTGGGAATACGCCACTGCTTTATTAAATGTCCATGCTTCACACCCATACGTTGCTACCAGTGGGAATACGCCACTGCTTTATTAAATGTCCATGCTTCACACCCATACGTTGCTACCAGTGGGAATACGCCACTGCTTTATTAAATGTCCATGCTTCACACCCATACGTTGCTACCAGTGGGAATACGCCACTGCTTTATTAAATGTCCATGCTTCACACCCATACGTTGCTACCAGTGGCGGCCCGTGGTCATTTTTCTTGATGGGGCCCGGCAAAATCTTGCTTTTTTAGTATTTACTGTGTCTCTAGCAGCCCCTACTGGAAGAATATGTTCCAACTACAAAGCAAAACTCTTAGCGCTTCTGATGGCAGTACAGCACATGAATAAACTGCAAGCAGCTGCAGGCAAGATGGTATTTCTTACAGACTCACTGTCAGCTATACAAGTCCTGGAGGCTAAATCCGCTGACAGCACAGTAAAAACCTAAAAGAGAACTTACTCAGCTTTCAGAAAAGGCAGAAATTCACTTGCAGTGGATTCCATCTCACTGTGGCATTGCAGTCAATGAGAGTACCGATGCGTTCATTCTTACGACCAATTTTAATCACTCTTTGTGATATGTTTGATCTTTGCCAAGAACGTGTTTACGTTGCATGTTTGTTGGTAGGCCCCTAAATGCATAGACTTCTACACGTTTAGGACACATGCATCCGATTTAAGCCAAACCTCCTTAGTCACCTCTTACGACATGCGTGGCAGGTAACAGTGGTTCTATTCTTTACACCTCAAATTTGGGCCCCGGTAACCACTCGGGCGAGTGCCGATGTCTTAGCTAAGGAGGGCAGTGTCAAAGAGCAAATTTACCAACCCTTGTCTTTTCAAGAGGTCAAAACCCTCATACAGAGAAAATCTGCAGTAGACTGGAAGACACACACTATGATTATGGAAAAGACTCCCTCAAAGACCTAAGCAGAACAGACCAGGTCATTATATTTCAACTACGCACAGAATACTGCAGACTCAACAAACACTTATATAGACTAGAAATAAGTCAAACAGCTCTCTGCCGGTGTTAGCAGGCGGAACAAATACCGAAGCATATCCTGCAAGACTGTCCTCTCCTGGTTGAGCTGAGAATCAACATGCGGCCACACCCAGTCGACATGAAAACTAAGCTTTGGGAAACCTGACAGACCTGAAGCTGACTGCCCAGTTGATGGTCGCACAGTAAATTAAGCGCATGACCAGAGATCGCTGAAGAAGAAGGAGTATTTACTATTATTTGTCTATTGCGGGAAGTTATTACCCCTTTCAAGAAAAGAACAAACACTTCTGTTCTGCAACAGCTTGATACTAAAGATAGTTGGCTATTAAATAATATAAAATCAAGGACAAACACTTCTGTTCTGCATCAGCTTGATACTAAAGAGAGTTGGCTATTAAATAATATAAAATCAAGGACAAACACTTCTGTTCTGCAACAGCTTGATACTAAAGATAGTTGGCTATTAAATAATATAAAATCAAGGACAAACACTTCTGTTCTGCATCAGCTTGATACTAAAGAGAGTTGGCTATTAAATAATATAAAATCAAGGACAAACACTTCTGTTCTGCAACAGCTTGATACTAAAGAGAGTTGGCTATTAAATAATATAAAATCAAGGACAAACACTTCTGTTCTGCAACAGCTTGATACTAAAGAGAGTTGGCTATTAAATAATATAAAATAAAGAACAAACACTTCTGTTCTGCATCAGCTTGATACTAAAGATAGTTGGCTATTAAATAATATAAAATCAAGAACAAACACTTCTGTTCTGCATCAGCTTGATACTAAAGATAGTTGGCTATTAAATAATATAAAATCAAGAACAAACACTTCTGTTCTGCAACAGCTTGATACTAAAGAGAGTTGGCTATTAAATAATATAAAATCAAGAACAAACACTTCTGTTCTGCATCAGCTTGATACTAAAGAGAGTTGGCTATTAAATAATATAAAATCAAGAACAAACACTTCTGTTCTGCATCAGCTTGATACTAAAGAGAGTTGGCTATTAAATAATATAAAATCAAGAACAAACACTTCTGTTCTGCAACAGCTTGATACTAAAGAGAGTTGGCTATTAAATAATATAAAATCAAGGACAAACACTTCTGTTCTGCAACAGCTTGATACTAAAGATAGTTGGCTATTAAATAATATAAAATCAAGAACAAACACTTCTGTTCTGCAACAGCTTGATACTAAAGATAGTTGGCTATTAAATAATATAAAATCAAGGACAAACACTTCTGTTCTGCATCAGCTTGATACTAAAGATAGTTGGCTATTAAATAATATAAAATCAAGAACAAACACTTCTGTTCTGCATCAGCTTGATACTAAAGATAGTTGGCTATTAAATAATATAAAATCAAGAACAAACACTTCTGTTCTGCAACAGCTTGATACTAAAGAGAGTTGGCTATTAAATAATATAAAATCAAGAACAAACACTTCTGTTCTGCATCAGCTTGATACTAAAGAGAGTTGGCTATTAATAATATAAAAATCAAGAACAAACACTTCTGTTCTGCATCAGCTTGATACTAAAGAGAGTTGGCTATTAAATAATATAAAATCAAGAACAAACACTTCTGTTCTGCAACAGCTTGATACTAAAGATAGTTGGCTATTAAATAATATAAAATCAAGGACAAACACTTCTGTTCTGCATCAGCTTGATACTAAAGATAGTTGGCTATTAAATAATATAAAATCAAGAACAAACTCTTCTGTTCTGCATCAGCTTGATACTAAAGAGAGTTGGCTATTAAATAATATAAAATCAAGGACAAACACTTCTGTTCTGCAACAGCTTGATACTAAAGATAGTTGGCTATTAAATATTATAAAGCTAAGGACAATTAAATATTTCGGACACATCAAACGAATGAAGATTCGAAGATTCATCCGACAGAAGATTTGAAAAAATCTATCTGGAACGCAAATTGAACATGCCTCATGCCGCATGGAAAACAAAAGAAATAACGCGAGCTTGTCAACTAGTCTAGAGAGCGAAATATATATTTGGTGATTTTGTAATATATAATCTCTATGGTAAATGAGCTGTAAACTCCACGATTTGCATTGTATATGTAGTGAAAGAACTGAAATTCAGTTGGCGATCAAAGGTCAGAGGTCGCAATGTTATATCTTATGTAGGAACTTGTAAACTAGCCCCCGAAGTAGTGGGCTGCACAATGCTTGAAGTATTAGAGGCAAAATGAGTATATATATTTTTTTTATAAGGCGATATTATATAAATAACAGGATTGTTATATTATTCTGGTATCGAAATAGGGGAAGACTGCAGTAAAACTTGGTAAATAGTGAAACACGTACAAACAAAGTACTATAGTTTTACAAAATACATAAACAGTGACGATAAACAGCAACGTTCCGTACAGTAATTAAGAACTTAATTGCCTCTAACGACCTTCCTACCGGCGCATCATCACTTTGTGTCATCGATAGCTGTTTAGGAAAACCCGCCTTTATATGCTCCCAAAATTCATAAACTGAACAATCCGGGTAGGCCCATCGTTTCTGCTTGCTCTTGTCCTACGGAACATATCTCCGAATTTCTTGATAGTATCTTCAATCCTATAGTCACCACACTACCTTCATTCTTGAAAGATACGAACCACACCTTGTCTGTTTTTCGTCTATTGAGTTGTTGCCTGGCAGGACTTACCGTCTCTTCCTCCTTGATGTGTGCTCATTGTACACCTCCATACCTCATTCCGACGGACTTCAAGCTCTCCAGTTCTTTCTCGACAGGAGAACTAACCCACTTGTCTCCACCTCGTCTTCGTCTTGCAGAACTAGTTCTAACTCTCAACTCCTTTCAGTTCAATGACCAGTTCTTTGAGCAGATCAGTGGGGTCGCCATGGGTACTAAAATGGGACCCAGTTATGCTTGTCTATTCATGGGTCATCTTGAGCACCTAGTATGGAATTCCTATGATGGCCCTCTTCCGTCTGTGTATCATAGATACATTGTATTGGCATTACCGATATGCCTGAAGCCGATTTGTCACGCTTCATTAATTTCATTAATGTCTTCAATCCGGCTATTCGGTTTACATCTCACATCTCTACCTCTTGTGTCAACTTTCTTGACATCACTATCACTATCAGCCTATCCACCATCACTACATCAGTATACTACAAGCCTACTGATGCACATAGTTTTCTTCTTTATACCTCTTCCCATTCCCAGGCTTGTCGTGATTCTTTACCATTCTCTCAAATCTTGCGCCTTCGTCGCCTCTGTAGCGAGGACGACGATTTCCTCGATAGAGCTCACGAGATGCTGGATTTCTTTCGTAAGCGCTTATACCCGGATAAGGTGCTTGCTTCTGCTATGCGGCGCGTTCAGCAAATTTCTTGCCAGGAGGCTCTCTCTAACCAGCATAGAACTTCCAATTCTGACAGGGTGAAACTTGTCTTAACTTTCCACCCTCATAGTTCCCTTGTGAAGAAAGTCTTATTCCGTCATCTCTCCATTCTTCAGTCTGATCCTGATACACGTTCAATCTTCCAACACTATCCTTGGTGGCGTACAGACGGGACAGAAGCCTTAAGGATATGTTAGTTCACAGTCGCCTCAAGCCTAACATCCAGAGTCATTTTGGCACCATCCAGTGTGGCGTCGGCGCTGCAACACTTGTGCTTATGTAATACAGACCCGCACGGTGTCTTTTCCAAAAGCCACGTTCGTTGTTGAAGACAGTTTCACGTGCGAGTCCGTAATATTATCTATGCCATTATCTGCAAGCGGTGCAACAAGGCCTATATTGGGGAAACCGGCAGGAGACTCAGTGACCGATTCGCCCAACACTTGCGCGATATACGCCAATGCTCTGTGACCCTGTAGCTACCCATTTCAATGATACTGGCCATTCAGGAGCTTGCGATGTCCAGGTCACAGCCATCCGATCATGTTCCTCTGATGATCGTAGTCGATTTGCTCTGGAGAATCGGTTGATTTCTTTGTATGGTACCTTGCGACCACGCGGGCTCAACGTATTACATTCTTATGCTTCTTAGTACTTTCTCTTCCCATGCTTTGTAATCTCTATGGGTATATGTTGCATGTATTACATTCTTATGCTTCTTAGTACTTTCTCTTCCCATGCTTTGTAATCTATATGGGTATATGTTGCATGTATTCAAGTTATATATTTACTAGATGTTTCAGTTTCTTTTCTATTTCTAGTTTTTATGTGTGTTTTTGTGTTACATTTATTTCGTTATTCGTTTTTATTCCAGATTTTCCTTAGATACGTTGGTATTTGGTCGTCCATTTGTGTTTCATTTTAATTTGTCACTCCTGTTTGTTCGTTTGCTTGATAAAGGCCTTGTTGGTCGAAACGTTGCTGTTTATCGTCACTGTTTATGTATTTTGTAAAACTATAGTACTTTGTTTGTACGTGTTTCACTATTATTCTGGTATAATATTTATATTTTAGTGTTATATATTCAACTGTCAAAGCTAATCAGTGTCAAATTAAAAGTAATAATTACGAAAAAATAATTTCTAAAATAATAAGTACACATTCATTCTTTTTGGTTTAGTAGGACCGGTTCTTACTGGCCCCTAATGACCAGGGGCGTATACTAATTAGGGTAAAAGATTATGAATTTCAAATTTCCGACTGTGAATGATATTTTAACATTATATAAAAGGGTTTAAAAGCCAAAGGATTGACTTCATTGCACCGGGTTTTAACCCATACGGCTCGGTCCTCTCCGCAGAAATGGCACGCCACCTGCCGAGAGTATTGCACAGAGCACGAACTCCGTAGCTCCAGCAACAATCCTAGGGGTTTCTGGAAAAAACTGCACCTGTGAACAGAATGGCGCGGTCCGGACTCGAACCCACGACCTTCGACTCACAAGGCAAAGGGCTTAACTACTTAGCCACAGAGACCCTTAAAATCATTGACATTATATAGCAACTATCAAAGCTAATCAATATCCTGTTGAAAGTAATAATTATGAACAAATAATGTCTAAAATAATAAGTACAGGTTACTCAATATTTTTGGTACGGCCTGGTCCCACTGGTCCTTAATGACGAGCCGCCCCTGGTTGCCACTGGAAATATGCATGCTCTTAGTATTCTGATCTTTGTTTTCTTATCAGTTCCGTTCCATACTGTTTTTAGTTGTTTAATTTTTTTGTAAAGCCATGTTTGTTCTTCTTTTAATTTCCTTCATCCCATTTCCATTTGTTGTTTAGTAGTGAGCAGAGATATTCAAAACTGTTCACATTTCCATCTGTTGTTAGTAGTGAACCAAGATATTCAAAACTGTTCACATTTTCTACTTTCTCTCCGTTGATAAAAATATCATTTGTCATGTTCGTTTTATCTGTTGTCATTATTTTTGTTCTTACCACATTAAGATAGACAGGGTGTTCAACTTAAAAGCAGCCTATGAATGGAGCTAATCTGGCATATAAGTATGAAAATGGGAAGGTTCAGTTATGACGTAGTATAGGTCAAGGTTGTGTGATGGTGTGTAATTGTAGTGCGGGAAGGGGCGATGAACAAATGTGACGTAGACAAGCTAGTCAGAACCGGTTTAAATAGTAAATAAACACAACGTGATAGATTATCTGGCAAATTTCGATTTGTCAATGGGGCTGCAATTATCTTGAACACCCTGTAGATTTTCTTTTTCGCTTTTCTGTTGCACTTCTCCTAATAATTTCGCAATCCCTTTTTGTGATGATGACAGTAGCACTGTATCCTCAGCTTATCGTAGTTCAGATATTTCTCTTCCTCCGATTATAAAAGGATCGTATTGTTCTTTTCCACTATCTTCTGTAACATTTCTCTCATGATGTTTTCTGTATATATGGACAAGGTGACAAAATGCAGCCTTGTCTGACTCCCTGCCTTATGGCAAACCAATCTGATGTATCATAGCATGTTCTCTGAGAGGAATGCATTCTGGGGAGGAATACAATCAAAATGATGTCACAAAGCTAGAACATGGTAGCAATAAATGTATGATATCTATCTTTCTCTCATTCCCTTCATCTCTATCTCTCTCTCTCTCTCTGCAGATGTCTTTAACGACACAAGAGCCAATAGGAGAGCACACGCACAGGTTTAGAATCAACTATGAACAGTTTGTCATGCTGGTGTCAGGGGAAGAGATTCAAGTCTTCACAGAGGAGGCACAGGAGCATGCACATCAACTAATGGTGTCTTATGTTTTTGAAACAAAGACGTAAGTACATATCTATATACTATCCTTACATGTATATACTAATGATAGTAGTAGTAGTAATAGTAGTAGTAGTAGTATAGTAGTAGTAGTAATAGTAGTAGTAGTAGTAGTAGTAGAGTAGTAGTAGTAGTAGTAGTATAGTGTAGTAGTTAGAGTATATAGTAGTAGTAGTAATAGTAGTAGTAGAGTAGAGTAATAATAGAGTAGTGAGTAAGTAGTAATAGTAGAGTAGATAGTAGTAATAGTAGTAGTAGTAATAGTAGTAATAGTAGTAATAGTAGTAATAGTAGTAATAGTAGTAATAGTAGTAGTAATAGTAGTAATAGTAGTAATAGTAGTAATAGTAGTAATAGTAGTAATAGTAGTAATAGTAGTAATAGTAGTAATAGTAGTAATAGTAGTAATGGTAGTAATAGTAGTAATAGTAGTAATAGTAGTAATAGTAGTAATAGTAGTAATAGTAGTAATAGTAGTAGTAGTAGTAGTAATAGTAGTAATAGTAGTAATAGTAGTAATAGTAGTAATAGTAGTAATAGTAGTAATTATAGTCATCATCATCAGGCGCTGTGCCGGCTGGCGTAGGTGATCATGGATCTCCACAAATCTCTGTCGTTGGCGCTTTCTATCAACTCAGATGTTAACTCTCTACCGAGCCATGAAGTCAGGCCATCCAACATTTTCTCTCTGTCTTCCTCTGTCTCGTCTACCCTCGATTTTACCAGTTGTCACGATGTGCTCTGAACCTCCCTTCCTCACCTCATGCCCGAAAAATGATGACTGCCTCTTTCTTATATTGATGATAAGCTTTCCCTGTGTCTTGATCTCATTCAACACCTCCACATTAGTCATTTTAGCAGTCCATGGGATTCTCATCATTCTTCTATAAAACCACATCTATGTGGCCCTAGAGATTTTTCGATCTGTGTGTTCATTGTCCATGACTCGCATCCGTATGTCAGTATTGGTTCTATGTAGCAATGTAGTAGTTATAGTAGTCGTTGTATTAATACTGATAACCTCCTGAGTCATTACTAATGATGGAATAATTCATAAATAATGAAGAAATGACTAATGGGTAAACCTCAACTATGTCTAGACATCATAGCCTTAGGTCAATCAAGACTGGATGTATAATAATACTCTCTAGAAGAAATAATGACCACTATGTAACGCCCAGATGTGTCCAGAAGTGGTGTCCATCTTCATTTGTAACTGATTAAAGGATCGTATTAACCTGGAGTAATGGCCGATGTGATATATTTCAATTAAGTGTTTCTTGCCACTGACAGTCCATGCTTTAACAGTTTGATAAGTAAACAATTGTTTCATGAACAGGAGTATGTTCTCTCCTAGTACAACTATTTCTAAGAAAACGAAAATATTTGATATAGAATTATTTCAGTTTCAGTTTGGAATATCTTCATTGCACTCCGGACATGTCCATAGGTGCTCCGATCTCCTTCACAATATCTCCAACAGCGTCCAGCGACTGATCGTACCAGTTCTATTTTGATTGATGAGCCGACTCGTATACCTGTTGTACCGTTCTTTTCTTGCCACACCAATCTTCAAACCCAGCTCCCGCAATCTAGTAGTTGACGTGGATTGGTTTAGATGAAGGTCTTCTCTGCGGCCACGCTCTATGAGGACGTTCACGATGTCAGTTCTGTTCATTGGCTGGCCCTCTAATATAGCGGCAGAGCCAGCCAGTCTGTCTGCTCTCTCATTGCCAACGACACCCATGTGCCCCGGAACAAAGACAAGTGTAATTCTGCAAATTGTTGACGTCTGCAGTGATTCAGTCCATTGCCTGCGCACCGAACCGGCCTCCACCTTTCGGATCATACTCAATGAGTCACTCAGAATGCACGCATGAGTGTAGTTTTGTGACTCTAGCCAGAGTAGTGCATTGGTCACCGCCAGTACCTCCATTGTCATGCTGCTTGCTATCATACTAAATGCACCACTGACTTCCTTGACCATTCTGCCACATGAGCTTGCAGAGAAGGCCCATGCAGATTTTTCGTGACGAACTACCGATCCATCCGTGTAAATCACAACGTCGTCTGCATTGCAGTTTTCATCGATAATGGCTTTGACGTCTGTATTCAACGCCACGGATTTCCTTTCTGCAACTATTATAAACATGGGCGTTCACATACATTTCTCCAGAGGAAAGCAATGTGTAAACATGGGCGTTCACATACATTTCTCTGATGGTTCAGTCATTCGCCAACAACGCTGTGCGTGGGCTTTTCAGCACGTTCAGGAGGAAAAATAATAAGAGAGGCCAGTGGAGACTACGCAACAACCACAAGTAGCTTGACAATGGAGGTTCGGGCGGTTAGGGAGGCGGTGAACTGGTTGGCATCTCACAATTACTCTCGCGTTTTCATACTCAGTGACTCCATGAGCATGATTCGTAAGGTCGAATCAGGAATGGTGAGACGCAACTGGGTGAAGGTACTGGTACAGACAATGATCAGAGAAATCACCTTTATTTTTGTCCCTGGGCAGCATGAGTTAGAGGTAATGAACGAGCTGATAGATTGGCTGGCTTGGCTACAATATCAGAGGGAACTGCAATAGATCGAAGTGACATTCTTCACGCATTGAGAGTCTTTCCGAACACAGGAGTTTCAGGGCTGTGAATCCCACTCGCTGACCAGATTGAAATAGATGGGTGTCAATATTGGTGCAGCCCGAAAAGAACGACATACTAGATATGCAAAGAGATTGATTAATCAACATCGAACTGGTGTGTTGGGTCGCTGGACGCTGCTGGATTTGCTGAGGCGGAGATCGGAGCACCTATGGACATGTCCGAGTGCTATGATGATAGTCCTCATATAACTGATAACTGATAACTGATACATTTCTCCAGAGGGAAGCAATGTGTAGCCATGGTTGTAAACATAGATTTCTCCAGAGGGAAGCCAAATGAATACAAATTATTGTTGCTGGTATTATACCACACAGAAGTGGAGAAAACAAGATCTAGATCAGAATTTGATTACGGGCTTTATATAATAAAATATTAACTTCTAACTAATTAGTAACAGTCACAAACACTGTCTTATCAAAAGCCATCAGACATTTTCCAGGGGTGACACTAGCCTCCACCCCCAACCCTCCCTCGAATTAACCCCCTTTGATGTATAAGGATATATCAGGGCAATAAGAAACCAACAATATGTTTGTCATGAAGACTGTTTCTAAAGACATTTTTGAAGCGTCTGCTTTCAAATTCTTTCCCCCACATTTGTGATTCTGTCAGACTTTATATCAGCATTAAACTCACACATATAGTTTTGTAATCAGTGTTGACATGGTCAAATACTATCTCTAGCCAAGAACTGCTAGGCACAGCGTTGACATGGTCAAATACTATCTGTAACCAAGTTCTGCTAGGCACAGCGTTGACATGGTTAAATACTATCTGTAACCAAGTTCTGCTAGGCAGAGTGTCAACAAGAGAACATGATATCCCTAACCAAGAACTGCTAGGCAGAGTGTCAACAAGAGAATATGAGCATCATCATTCAGAAATAGATGATGAAGATGGATCAAACTTGTGATACTAATGGTACTCAGATGAGAACTGTACTCAGATGAGAACTGTACTCAGATGAGAACTGTACTCAGATAAGAACTGTACTCAAATGAGAACTGTACTCACTTGAGAACTGTACTCACATGAGAACTGTACTCAGATGAGAACTGTACTCAGATGAGAACTGTACTCAGATGAGAACTGTACTCAGATAAGAACTGTACTCAAATGACAACTGTACTCAGATGAGAACTGTACTCACATGACAACTGTACTCAGATGAGAACTGTACTCACATGAGAACTGTACTCAGATGAGAACTGTACTCACATGAGAACTGTACTCAGATGAGAACTGTACTCAGATGAGAACTGTACTCACATGACAACTGTACTCAGATGAGAACTGTACTCACATGACAACTGTACTCAGATGAGAACTGTACTCACATGAGAACTGTACTCAGATGAGAACTGTACTCAGATGAGAACTGTACTCACATGGGAACTGTACTCAAATGGACACCAGAGAGTAAAGGAAAACGTGAAAGAACCAAAAGAACCTGAAGAAAAATAGTAGAAAAAGAACTGAATCTGAATGATATCGAGAACACAGCGAGGACGGCGGACAAGAATACAGAAGATTGGTGTGCATTTATTGCTGCCTTCACCGTCAGGGTCATCACTGGTTGGAGAGAGTGCGTTTACATCAGACCGATGCTCGCCTGCCCAGCGTGTTCGTAGCGCGTTGGACTGCGGGTGACTAGCCCTCTGTGTGTGCGGGTTCAATTCCGCGGGCTGGCAGAAAGCCACAGGCTCCCCAGATTCACGGTGTTCGTGACACCGAACCGAAGGGTTACGATGTTCATGACACCGAGCCGAAGAGCTGAAAGCTCAAGTGCTTCTGGATCGAAAAAATATAAAAATCAGACCGATAGTTCAGTATTAATATGGCATTAAATATGAGTTAGCCAATCAACATCGAACTGGTATGTGGTCAGTCGCTGGAGGATGTTGGAGATATTGACTTCAAACTGGTATGTGGTCAGTCGCTGGTCGATGTTGGAGATATTGCGGAGATTGAAGAACATATAAACATGTCTGCTGATTAATGAAAATATTGCACAATGAAACGGTCAATATAATTTGGACATTGATAACCATAACAATTTTTTTTTTTTTTAAAATCCTTCTTCTGTAGGCTATACGGACAGAACAAGAGATCTAAGTTTCTTGTGATACACTTATCATACCCGCTTCTGTAGGCTATACGGACAGAACAAGAGATCTAAGTTTCTTGTGATACACTTATCATACCGCTTCGAAGTATCTTGTGATACACTAATTATATTTTTATGTTGATTGAAATCATTGTCAATAGTTTATATTTGAAAATGTTGAAATATTTCATTTGTCTTCTTCCAGGTTCGTGTACACAGACTGTGACGGTGAACTTTTCTGTAAAGATGGGCACGCACCACTTATCAGCTTGGAAACACATAACTCTTACACTGAGACACGTTAGAGTGTACAGAGTAGCATGCCCTTGCTGATATCGGCCCGGTCTCCGTGTAATTATTTCAGATTTACGAGAACATTCACATAATTCAGCATCATCATGTTCCCAACTTTTAACATTTTATCGTGTGTGGCCATCATTTACATTTATTTACTCGTACTTTCAAAACAAATCTCTGACACAATAGTATGCCACAAAGTTCAGGCTGGGGATGAAGGAATAACTATCTAACACAATAGTATGCCACAAAGTTCAGGCTGGGGATGAAGGAATAACTATCTGACACAATAGTATGCCACAAAGTTCAGGCTGGGGATGAAGGAATAACTGTCTGACACAATAGTATGCCACAAAGTTCAGGCTGGGGATGAAGGAATAACTGTCTGACACAATAGTATGCCACAAAGTCCAGGCTATGGGTGAAGGAATAACTGTCTGACACAATAGTATGCCACAAAGTTCAGGCTATGGGTGAAGGAATAACTGTCTGACACAATAGTGGGCCACAAAGTCCAGGCTATGGGTGAAGGAATAACTATCTGACACAATAGTGGGCCACAAAGTCCAGGCTATGGGTGAAGGAATAACTGTGTTACTTGATATGGCAATAAAACAAACCACATTCGCAAAACTTTTTTTTGGAAACATTTAGTAAGAGTTTTTGTTGTGTTACACAGCTCTTGATATATATATACATACATACGTATACATTTATCATGGGTTCCACGCTACATGTTAACTTTGTGCGCCAAAGCTATTATTAATGTGTGCTATTACTGTTGGTATCCGTTGATTGCAGAGTCATCTCCAACATTTATTGTATTGACATTGACGACAATGTCATGAAACATGGTGATAGACAAGATTCTCATGTCTGAGTCTAACTAAGAGATAGACAAGATTCTCATGTCTGAGTCTAACTAAGAGATAGACAAGATTCTCATGTCTGAGTCTAACTAAAAAGTAGATAGACAAGATTCGATACTTACTGACAGCGATTTACTGCCCTAGATATGACAATAGAAAAACTAACAGGCCATGTGTCACGAGCATTTATTGTCAGGAGACACTGTCAGGAAATGTTTGATAGCTAAAATAATTTAGACTCTCCCACACATCTTCTGTTCTAAACACATCAGCAGCAGCAGCAGCATCAGCAGCAGCATCAGCAGCAGACGAGATGATGGAGGAGAAGCTCCATAAACTGACATTGACATAGTATCATGAACATGGTAGAGAACGATCAAGATCTGAATGTCAACAGCTTCACATACAATTTAATTTCATGCCAGGTATGACCAGAGAAAGGTTGTGCTAGTCACCTGTCCAGGTATGACCAGAGAAAGGTTGTGCTAGTCACCAGTCCAGGTGTGACCAGAGAAAGGTTGTGCTAGTCACTTGTCCAGGTATGACCAGAGAAAGGTTGTGCTAGTCACCTGTCCAGGTATGACCAGAGAAAGGTTGTGCTAGTCACCTGTCCAGGTGTGACCAGAGAAAGGTTGTGCTAGTCACCTGTCCAGGTGTGACCAGAGAAAGGTTGTGCTAGTCACCTGTCCAGGTATGACCAGAGAAAGGTTGTGCTAGTCACCTGTCCAGGTATGACCAGAGAAAGGTTGTGCTAGTCACCTGTCCAGGTGTGACCAGAGAAAGGTTGTGCTAGTCACCTGTCCAGGTATGACCAGAGAAAGGTTGTGCTAGTCATCTGTCCAGGTGTGACCAGAGAAAGGTTGTGCTAGTCACCAGTCCAGATGTGGTCTAAGAAAAGTTGGCTCTAGTCACCTGTCCAGGTGTGGTCTATGAAAGGTTGTGCTAGTCGCCTATCCAGGTGTGGTCTATGAAAAGTTGTGCTAGTTACCTGTCCAGGTGTGATCTAAGAAAAGTTGTGCTAGTCACCTGTCCAGGTGTGGTCTATGAAAGGTTGTGCTAGTCACCTGTCCAGGTGTGGTCTATGAAAAGTTGTGCTAGTTACCTGTCCAGGTGTGATCTAAGAAAAGTTGTGTTAGTCACCTGTCCAGGTGTGGTCTATGAAAAGTTGTGCTAGTTACCTGTCCAGGTGTGGTCTATGAAAAGGTGTACTAGTTACCTGTCCAGGTGTGGTCTAAGAAAAGTTGTGCTAGTTACCTGTCCAGGTGTGATCTAAGAAAAGTTGTGTTAGTCACCTGTCCAGGTGTGGTCTATGAAAAGTTATACTAGTTACCTGTCCAGGTGTGATCTAAGAAAAGTTGTGCTAGTTACCTGTCCAGGTGTGATCTAAGAAAAGTTGTGCTAGTCACCTGTCCAGGTGTGGTCTAAGAAAAGTTGTGTTAGTCACCTGTCCAGGTGTGGTCTAAGAAAAGTTGGCGCTAGTTGAGCCTAGATATTAAAGTTAACATTTTCACATTATCAACAAATATTATTATTCATATTTTATTATCAACAAATATTATTATTCATATTTTATTATCAACAAATATTATTATTCATATTTTATTATCAACAAATATTATTATTCATATTTTATTATCAACAAATATTATTATTCATATTTTATTATCAACAAATATTATTATTCATATTTTATTATCAACAAATATTATTATTCATATTTTATTATCAACAAATATTATTATTCATATTTTATTATCAACAAATATTATTATTCATATTTTATTATCAACAAATATTATTATTCATATTTTATTATCAACAAATATTATTATTCATATTTTATTATCAACAAATATTATTATTCATATTTTATTATCAACAAATATTATTATTCATATTTTATTATCAACAAATATTATTATTCATATTTTATTATCAACAAATATTATTATTCATATTTTATTATCAACAAATATTATTATTCATATTTTATTATCAACAAATATTATTATTCATATTTTATTATCAACAAATATTATTATTCATATTTTATTGCTTTTGTTATTATTATTATTGTTAATATTGTTGCTGTTATTTTGTTTATGTCATCACAACCTGTTGTTGTTGGTGGTAGTGCTTTTGACAAACTGTTTGTGATGTTGCTTCTGCTGTTGTTACAATTGTTGTTATTGTTGTTGTTACTTCTATTGTTGATGTGGTTGGTGTAGTTGTTGATCTTGATTCTGTTTTTGTTACTATGTTGTTGTTGCTATTGCTCTTATCTGCGGGGTTGGTTGTTACTGTTGTTGTTATCGTTATCGTTACTGTTGTTGCAACTGTTGTTGGTATCCCATTTATTAATATTGTTTTATCGCTGTTGTTATTATTGTTGTTATCATTGTTGCTGCTGTTGTTGTTGTTACAGTTGCTGTCACTGTTTTAAACCTTCAAGGAAGTACAAAGTATTTATTTCTTTACTGTTGATATGTCATTATCTGAGGAATGCTTGAAAGCTTCGTTTCGTGCACATTCTCAAACTCTCGGTGAGGGGACCACTGTATGGAGGAAGAACCAACTACCCATAGAGAGTCACCAGCAACTAGATTAGCAGTGATGTTGCAATGTAACATCAGTGCAGACACTTGGATGATTCTTCGTTGCACAGTGTGCTACCGTCAAAATATTATCCTCACAGTCATGAACAACACGGGTCACTGGTGGTGTCTGCTTCTTATAATATCACAACATTCACATCTACTCTGTATACATTCACTTCTTCTCTGAATACATTCACTTCTTCTCTGTATACATTCACATCTACTCTGTATACATTCACTTCTTCTCTGAATACATTCACTTCTTCTCTGTAAACATTCACTTCTCCTTGTTATACATTCACTCCTTCTCTGTATACATTCACTTCTTCTCTGTATACATTTACTTCTTCTTGTTATACATTCACTTCCTCTCGTTATACATTCACTTCTTCTTGTTATACATTCACTTCTTCTTGTTATACATTCACTTCTTCTTGTTATACATTCACTTCTTCTTGTTATACATTCACTTCTTCCCTGTATACATTCACTTCGTCTTGTTATACATTCACTTCTTCTTGTTATACATTCACTTAGTCTTGTTATACATTCACTTCTTCTTGTTATACATTCACTTCTTCCCTGTATACATTCACTTCTTCTTGTTATACATTCACTTCTTCAGTGTATACATTCACTTTTTCTTGTCATTCATTCACTTCTTCTTGTTATACATTCACTTCTTTCATGTATACATTCACTTCTTCTTGTTATACATTCACTTCTTCTCTGTATACATTCCTTTCTTCTCTGTATACATTCACTTCTTCTCTGTATACATTCACTTCTTCTTGTTATACATTCACTTCTTCTTGCTATACATTCACTTATTCTGGTTCTACATTTACTTCTTTCCTGTATACATTCACTTCTTCTTGTTATACATTCACTTCTTCTTCTTATAAATTCACTTCTTCCCTGTATACCTTCACTTCTTCTCTGTATACATTCACTTCTTCCCTGTATACATTCTCTTCTTTTTCTTATACATTCACTTCTTCTCTGTATGCATTCACTTCTTCTCTGTATACATTCACTTCTTCTTGTTATACATTCACTTCTTCTTGTTATACATTCACTTCTTCTTGTTATACATTCACTTCTTCTTGTTATACATTCAATTCTTCTTCTTATAAATTCACTTCTTCCCTGTATACATTCACTTCTTCCCTTTATACATTCACTTCTTCTTGTTATACATTCACTTCTTCTTGTTATACATTCACTTCTTCCCTGTATACATTCACTTCTTCCCTGTATACATTCACTTCTTCTCTGTATACATTCACTTCTTTTGTTATACATTCACTTCTTCTCTGCATGCATTCACTTCTTCTCTGTATACATTCACTTCTTCTTGTTATACATTCACTTCTTCTCTGTGTACATTCACTTCTTCTTGTTATACATTCACTTCTTCTCTGTATACATTCACTTCTTCTTGTTATACATTCACTTCTTCTCTGTATACATTCACTTCTTCTTGTTATACATTCACTTCTTCTCTGTATGCATTCACTTCTTCTCTGTATACATTCCTTTCTTCTCTGTATACATTCACTTCTTCTCTGTATACATTCAGTTCTTCTTGTTATACATTCACGTCTTCTCTGTACAAACAGTCCGTTCGTTAAACGAGGCAAGCAGGGCAGCGGCAAGCATGGCAGGCAAGAGGGTGTGCGTCCACCCAAATGAGCAGAACAACTGGAAAGCCCAGCAGAGGTAAAGCCAGTGCGCGTTTCTGCTCGCAGGGAACTACTGCTGCCTTGTAGTTTGATTGGGGACAATCAAAGACTAGCGGAGCAAACCGCAAACAAACCTGAACTGGCGGCAAACCAAGGTGTTCATTAAAATGACCGGTTTTGCTGGGCAGATGGCGTTTATAAGCCCGGGAGGGCAGGTCGTCTAAGGGTCGCTGCCCTGAAAGAAAATAGCAACCCGCTGCCTTGTGGGTTACGGCTGGGGACAGCCAACGGGTAGCGGAGAGCGAACCGCACACAATAGCTGGCTGAAATCGAACACCCCACCGAAGGATAAGCAACTGTGCTCAAATAAGTGCTGAATGTTGGTGCACATACATTACGTTCTGATGTTTGGATGTTTATATATCACAAAGAGAATGATAAAACGGCTAGAACGATCGAAGAAGAAGAAGAAGAAGAAAACCACAAACATGGATGTATTCTTTCGTCCGTCCGTCCGTCCGTCCGTCCGTCCGTCCGCCTAGTCATGGCGTCTAACATGACATCTCCGAACAGATTTGTGCCAGAACTCGTCAAGCAATGCTCTGCCTTCTTTTAATTTCTTTTATAACCTTCCCGTCACTTGTCACAAATGTCCAGAGGTATTTAAAGCTGTCAACGCTTTCAATTTTGTGACCGTTGGCACATATATTAGCCATCAATTCTGTTTTATCAGTTGTCAATATCTTCGTTTTCATTATATTGAGATAAAGATTTTGATCTTCGCTGGTTTTTGTGAAGTGACCGTATGAAGTTCTCTAAACCAATTTGTGATGTAGATAGTAGCACTGTATTGTCAGCATATCTTAATTCTGGTAGTTGCTGACCTCCGATGACCAGAGCGTTGTATTTCTCCATCTCTTTAGATTCTCTGACATTCCTCATCATGTTTTCAGCATTTATGTTGTATAGTTAATATGACAAAATGCAACTAAATGAGTTATATGCTAGAACATTGCTGTACACACTATTTGTAGATTGGGGCGCATGTGACCGATGGTTGTGGATGCGCGGGCGCCATGTGATAATTCTAATAATAATACAAACAATAATAATATTAATAAAAGTAATAGTATTATTAACCCAATGGGACTGCAGAGCCGATATATCGGTTCAGAGTAATGTTCATAATGTCGCAAACCGATATCGGCTTTAGAATGTCTGTTCACGGAAACGAATGTATCTTCACAACTCCTTTACTGAAGTTAAATAAATCTTCATAAACAGAAAGTACATATATGTAGGTACATTACTATCTCCATTTAACAAAGATTTGAAAGAGGGAAAGCAATGTATTATTGTGCTGAAGTCGAAACTTTTGTTTTTAAACGTTAATGTTTCCGACGATGTTTATAGTGTAATCTTGAGTACTGTTAGATCAACTTATAACTTGTGATAGTAATGAAGAATATTTAATTGACGGTAATAATGAAATTTGATTGTTTATGAAATACAGTATCGATAGTTGTAAGTCTAATGTAATAATTGCTTCTAAAGAATGGGCGTTCCACATTCCATTTATTGACGTGTCCGACCTAAAAGTGAATATTATAAAAACTACTGCACCTAGTTAGATGAAACTTATAGAATATGTTCCCACATGGTTTATCTTCATTTAACTGATACTTCTGGAAACTTCTATGAATATTAAGATGTAATACAAACCGAGAGTAAAAATATTTTTATTATTTTCTTTTCAAAATAGTCATGCTACAATAATCTAATTTTCTCAAATGTATATCACCTGATGTAAACTATTATTATATTAATGTATTCCACATCCAATTATCAACAATTTAATATATAATATGTCATACTTTAGAGAAACAGTACAAGAGTTATAAAGGATTAAACTAATTGACATTGAATGTTAAATTTGAATCGCAAAATAAATGCGTCCAGAGGTCAAAATAATACAGAGCGATATGGTTAATAAAGTAATAGTATTCCTCTTCTTCTTCTTTCGTCGTCACACTAAGGGATACCGGGTTGTTGCCCAGTGTCGTCACACTAAGGGATACCGGGTTGTTGCCCAGTGTCGTCACACTAAGGGATACCGGGTTGTTACCCAGTGTCGTCACACTAAGGGATACCGGGTTGTTACCCAGTGTCGTCACACTAAGGGATACCGGGTTGTTACCCAGTGTCGTCACACTAAGGGATACCGGGTTGTTGCCCAGTGTCGTCACACTAAGGGATACTGGGTTGTTGCCAGTGTCGTCACACTAAGGGATACCGGGTTGTTGCCCAGTGTCGTCACACTAAGGGATACCGGGTTGTTACCCAGTGTCGTCACACTAAGGGATACCGGGTTGTTGCCCAGTGTCGTCACACTAAGGGATACCGGGTTGTTGCCCAGTGTCGTCACACTAAGGGATACCGGGTTGTTGCCCAGTGTCGTCACACTAAGGGATACCGGGTTGTTGCCCAGTGTCGTCACACTAAGGGATACCGGGTTGTTACCCAGTGTCGTCACACTAAGGGATACCGGGTTGTGCCCAGTGTCGTCACACTAAGGGATACCGGGTTGTTTCCCAGTGTCGTCACACTAAGGGATACCGGGTTGTTACCCAGTGTCGTCACACTAAGGGATACCGGGTTGTTGCCCAGTGTCGTCACACTAAGGGATACCGGGTTGTTGCCCAGTGTCGTCACACTAAGGGATACCGGGTTGTTACCCAGTGTCGTCACACTAAGGGATACCGGGTTGTTACCCAGTGTCGTCACACTAAGGGATACCGGGTTGTTGCCCAGTGTCGTCACACTAAGGGATACCGGGTTGTTGCCCAGTGTCGTCACACTAAGGGATGCCGGGTTGTTGCCTAGTGTCGTCACACTAAGGGATACCGGGTTGTTGCCCAGTGTCGTCACACTAAGGGATACCGGGTTGTTACCCAGTGTCGTCACACTAAGGGATACCGGGTTGTTACCCAGTGTCGTCACACTAAGGGATACCGGGTTGTTACCAGGTCGTCACACTAAGGGATACCGGGCTGTTACCCAGTGTCGTCACACTAAGGGATACCGGGTTGTTACCCAGTGTCGTCACACTAAGGGATACCGGGCTGTTGCCCAGTGTCGTCACACTAAGGGATACCGGGCTGTTACCCAGTGTCGTCACACTAAGGGATACCGAGTTGTTGCCCAGTGTCGTCACACTAAGGGATACCGGGTTGTTACCCAGTGTCGTCACACTAAGGGATACCGGGCTGTTGCCCAGTGTCGTCACACTAAGGATACGGGCTGTTACCCAGTGTCGTCACACTAAGGGATACCGAGTTGTTGCCCAGTGTCGTCACACTAAGGGATACCGGGTTGTTGCCCAGTGTCGTCACACTAAGGAATACCGGGTTGTTGCCCAGTGTCGTCACACTAAGGGATACCGGGTTGTTGCCCAGTGTCGTCACACTAAGGGATACCGGGTTGTTGCCCAGTGTCGTCACACTAAGGGATACCGGGTTGTTGCCCAGTGTCGTCACACTAAGGAATACCGGGTTGTTGCCCAGTGTCGTCACACTAAGGGATACCGGGTTGTTACCCAGTGTCGTCACACTAAGGGATACCGGGTTGTTGCCCAGTGTCGTCACACTAAGGGATACCGGGTTGTTGCCCAGTGTCGTCACACTAAGGGATACCGGGTTGTTGCCCAGTGTCGTCACACTAAGGAATACCGGGTTGTTGCCCAGTGTCGTCACACTAAGGGATACCGGGTTGTTACCCAGTGTCGTCACACTAAGGGATACCGGGTTGTTGCCCAGTGTCGTCACACTAAGGGATACCGGGTTGTTGCCCAGTGTCGTCACACTAAGGGATACCGGGTTGTTGCCCAGTGTCGTCACACTAAGGGATACCGGGTTGTTGCCCAGTGTCGTCACACTAAGGGATACCGGGTTGTTACCCAGTGTCGTCACACTAAGGGATACCGGGTTGTTGCCCAGTGTCGTCACACTAAGGGATACCGGGTTGTTGCCCAGTGTCGTCACACTAAGGGATACCGGGTTGTTGCCCAGTGTCGTGGTTTTCTGTTTTTGTCTTGCGTGTTCTGGTGGCTTGTGTGATTGTTATTTTTGCTCTTTCACAGGATTCTGCTACACCATCTAACCATCTTTTTCGTGGTCTTCCTCTTACCTTCTTTCCCGATGTTCTGCTATAGAAGACTCTTATACTGTGGAGTTTTGATGCATTCTTATTAAGTGGCCAAACCACTTCATTCTTAATAAATGTAATAGTATTATTAATAAAAGTAATAGTATTATTAATAAAAGTAATAGTATTATTAATAAAAGTAATAGTATTATTAATAAAAGTAATAGATGAAAACTTAATCCTCTCTTATAATCATAATCTATAATTAAAAATAAAATTGTCCTTAAATTTTATATAATTATTGGGAAATTTAGTACTGCGTATTCTCTGCTAGCTGAAGAAATTCTGGTGTGTAATAGGTACAGGCTGCTCTTAGGAAGGATCGGCTTTTATCTTTGGTAATGTTCATCGATTAAATTGAGACTTTACGTAAATATGTTAAACCAAAGCACGATTATATTTTCAAATGTGTTAAACCAAAGCACGATTATATTTTCAGAGCAATGCTGCTAATCATTGGATATTTATTCTTGTCTACCAAAGTCCAGAAATTATCATACGACATGACATGGGAGCATTTCAAATATATGTCGTCTTGCAGACTTCAGATTTCTAATTTAAATTCTTCAAGATTATATTTTTTCGAAAACTTCTCAGACTCTTCTTCCAAGTTCAGTTACATCAACAGAAGCTAATCTTCTTCCAAGTTCAGTTACATCAACAGAAGCTAATCTTCTTCCAAGTTCAGTTACATCAACAGAAGCGAATGTGTTATTGATAAATATTATAATTGGTTTAGTGGTTTGAAAACCCACTAATTCTGTGACTATATTAATTGTGCGAGTGTCATGGCGCCCAGTGACACCGCGTTGGCCAGCCCTGTGCTAGATGTTTGCTAGATGTGTGCTAGGTGTGTGCTAGATGTGTGCTAGATATGTGCTAGATGTGTGCTAGATGTGTGTTAGATCTGTGCTAGATGTGTGCTAGATGTTTGCTAGGTCTGTGCTAGATGTTTGCTAGGTCTGTGCTAGATCTGTGCTAGGTCTGTGCTAGATAGTTGTGATTATAGGTGAGGATTAAGATATCATTTGTTATTACGTTTTATTAATATTACTATTGTTATTATGTGATTACTATGACGTAGTAACGTCCCAGAATAAACAAATAATAGCAACTACTAAATATATAACACAACCCAAAACCACAATTTTTCCGAAAATTGTTGTTTGGTCCCACTCACAAAAATGATGACAAGCCGCCACTTAGTGTGTGCATACGGAATCAATGAGATTCTTCTCACTAGATTAGGATTTCAGATTCTCTAATAAAGGCAGCCGTCTGCCACAGATTATCAACCACGCCATACAGTTTGTCTTCTGCGTTCTTACTAGATTAGGATTTCGGATTTTCTAATAAAGGCCGCCGTCTGCCACAGATTATCAACCACGTCATACAGTTTGTCTTCTTCTTCACTAGATTGGGATTTCAGATTCTCTAATAAAGGCAGCCGTCTGCCACAGATTATCAACCACGCCATACAGTTTGTCTTCTTCGTTCTCACTAGATTGGGATTTCAGATTCTCTAATAAAGGCAGCCGTCTGCCACAGATTATCAACCAGCATCAGTTTGTCTTCTGTTCTCACTAGATTGGGATTTCAGATTCTAATAAAGGCAGCCGATCTGCCACAGATTATCAACCACGTCATGCAGTTTGTCTTCTTCTGTTCTCACTAGATTGGGATTTCAGATTCTCTAATAAAGGCAGCTGTCTGCCAGATTATCAACCACGTCATACAGTTTGTCTTCTTCTCACTAGATTGGGATTTCAGATTCTCTAATAAAGGCAGCCGTCTGCCACAGATTATCAACCACGCCATACAGTTTGTCTTCTTTGTTCTCACTAGATTGGGATTTCAGATTCTCTAATAAAGGCAGCCGTCTGCCACAGATTATCAACCACGCCATACAGTTGTCTTTCGTTCTCACTAGATTGGGATTTCAGATTCTCTAATAAAGGCAGCCGTCTGCCACAGATTATCAACCACGCCATACAGTTTGTCTTCTGTGTTCTCACTAGATTGGGATTTCGGATTTTCTAATAAAGGCAGCCGTCTGCCACAGATTTTCAGCCACGCCATACAGTTTGTCTTTGATGCTGGTGTAAGTGGCCACCTTTTCTTCTCAGGTCTGTATACTGGGGGCAGTTCTGTGTATATGTTCTGTCATCATACTTAGCAAAACACAGGAAAAGAGCGTTGGTGCTTATCTTGAATTTAGTGTGCCGGTGGAGTCTCATTCTGTTGTGACCCGTCCAGAGGCGAAGTATGACAGTCTGGTCCTTTCTGGACAGTTGGTAATATCCATCATTCTTGTTGTGTTTTGTGTGTTATTTATTTCACTGGACAGTTGGTAATATCCATCATTCTTGTTGTGTTTTGTGTGTTATTTATTTCACTGGACAGTTGGTAATATCCATCATCCTTGTTGTGTTTTGTGTGTTATTTATTTCACTGGACAGTTGGTAATATCCATCATTCTTGTTGTGTTTTGGGTGTTATTTATTTCACTGGACAGTTGGTAATATCCATCATCCTTGTTGTGTTTTGGGTGTTATTTATTTCACTGGACAGTTGGTAATATCCATCATCCTTGTTGTGTTTTGTGTGTTATTTATTTCACTGGACAGTTGGTAATATCCATCATCCTTGTTGTGTTTTGTAGTCCCTTTTTGGTGATGGTTTCCTTGCAGACTAAGTTATTGTGCTTATATATGCGACTAAAGAACAACATCAGTATCATATGTTTACATTTCAGACAGAATTAAATGTATGTCACTGTGTACTGGACTAGCAAAACAGAATAGCTAGCAGATTATTTGGCACAGAGAAGGCGTATCATCAATATAAGAAGGAGGCAGTCATCATTTTTCGGGCATGTGATGAGGAGGGAGGTTTAGAACACATTGTGACAACCGGTAAAATTGAGGGTAGATGAGAAAGAGGAAGACAGAGAGAGAAAATTTTGGATAGCTTGACTTCACGGCACGGTAGAGCGTCAACATCTGAGTTCATAGCAAATACAAACGACAGAGATTTGTGGAGATCCATGTACGCCTACGCCAGCGGGCACTGCACCTGATGATGATGATGATGATGATGAACAGATAGTTTGAAAATGTTTGAAAGAAAGCTTTGTTGTTGTTGAGTGAGATGTAGACATTACAGATGAATGTCTGAGAATCTTACTCTTCTTCTGCTGTCGATGAACGTATATAAACTATGTCTGTGATGTTGTGTAAAAGGTAACAGTGAGGCAGTCAGACAGACAGTCAGACAGTAAGACAGACAGTCAGACAGTCAAACAGACAGTGACAGTGAGGCAGTCAGTCACACAGTCAGACAGTGAGGCAGCCAGACAGACAGTGAGGCAGCCAGACAGACAGACAGTGAGACAGCCAGACAGACAGACAGACAGTGGGGCAACCAGACAGACAGTAAGGCAGCCAGACAGACAGTCAGATGGTGAGGCAGCCAGACAGACAGTAAGGCAGCCAGACCGACAGACAGTGAGGCAACCAGACAGACAGTGAGGCAGCCAGCCAGACAGACAGACAGCGAGGCAGCCAGACAGACAGACAGTGAGGCAGACAGACAGACAGTGAGGCAGTCAGACAGGCAGTGAGGCAGCCAGACAGATAGACAGTGAGGCAACCAGGCAGACAGTCAGACAGTGAGGCAGCCATACAGACAGTGAGGCAGTCAGACAGGCAGTGAGACAGTCAGATAGACAGTGAGGCAGCCAGACAGACAGTGAGACAGCAAGACAGACAGTGAAGCAACCAGACAGACAGTGAGGCAGTCAGACAGACAGTTAGGCACCCAGACAGACAGACAGACAGTGAGGCTGCCAGACAGACAGTGAGGCAGCCAGACAGACAGGGAGGCAGCCAGACAGACAGACAGTCAGACAGTGAGGCACCCAGATAGACAGTCAGATAGTCAGACAGTTAGGCACCCAGACAGACAGCCAGACAGTGAGGCAGCCAAACAGAGTCAAACAGACAGCCAAACAGAGTCAAACAGACAGCCAAACAGAGTCAAACAGACAGCCAAACAGAGTCAAACAGACAGCCAGACATTCAGACAGACAGCTAGACAGTAAGGCAGCCAGAAAGACAGACAGTCAGACACTGCCAGACAACCAGACTTCGTTGAAACTTATTGGTAACTTTCAAACACAAATGTGAAGGATCTCAGTTTCCTTCACGTCTAGTCCATAGTCATTCAGTCATTGGCACCATGATTCCCAATTGCAGATGGAGTAAGGTCTTAATCAACGTGGGTCCACTAACACCCATCCCCCAAGCTTAGATCCTGAGACTTAAACAAGGGGAAATAATCAAACTTTAATTATTATAATAACCTACAGTAGCTCCAGCTTGAAAGTAACAGTTGATAAATTATTATATTTATTTATTTGACATAGTAAGCTAATCAGACTAAGTACGCTAAGCTGATAGTTTTCAGCGTATTTTTCATACTTTCGAACCAGCACATCTAAATTTCTCCTGCGTGTATGTTCGGGTTCGTTGTCTCAGTTATTGACATTCTCCACAATGTCTTCAAGGCAACCGTTGTGTTACTTGTCTCAGTTATTGACATTCTCCACAATGTCTTCAAGGCAACCGTTGTGTTACTTGTCTCAGTTATTGACATTCTCCACAATGTCTTCAAGGCAACCGTTGTGCTACTTGTCTCTAGTTATTGACATTCTTCACAATGTCTTCAAGGCAACTGTTGTGTTACTTGTCTCAGTTATTGACATTCTCCACAATGTCTTCAAGGCAACCGTTGTGCTACTTGTCTCTAGTTATTGACATTCTCCACAATGTCTTCAAGGCAACCGTTGTGTTACTTGTCTCTAGTTAATGACATTCTCCACAATGTCTTCAAGGCAACCGTTGTGTTACTTGTCTCTAGTTATTGACATTCTCCACAATGTCTTCAAGGCAACCGTTGTGTTACTTGTCTAGTTATTGACATTCTCCACAATGTCTTCAAGGCAATCGTTGTGTTACTTGTCTAGTTATTGACATTCTTCACAATGTCTTCAAGGCAACTGTTGTGTTACTTGTCTCAGTTATTGACATTCTCCACAATGTCTTCAAGGCAACTGGTGTGCTACTTGTCTCTAGCGGTGATCTAGAACTTTATCCTGAGCACAGAGATATCCTCCTCTGTGACAGTGTTTCAGTTGAGAAATTAACACCTAGAGTCGTTACTTGTTCTGCTGTCCCGGACAAAGTGATGACTTGTTCTACTGTCCCGGACACAAAGTGATGACTTGTTCTACTGTCCCAGACACAAAGTGATGACTTGTTCTGCTGTCCCGGACACAAAGTGATGACTTGTTCTACTGTCCCAGACACAAAGTGATGACTTGTTCTACTGTCCCGGACACAAAGTGATGACTTGTTCTGCTGTCCCGGACACAAAGTGATGACTTGTTCTGCTGTCCCGGACACAAAGTGATGACTTGTTATGCTGTATCTCTCATTATGTCATTGTTTATCGTTTTACAAATAATATTTTCTACATCCTGTACTTGATAAAGATATTTTGGGAGAAACGCTGATTTAGTTTACTGCTGTATTTTATAAACTTTCTTTGTTTCTTTGTATTAAAGATTAAGTGTTTATTATATATTGCCAGAAAGTATGTGAACAATTAGCCAGACATATTGCTAGAAAGTATGTGAACAATTAGCCAGACATATTGCTAGAAAGTATGTGAACAATTAGCCAGACATATTGCTAGAAAGTATGTGAACAATTAGCCAGACATATTGCTAGAAAGTATGTGAACAATTAGCCAGACATATTGCTAGAAAGTATGTGAACAATTAGCCAGACATATTGCTAGAAAGTATGTGAACAATTAGCCAGACATATTGCTAGAAAGTATGTGAACAATTAGCCAGACATATTGCTAGAAAGTATGTGAACAATTAGCCAGACATATTGCTAGAAAGTATGTGAACAATTAGCCAGACATATTGCTAGAAAGTATGTGAACATTTAGTCAGACATATTGCCAACATATTGTCAGAAACGAAATAATAAAAGAAACGTATAAACCAGATAATAAGACACGTATAAACCAGATAATAAGACACATATAAACTAGATAATAAGACACATATAAACTAGATAATAAGACACATATAAACTAGATAATAAGCACATATAAACTAGATAATAAGCACACAGTATAAACCAGATTATAGACAATATAAACCTAGATAATTAGACATATATAAACTAGATACTAAGACACATCAAAACCAGATAATAAGACACTATATACCAGATAATAAGATACTATGACTAGATAATAAGACACAATAACTGATAATAAGACACATATAAACCAGATAATCATTACACAATAAAACAGATAATAAGACATATAGAAACGTGATAATAGACACATATAAACTCAGTAATAAGACAAGTATAAACCAGATAAAAAGAACATATAAACCAGATAATAAGACACATATAACCAGATAATAAGAACATATAAACAGATAATAAGACACATATAACTAGATAATAAGACACATATAAACAATTAGCAGACATATAAACCAGATAATAAGAACATATAAACTAGATAATAAGACATATAACAATATAAGACACATATAAACTAGATAATAAGACACATATAAACCAGATAATAAGAAAACATATAAACCAGATAATAAGACACATATAAACCAGATAATAAGACACATATAAACCAGATAATAAGACACATATAAACCAGATAATAAGACACATATATCAACACAAATGCTGTCAAATGTTTCCTTGATTTAATTTCCTTGAAACCAACATCAATAATGTTATATCTCAACATGTTTGCTTATTTGATATATTTGTGTTTCCAGTGTGTCTGTGCGTGTGTAAGTGTGTGTGTGTGTGGGGATATTTGTGTTGACTATAATGGCGAAGGATTGACTTCATACCACCGGGTTTGCCTATATGACGTATCAGTCTCGACAGCCAGCTACCAGACATGAAAAGTGCACCTGGTTTGCACGTTCGTCCGACATAAAAATGATTCACGTCGACGTCAGTCTCGACAGCATATATAACAAGCCATCAGACACTGAGAATATTGCACAAAGCACGGATTCCATAGTCCCAACAACAATCGTAGGGAGTTCAGGCAAACAAATTCAAATAGCAACTAAACGACTGATCAGATACGAACCCCAACCTTCAGAACGTCCTAACAACTTGGCCACAGCGACGCGATTGTGTTTAATGTTGTGATATATATATATATATATATTTACTAGTGTTTGTTGAATGTCATGTCTGACGAATGTGTCCATTGTCTGACGAATGTCATGTCTGACATGTTGATGTTCTTCTGTAATGCATGTCCCTGCACCATGTTCTCCCTAGTCCCAGCCTTTACAATGTCACTACTAATATACATAACTACATCAAGATCATGTGACAAGTTTGAGTTCTTGATGTAGACTCTCCATCCTTCTTGAAGGTAGATGACTCTCCATCCTTCTTGAAGGTTGATGACTCTCCATCCTTCTTGAAGGTAGATGACTCTCCATCCTTCTTGAAGGTAGATGACTCTCCATCCTTCTTGAAGGTAGATGACTCTCCATCCTTCTTGAAGGTAGATGACTCTCATCTTCGAAGGTAGATGACTCTCCATCCTTCTTGAAGGTAGATGACTCTCCATCCTTCTTGACGGTAGATGACTCCATCCTTCTTGAAGGTAGATGACTCTCCATCCTTCTTGAAGGTAGATGACTCCAACTTTCTTGAAGGTAGATGACTCTCCATCCTTCTTGAAGGTAAGTTGGTAAATGTGTTGACGGTCTCCAGTGTTGTTGCACGTGGGTGTTCATTCAATGACCATCACACTTGGTGTACGTCAAACTGGAGGAGAATACAAACATGTCATCAAGTTAGCTTATCTATCTGTATGTGTGTGTGTATGTTTGTCTCTGTCTCTCTCTCTCTGTGTGTGTGTCTGTGTATGTGTGTATGTTTGTCTCTGTCTCTCTCTCTCTCTGTTAATGTGTGTGTGTGTGTGTATGTACGTGCGTGTGTATGTGTGTATGTACATGCGTGTGTATGTGTATCAGTTTCAGTTTCAGTTTAGAATATCTTCATTGCACTCCGGACATGTCCATATGTGCTCCGATCTCCTTCGCAATATCTCTAACAGCGTCCAGCGACTGACCGTACCAGTTCTATTTTGATTGATGAGCCTACTCGTATACCTGTTGTACCGTTCTTTTCTTGCCACACCAATCTTCAAACCCAGTTCTCGCAATCTAGTAGTTGACGTGGATTGGTTTAGATGAAGGTCTTCTCTGCGGCCACGCTCTATGAGGGCATTCACGATACAGCTCTGTCCATTGGCTGGCCCTCTGATATAGCAGCAGAGCCAGCCACTCTGTCTGCTCTCTCATTGCCAAAGACACCCATGTGCCCCGGAACAAAGACAAGTGTAATTCTGCAAATTGTTGACGCCTGCAGCCCATTGCCAGCGCACCGAACCGGCCTCCACCTTTCGGATCATACTCAATGAGTCACTCAGAATGCACGCATGAGTGTAGTTTGTGACTCTAGCCAGAGTAGTGCATTGGTCACCGCCAGTACCTCCATTGTTATGCTGCTTGTTGTCATACTGAATGCACCACTGGCTTCCTTGACCATTCTGACACATGAGCATGCAGAGAAGGCCCATGCAGACTTTTCGTGACGAACTACCGATCCATCCGTGTAAATCACAACGTCGTCTGCATTGCAGTTTTCATCGATAATGGCTTTGACGTCTGCATTCAACGCCTAGGATTTCCTTCTCTGCAACCTTTGTCAAATTTAATGATGGTTGAAAAAGTGTTCCTGTATATTGGAGGCATCGGTATCCATTCTTCACCATAGTCAATATTATTGAGCCCGCATACCAGCTGAACAGTATCTGCGGCACGGCCAACCCATGACTTGCCCGCTTTAGCCGATTTCCACCACTGGTGCTGAGCTGTTCATGCAATGGGTGATCCTTTTGGCACTTATTTTGAGATAGGCACGTGCTCTAGCTATCTTGAGTCTATACTCCATGGTTGGAAAATCCAGGAGAAACCTCATCGCCACACAGGGTGTATCCCTTGTGCAACCGAGGATGATGCGCATAGCTTCGTTCTGTATTCTCTCAGTCTTTCAATTTGCGTTTTGCTGACAGTGAGGGTGGCCATTGCATATTCAATGGTGGAGAGGACCAATGTCTGATACAGGATGACAAGCAGTCGTTGCTCGATGTTAACAGCTGCCATGACTCTCATTGCCGCCAAAACCTTTGCGTGCCTTGACAATGACATACTCAACATGTTCCCGGAAACAAAGGCTGCGGTCAAATGTCACACCCAAATATTTCATCGATTTATCTATGGGCAAAACAATATGTGTATGTGTATATGTGTGTGTAATACAGTGTAGATATAAAAAGTAGCTATCAGCAAATAATGGCCGATTGTTGTCAGGTGTTAGATACTTCAACATATTAGATTTTTAGCATTTGATCGTGAGGCGGTCAGTTCCCTTGCTAGGAAGTATCAAAGTCTACACAGTAGGTGATCACAGCAACTGGAGGTGAGGCGGTTAGTTCCCTTGCTATGTTGTGATTGTTACATCGACGACACTCACTGCTGCTGCTGCTGCTGCATGAATCGTGATTGTTACATCGACGACAAACAATGCTACGACTGCATGAGTTGGAGCACTGTCTCCTAGATGTCCAGAAATAGATCAGATCACGCATGGTTATTCATGAAAGTGTAATGATAACTTGTTGACAACAAAGAATTTCGTTTCCAAGTCTGATCAAAGTTTATATCCACTGAGAATGAGTGGACGAACTTACCTGGAATATATTACTACTTGTCTCCCTTTGACCATTGACAATTGTGACATATTCCTTGCAGGGCGTAGCCATCAACCACAGTAAACGAGTCGTCGATTTTCTAGGCACCACTTATACGTTCAGTAGTTTACCATTCCTTTCTGAACGGTGAGGTCTATTTTTACTTTTCCGTAAAAATACCACGGAAACTAATTTTCTTCCAAACTACCCGCCGCGGTGTTTGAACCATGTACGCTTGGGTTGTTATCGAGCTCACTATCACTTAAGCTACAGACGTCAATTACTTTGATCATTACTTTGATCATTACTTTGATCATTACTTTGATCATTACTTTGATCATTACTTTGATCATTACTTTGACCATTACTTTGACCATTACTTTAACCATTACTTTGACAATTACTTTGACCATTACTTTGATCATTACTTTGACCATTACTTTGACCATTACTTTGATCATTACTTTGATCATTACTTTGATCATTACTTTGACCATTACTTGATCATTACTTGACCATTACTTTGATCATTACTTTGATCATTACTTTGATCATTACTTTGATCATTACTTGATCATTACTACTGGATCATTACTTTGATCATTACTTTGATCATTACTTTGATCATTACTTTGATCATTACTTTGATCATTACTTTGATCATTACTTTGATCATTACTTTGATCATTACTTTGATCATTACTTTGATCATTACTTTGATCATTACTTTGATCATTACTTTGATCATTACTTTGATCATTACTTTGATCATTACTTTGATCATTACTTTGATCATTACTTTGATCATTACTTTGATCATTACTTTGATCATTACTTTGATCATTACTTTGATCATTACTTTGATCATTACTTTGATCATTACTTTGATCATTACTTTGATCATTAGCTGATCATTACTTTGATCATTACTTTGATCATTACTTGATCATTACTTTGATCATTACTTTGATCATTCTTGATCATTACTTGACATTACTTTGATCATTACTTTGATCATTACTTGATCATTACTTTGATCATTACTTGATCATTACTTTGATCATTACTTTGATCATTACTTGACATTACTTTGATCATTACTTGATCTTCTTGACATTACTTGACATTACTTGATCATTACTTGCTTATCATTACTTGACTTTATAATTAACCGATGATGGTTGCACCTTTCACTTTCTTCATCTTCCTCTTTCTCTTTCCATTTCTTCTAATTTTTCATGTTTACCTATTCTTTGACTATCTCTCCGACCTCCTTGTCGAGGTCCGTTTACGTCTTCTATTAGATCCCTTTGGCGATCTTTAAGAGCATTCAGTTCCTTCCAGGCAGGGCTTCCTTCATCATGAACAGGTGCGATTGGGTACCTTAACCTTATCTGACCGATACCTGAGGAGAAGACAATAACGTGACATATGAACACAAGCAGCAGTAGCCAGTAATATATGAGCAACATGATAATATGATGTTGTATATGATAAAGCTGAAACAAGCAGCAGTAGCTGTATTTGTAAAACATGATAATATTATTCGTATATGATAAAGCTGAACTTGGTCGTATGTGTTCTGTAAAACATGAAAATTTTATATCGTATATGATAAAGCTGAAAGTGGTCGTGTGTGTTCTGTGAAACATGAAAATTTTATATCGTATATGATAAAGCTGAAAGTGGTCGTGTGTGTTCGCCTAAAGCAGGAGTAATACATTTCAATGTTCAACTCAAGACATGTAGACAAATGTAAGGAAACAATAGACAGATCTGAACATGTAGACAAATGTAAGGAAACAATTGACAGATCTGAACATGTAGACAAATGTAAGGAAACAATAGACAGATCTGAACATGTAGACAAATGTAAGGAAACAATAGACAGATCTGAACATGACAAAGTAGGACAAATGGTGAATGTGAAAACAATGACAGATCTGAACATGTAGACAAATGTAAGGAAACAATAGACAGATCTGAACATGTAGGCAAATGTAAACAATAGACAGATCTGAAATTGACAATAAGAACAATGAAATTGAACATGAAGAAATAAGAAAAAATAAGATCTAATATGAGACAAATGAAGAAACAATAGCAGATCTGAACATGTAACTAGAATATTGACAAAGAAAATAGAAAATAGACAAAACTAGAACAATATTAAACTAGAACTATGTCAAACTAGAACTATGTCAAACTAGAACTATGTCAAACTAGAACTATGTCAAACTAGAACTATGTCAAACTAGAACTATGTCAAACTAGAACTATGTCAAACTGAACTATGTAAAACTAGAACTATGTCAAACTAGAAATTTACCTTTCATATCTTGCAAAACAACTCTGGTGCCTGATGCAGAGACTTTCTTCACAGTACCGTCAGGTGTTAACACACTTTTAAAGTTTTTAACTGTATCAGCGGGATCTGTGTCATCTAGGGGACCTGTCGACATATAGATGCATCAGTTTGTGTGTTTTCATTTCTTGAACCTCTATAAGTTCAGACGTCATGTACGGGCTCCTAATACAACACTGATGCTATAAGTTCAGGCGTCGTACGGGCTCCTAATACAACACTGCTGCTATAAGTTCAGGCGTCGTACGGGCTCCTAATACAACACTGCTGCTATAAGTTCAGGCGTCGTACGGGCTCCTAATACAACACTGATGCTATAAGTTCAGGCGTCGTACGGGCTCCTAATACAACACTGCTGCTATAAGTTCAGGCGTGTCCCGGCTCCTAATACAACACTGCTGCTATAAGTTGAGGCGTCGTACGGGCTCCTAATACAACACTGCTGAGATGTTGGTGCATGAGGCTAATTTTTCCTATTAGCAGTCTCCTCTATACAACACGTGCTTGACTCTAGGGACCTTAACTGAGAAAGTTCAGGTCTTCAAGTAAAGATTCAGGGTCTCATGTAGTCCAACTGCATACAGTGTCAGTAAAACATACAATGTGTCACCCAAGCTGATCTAAATTCCACAGCTGTGTTTTCGTCCAGTATGACACTGGTTGTTATAGTAACAGATAATTTATATTGGAATATCGTTCTAGTATTCGCCAACAGAAGATAATGATGTTGTTAAAGATGTTGTTAAAGATAATGATGTTGTTAAAGATAATGTTGTTGCTAAAGATAATGATGTTGTTAAAGATAATGTTGTTGTTAAAGATAATGATGTTGCTAAAGATAATGATGTTGTTAAAGATAATGATGTTGTAAAGATAATGTGTTGTAAAGATAATTATGTTGTTAAAGATAATGTTGTTGTAAATATAATGATGTTGTAAAATAATGATGTTCTAAAGATAATGATGTTGCTAAAGATAATGATGTTGCTAAAGATAATGATGTTGCTAAAGATAATGATGTTGCTAAAGATAATGATGTTAAAATAAGATGTTGAAAGATATGATACTAAAGATAATGATTTGTTAAAAAATAATTAGATGGTGCTAAAGATAATGATGTGCTAAAGAAGATAATCGATGTGCTAAGATAAGATATTAAAGATAACGATGTTAAAGATAATGATACATAAAGATAATGATGTTGTTAAAGATAATGATGATTACTAACCATAACTATAGATTTGACTAAAGAATAATGATAGTTTACTAACTGATAATGATGTTACTAAATGAATTAATTAGACAAGATAATATGTTAAATGATATTTAAAGATAATGATGTTGTTAAAGATAATGATTTAAATACAATGAATTTAAAGTAATGATGTTAAAATAATGATTTAAAGATAAAGGATGTTGCTACATAATGATGTTAAAATATAGAAGTAAAAAAGATAATGATGTTAAAGATAAAGATGTGTAAACATAATGATGTTAGATAATGATGTTAAAGAAATGATTCAACAGAAGAAATCGTTCACTTTTTCAGATCTACCAGTTGACAAACGACTTCAATTAGATCGATCTTGATAAATATATCAATATAAGCTGGTGCATGACAGAAGACCACAGAAAATATCAATAAAGACTGGAGATAGAATTTACACGAGTAATATATCAATATAGACTTCAGTGAAAATGACCACATAAATATATCAAATCAAACTGGTCAGTGCAAGATGACCACAGAAATATATCAAAATAGGACTGGTCAGTGCAATGTTATCACAGAAATATATCAATATAAGACTGGTCGTCATAGAGCCAAGAAATATATCAATATACTGGTCAGCATAGAATGAAGACGAATATATCATACATAAGATGTCAGTCAGGGATCTCTGAATATTATCAATATAAGACTGGTCATTCAAGTGACCACAAATATATCAATATAAAGACATGGTCACATGTCGAATGACCACAGAAATATATCAATATAAGACTGGTCAGCATAGAATGACCATAGAAATATATCAATATAAGACTGGTCAGCATAGAATGACCACAGAAATATATCAATATAAGACTGGTCAGCATAGAATGAGCACAGGAATATATCAATATAAGACTGGTCAGTGCAAGATGACCACAGAAATATATCAATATAAGACTGGTCAGTGCAAGATGACCACAGAAATATATCAATATAAGACTGGTCAGTGCAAGATGACCACAGAAATATATCAATATAAGACTGGTCAGCATAGAATGACCATAGAAATATTCAATATAAGACTGGTCAGCATAGAATGACCACAGAAATATATCAATACAAGACTGGTCAGCATAGAATGACCACAGAAATATATCAATACAAGACTGGTCAGCATAGAATGACCACAGAAATATATAAATATAAGACTGGTCAGTGCAAGATGACCACAGAAATATATAAATACAAGACTGGTCAGTGCAAGATGACCACAGAAATATATCAATACAAGACTGGTCAGTGCAAGATGACCACAGAAATATATCAATACAAGACTGGTCAGTGCAAGATGACCACAGAAATATATCAATACAAGACTGGTCAGTGCAAGATCACCACATAAATATATCAATATAAGACTGGTCCGCATATGTTGACCACAGAAATATATCAATATAAGACTGGTCAGTGCAAGATGACCACAGAAATATATCAATATAAGACTGGTCAGCATAGAATGACCACAGAAAAATATCAATATAAGACTGGTCAGCATAGAATGACCACAGAAATATATCAATACAAGACTGGTCAGCATAGAATGACCACAGAAATATATAAATACAAGACTGGTCAGCATAGAATGACCACAGAAATATATCAATATAAGACTGGTCAGTGCAAGATGACCACAGAAATATATCAATACAAGACTGGTCAGTGCAAGATGACCACAGAAATATATCAATACAAGACTGGTCAGTGCAAGATCACCACAGAAATATATCAATATAAGACTGGTCCGCATATGTTGACCACAAAAAAACTGATACAATCATCAACAAAAATGTGTTGTACACAACTAACTTGACCGACAACTGAACCATCAACTAACTTGACCGACAACTGAACCATCAACTAACTTGACCGACAACTGAACCATCAACTAACTTGACAGACAACTGAACCATCAACTAACTTGACCGACAACTGAACCATCAACTAACTTGACCGACAACTGAACCATCAACTAACTTGACCGACAACTGAACCATCAACTAACTTGACCGACAACTGAACCATCAACTAACTTGACCGACAACTGAACCATCAACTAACTTGACCGACAACTGAACCATCAACTAACTTGACCGACAACTGAACCATCAACTAACTTGACCGACAACTGAACCATCAACTAACTTGACCGACAACTGAACCATCAACCTTATAGACACTCTTTGACCATTAGCAACTGGACATTCAACCTACAGAAACTCTTTGACCATTACTAACTGAACATTCAGCCTTACATGCAGTCTTTAACCATTACCAACTGGACATTCAACCTTACATACAGTCTTTAACCATTACCAACTGGACATTCAACCTTACAGACAGTCTTTAACCATTTCCAACTGGACATTCAACCTTACAGACAACCTTACACTAACCATTACCAACTGGACATTCAACCTTACAGAGAATCTCAGACTAACCATTAATAACTGGACATTCAACCTTACAGACAGCCTTACACTGACCATTACCAACTGGACATTCAACCTTACAGTCTTAGACTAACCATTACAAACTGGACATTCAACCTTACAGACAATCTTAGACTAACCATTACAAACTGGACAGACAGTCTTAGACTAACCATTACAAACTGGACATTCAACCTTACAATCTTAGACTAACCATTACAAACTGGACATTCAACCTTACAGACAATCTTAGACTAACCATTACAAACTTTCTAGTTGATATTTTCTAGTTGCATTGAACAGAAGAAAAAAGAAGAAAAAGAAGAAGAAGAAGTATAGGAAGACATTGATATGTGTGAGATAATATTTCTTGTGGATGGACTTACCAGTGAATAATTCCAAGGGAGTCAGGTAATAACGTATCAAGTCAACACCTTCTAGCAGTTCTTTTGCCCTCTGAGTCAGTACGATTGTTCTTGACGGCATCCAGAAAATTCTGCATGACGACAAAATGAACGAATGTTACAGGCAATGTTAATCTATATTTATAATATTATAATAATAATTCCTCTCGTACCGTTATACGTTGCATAGGGGCTGCAAGTAATTTCTCCATACCGCTCTATCCTTGGCAACTCGCTCAATCTCCTCCATGGAACTGAGACCGATATTTCCTGCCTCTCTCAGCAAAGTTTGCTTCAGGGTCTCCTTAGGTTGACCTCTCTTTCTTGAACCCTTTGCATCCTACTTCAATGTCTGCTTTGATATTCTTTGATCATTTCTCCTCAAGGTGTGTTCCAACATATCTCCACCTTCTCTTTCTTATAACAGTTGTCACTAGTGGTTGGACCAGACATGTCTCTGATTTCATCACTTCTCCTGAATTCGTTCCATTTTATATTCATTATTTTTCGCAGACATCTATTTTCAAATGCATTCAACTTGCTTTCTATATCTTTAGTCATTTTCCAACTCTGCTAGCATATGTTAGGATTGATACGACATTTGAATTGAAAATTCGTAATTTAGTTTAAATACTATATAACTGGCAGTTCCATATTTTATTTAGACTTTTAAAAGCTGATGTTGCTTTGCCAATTTGGATCATAATTTCTTTTTTAACGTTTTCTGTGCAATCAAAATTGCTACCTAAATAGGTGAACTGCTCTGTTATTTTTATCATTTTAGATTCCAGTGTGATATCTGCATTACTTGCCATAGGTGTCTTCATTATATTTGTTTTTCATAGCTTATCTGCAGTCCAACTTTTGATGCTATTGATGACAAGTTGTCTGTTTTTCTTTGCATATCTTGGTTGTTTCTACTTAACAAGGCAATATCATCTGCAAAATCCAAATCTTCCAGTTGACTATTTTCTACCCAATCGATGCCAGTTTCGCCCTGCAACATTTTCGCATCACCCAGTCAATGGCCACTCCAAACAATAGGGGAGATAGAATACAGCCTTGCTTTACTCCGGTTTCAACCATAAACCAGTTGCTGTGTCCACCATCAGTGCGAACTGCACACTGTGAACCATCATAGAGGCTCTTAATAATGTTTATTATTTTGTCTGGTATTCCATAGCATCTCAGAATATTCCACAGAGAGATTCTGTGTAGACTATCAAAGGCTTTTTTAAATCGATGAAATTTAGTATGAGTGGTTGTTGCTTCTCAATATGTTCCTCCACAATTAGTCGTAGGGTAATTATTTGGTCTAAGCAGCTTCTCCCAAGTCTAAAACCAGCTTGTTCTTCTCTCAGGGATGTGTCCACTGCTCCTTTGATTCTATTAAGAATGATTTGGCAGAAAGTCTTGGTCATTACTGATAATAGGGTGATCCTCTCCAGTTGTTGCAATCTTTGAGATCCCCTTTTTTGGGGATCTTAACAATTATTCCCTTCTTCCGTTGATCTGGGACAGTTTCTTCTTCCCATACTTTATTAAATAGTTCTTGCACCTAGCTAATAGTTGTATCATCAGCCGCTCTGAGCATTTCTGCAGTAATGTTGTCATCACCGCTGCCTTATTGTTTATCAAGGAATCGATTGCCTCCTTGACCTCAGCTACACTTATCATTTCTTCGTTAATTGGTAGGAGCTGTTTCTTGCCTCTTCGTCAAACTTGAGTAGTACTGGTGGATCAGGTCTATATTTACTATTGCAATATACATACATTTGATTGATTGATTGCTTGATTCATTGATTTCTTGAGTCAGTGTGAATTGAGTGATTCAGTGATTGATTAATTAAGTGGTTGATTGATTGAGTAATTTTATTGAGTGATTGATTGATTGTGTGATTTACTGATTGATTTATTGAGTAATTGATTAATTAAATGATTGATTTGTTGGTTGATTGATTGATAGATAGATTAATCTATTTACTGATTGGATGATTGATTTGTTGACTGTGTGATTTATTGAGTTCCGTAGTGAATGAAAATTGATAGTGACTGGAATATTATTTTTGTAATTCACCATGTAAGTGAGTATGCTCAGATTTCTTTCTTACACAAAAAGATCTCATAAATAGAGCACGAAATCCGTTGCATCGACGCAAGGTTCTGCTGTGTAATGTTAATGATGATGAAAACTCTTATTCTCGGATGAGAACAGATTGTTTGGACTTGATAAGGCTTGTAACCCTGGCAATATGAACTTTATGACTATGACATGCTGAAGATGCAGACCAGTTATGTACTTGATAAGGCTTGTAGCCCTGGCAATATGAACTTTATGACTATGACATGCTGAAGATGCAGACCAGTTATGTACTAAGGCATTGGATGGAATTAAAACAAAATGCGACAATTCAAACACTCACCTTTATCCCATGTCATTCTGGGAGGTGAGAGGCTAATGAGAGAGACATACGCACTGGTGACTGATTAATGAGAGAACATACGCACTGGTGTGCAATGAGAGAGCATATGCACTGGTGTGCAATGAGAGAGATATGCACTGGTGTGTAATGAGAGAACATACGGCATGGTGTGCGAATGAGAGAGAATAGCACTGGTGTGCAATGAGAGAGATATCGCACACTGGTGGGGCATACTGATGAAGAGAATATGCACTGGTGTGCAATGCTACGATTGAAAACATATCTTCTATGGAAATAAGAGACATATCAACACTCTAAAGAAAACATACGCTCTGAAGATTTCAACGAAGAAGATAAATGGTATTCACTATCTCGGTTGCGCAGGTTGTGCATACCGATAAGTGCGACTAGACGGGACAACCATGAGAGAAACCTCAGTTGATACATCAATCAACACAGAACGGGAGTTGTTAGTCTAAACACACTGAGAGATACATGCTTGGGAGGAGATTGGAGCAATTATGGACATGTCTGTTGTGCGATGAAGATGACCCTCAAATGAACAAATAAACAAATAAACAAACAAACAAACAAACAAATGAACAAATGAACAAATAAAAAACAAATAACAAATCAAATAAATAAATGAATAAATAAATAAATAAACAAATGAACAAATAAACAAATAAAAAAAAAAATGAATAAATGAATAAATAAAAACAAATAAACAAATAAACAAATGAACAAATTAACAATAATCTCTGTCACAACAATCACAACAAAATCAATAGTTGCAAATTTGCTGATATTCTTCCCTTATAATCCACAGGGATCCAACACAAACAATTTGTCTACATATTCTTACATTATGGATTTTGATGTTGTACGGGTTCCACTTGGTCAGTGGGGTCATGTAGATGACCTCTAGTGGTACAGCGTATGAGACCCGTATATCTGAGTTATCGCATCTCTTCAAATTACTTCTACCATCTGTGTAGCTGTCAGGAGAGATAAACATGGCAGCAATATGTCAGCACTGGATCAAAGATCATACATCATTGATGAGAAATATGAGATAAATATGAGATAAATATGAGATAAATATGATATAAATGTCAGACATGAAATATGTGATAAATATGGGATACATATGAGATAAATATGAGATAAATATGAGATAAATATGAGATAAATATGAGATAAATATGAGATAAATATCAGACATGAAATGTGTGATAAATATGGGATACATATGAAAAAGATACATATGAAAATGATAAATATGAGATAAATATGAGACAAATATGAGACAAATATGAGACAAATATGAGATAAATGAGCAATATGAGTACAATATGAGATAAATATGGTGAGATACATGATTGAAATTTTGAGAATAAATATTGATAAATATGATGAGATAAATATGAATAGATAATATGATGAGATAAAATATAGAGATAAATATGATGAGATAAATATAAAATAAATATGATGAGATAAATATGATGAGATAATAGATGAGATTAATATGAGATAAATATGAGATATGAGATGAATCAGCACAGAACTGAAGTTGTTAAACAGAGACACAAGCTGGGGAGGAGGGCAGAAATGAGACAATAATGGACATGTCTGATGTGCGCTGACAATGATTTGCAAATGAACAATGAATAAATACGAAACAAAGTGTCTGTGCGTGTCTGTGCGTGTCTATGCGTGTCTGTGTGTGTCTGTGTGTATGTGTGTGTCTGTGTATGTATGTATGTGTCTGTGTGTGTCTGTGAATGTGTTGATTGTGTGTCTGTGTGTGTCTGTGTGTCTGTTTGTGGATGTGTGTGTATGTGTGTGTATGTGTGTCTGTGTGTGTCTGTGTGTGTCTGTGTTTGAATGTGTGTGTCTGTGTGTATCTGTGTGTGAATGTGTGTGATTGTCTGTGTGTCTGTGTGTGCCTGTGTGTGTTGTGTGTATCTGTGTATGTGTGTGTTTGTGTGTCTGTGTGTGTTTCTTTGTGAGTCTGTGTGTGGCTGTGTGTGTCTGTGTGCGTCTGTGTCTGTATTGTGTGGCTGTGTGTGTATGTGTGTGTATGTGTGTGGCTGTGTGTGTCTATGTATGTCCGTGCGTGTTTTTGTGTATATCTGTCTGTGTGTGTGTCTTTGTGTGTGCATGTACGTGTGTGTGTTTGTGTGTGTCTGTGTGTATCTATGTCTGCCTGTCTGTGTGCGTTTTTGTCTGTACTTGTGTTTTGTTGTGTATGTGTGTGTGTGTCTGTAGTCTGTTTGTGTCTGTGTGTGTGTTGTACGTCTGTTTGTGTCTGTGTGTGCATGTCTGATCTGGTGTCCTGTGTTGTTGTGTGGTAGTGTGTGTCTGTGTGTGTCTGTTGCTGGGTGTCTGTGGCTGTGTGTGACTGTGTGTGTGTGTGTGTGTCTGTTGTGTTTGTGTGTGTCTGTACGTGTGTGTGAGTGTGTGTTGTGAAGTAGAATGAAGTGTAGATGTACAAAAATAAAAATGATGGAATAAATTTGAGACCGAGTAAATGAAACAATGTTTATGGAAACGTGAAGTCGAATATCAACTCGAACATCAGACACATGGAAGACGGAGATTGACGAGTGCGCGCGCGAACACACACACACACACACACACACACACACACACAGATACACACACCCACACGCACACAAATATACTGAGTAAATCAGAATACAATAAAATACAGACAAACACACACAGAAATCAGGATAGAATCAAACACAGAGACGCATAAAACGGTCAAATAGAAGCATAAAAAGTACTACTTACGCATATGGCAGGCTCTGCTCCACGGAGCGATAAGTGGCTGCGTGGTCTGTGCTACCCACAAGTTGTCATCATTGAATCCCAGATCCACAATCTACAAGGAAAATTGAGGTCATGGCATGCCATGTGGTTGCTATGAGAACGTTTATGCAGAGCGCTGTTTCACATATATCTTAGTGTGTCTGTGTGTGTGTGTTACACATCATGCGTCTGTCTGTTTATGCAGATCGCTGTTACACATATATCATAGTGTGTCTGTCTGTGTGTGTTACACATCATGCGTCTGTCTGTTTATGCAGATCGCTGTTACACATATATCTTAGTGTGTCTGTCTGTGTGTGTTACACATCATGCGTTTGTCTGTTTATGCAGAGCGCTGTTGCACATATATCTTAGTGTGTCTGTCTGTGTGTGTTACACATCATGCGTCTGTCTGTTTGCTTACCTGTCTGTTTGTTTGTCTACCTCTCTGTGGGTCTTACACATCAGACGTCTGTCTGTCTGTTTGTCTACCTGTCTGTGTGTATGTGTCATCAAGCTTGTATCAACAGCATTGATTGTTGGGGAGTTGAAGATGGATAAAGGGGATATTCTTCGGTCTCTTCGCGACTGTCTGTTGGATGAGGACACTAAAATCGATGTTGAATCGATCAAGTGATTTAAGCAGTTTGAAGTTACCCGTTGTACAAGTCGAACTGGATGCCTGAGAGGCAGAGTGAGAGATGTGTTTAATCAGCGAGCCACGGGAACCATCCGTATGCATACTCTTCGATATCTGTTGGGGAGACTGAGCACCTATGGGTCTGCCCGGAGTGCAATGACGTCAGTTTAGTAACCAATAACCAATATGGAAAGCTGAGCATTGCTTTGCAAAAACTAAAATAACTAACTAACCTATGGAAGGGAACTGATATAAGAACAAAAATCAAGTGTTTAGGAGCCTGCTTTTTTCCCTTGGCAACATATGGTTGTGAGACATGGAACATATGGTTGTGAGACATGCAACATATGGTTGTGAGACATGGAACATATGGTTGTAAGACATGCAACATATGGTTGTGAGACATGGAACATTCACAAAGCAGCAGAGAAGATCATTAATGCATTTGAATGCAAATGCTACAGAAGAATACTTAGAGTATCGTGGACAAAGAAAAGAACAAACGCTTCTCTTCTGCAACAGCTTGATATTAAAGAGAGTTGGCTATTAAAAAGCATAAAAACAAGGAAAATTAAATATTTCGGACACATCAAACGACATGAGTGCCTAGAGAAGATAATTTTGGAAGGAATGGTGCCTAGAAGAAGAATGAGAGGAAGACCTAGAAGACGATGGGTGCAAGATGTCATTGACGATCTGAGAATGACTGCTACAGACGTCGGTCGTCTTGCACAGAACAGAGTTTTTCAGAACTGCTGTAAGCTGTAATGGAAGTCAAGTTCCAGAAGAGACAAGCTACTTGATGATGATGATTATATATAAGATATCATCAAATGTTGCACACATAATTTGTTACACAGAAAACAATTCAATTATAATTAGTGATTAAATCCTTTTGTTATATAAGCGATAGCAATAAAACATGGCTACTCTACAATGAATTGGATTAACGGACTTTCGTGAAATAGAAGATTCAACTTTCAGCTTTTTTAGTAAGTTAGATGGAAATTGTATTGTACTACTAACACACAGTACAGATATAGTACTGTACTAACACACAGTACAGATATAGTACTGTACAGTGGCGGCTCGTCATCCAAAACCATGATTTCCCCGAAAATTTGTGTCTGGCCCCACCAACAAAAATGATCACGAGCCGCCACTGGTACTGTACCTACACACAGTACCGATATAGCAGATATAGTACTGTACTAACACACAGTACAGATACAGTACTGTACCTACACACAGTACCGATATAGCAGATATAGTACTGTACTAACACACAGTACAGATACAGTACTGTACTAACACACAGTACAGATACAGTACTGTACCAACACACAGTACAGACCGTACTAGCACACAGTACAGATATAAGTTGTAAGCTATCACTGACTTACCGGAACTCCTCCAGCGCCATTCTTAGCCGTCTTGTATGTACGATGATAGTAGGCTGTGTTCAATATGACGTTACTGTTTGTATAACTGGCGTCATACATGTCTTCGCTATATATTTTGAAGCTCAGGTTAGCACCGTGGTTGTTTTTGCCAGGGATGGTAGCAAATATGTCATCTAGTATCTGGTTGATTCCAGTCCTGGTTAGAAAAATGGATTTCAAATTAAAAGTTTGGTTTCCATGTTTGTTTCTTGCATGTGTTTCACTTCAACTCTCCTGTCTTATACTAGGACATGAGAGCTACCAGACTTTGTGTTTTCCATGTCACTCTAAATGTCTTCACAATACAATTATTTAGGGAAGGTATTCCAGAGATATCATAATATAGTCAATTTGATTGTGTGTGTTGTTATCTGGACTTCTCCATGTCCATAGTCTTCTCGGATGATGTTTAAACCAAGTGTTGCCAATTATCATGTTGTTTATTGTTGCCCATTCTATAAGTGTGTTCCCCCTATCGTTTTTCTCTTCTAGGCCACATCCTCCAGTTGTCTCGTCTACCTTTTCAGAGCCTACCTTAGCATTGAAGTCACCCATTACAATTGTCACTTCATGAGCCTTGCACTGTTTCATAGCTATTTGTAACTGGTTGTAGAAATCATCTAGTTCTTCTTCTGTGCTATCTGTTGTTGGTGCGTATATCTGTATGATGTTGATATCTACTGGTGTACCCTGTAGTTTCAATAGCATTACTCTCTCTGATATTGTCCAGAATCCTTTCACCATTTTTGCTCTCTCTGCGTCTAATATTATGCCTACTCCTTTTGTGTGATTGTTTCCTCCTGAATATATTATTCTAAAGTTGTCTGAATACATTTCTCCTGCACCTATCCATCTCATTTCACTTATTCCTAATATGTTAAGTCCTGTTCTTGTCATTTCTTGCTTGATGTTTTCTAGTTTGCCACTTTGTGCTAGAGTTCGAACGTTCCATGTTCCGATATTTAAGAGTTGTTTTCTATCGGTGTTGTTTTGTTGGTCTGGTTTCATTTCGTTGTTACCGATACGGTTGTGTTGAGACATGAATTTACTAGGGATAATTACGACGGTAGGTTCCCTCTTGCTTTCCGTCGGGCAGTGACTATACTAGCCGGGGATCGTAGCCATTGTCTCTAACTGAGATCATCTGCCTACCATCTAGGAATAGAGACCATAACTGACATTAATTGTCAGCTGCTCTCACATTCCATTCGCCACCTGCTTCCATGGCTTCAGTTGACCTAGTTCACAAGTTACCGAGAGAACACCGTGTTGTCGTGTCGCTCGAACTGATAAATTTGTCCATTTCTCGAAGATCCGTTGACCGATGTGGTGAATGTTTTCAAATGAAACATTACATGAAAGCTAGACGAACTAAATATCCTTTCTTCCGAAATACACATCAAATCCACTGAAAAACCAAGAAATAAACCACAATCCAGCACGCACTATCCGACTGCACGTCTTATCGCCGCCATCTTGAAACTATGATTATGAAAATATATTATGATAAATAAACGATTTCGAAATGGACTACTAAATATAAAAACAAGACCAGGTGCAGATTGCGGCATTGCGACAGTGACCATACACTACTGATAGGAAAAGTAAGAATAAAACTGAAGAAGATAAAGAGGGCGCAAGAAACATCATATCGAACTCCTCAACACTCAAGACTGACACAAAAAGTGAAAGACTCATTTAAACGCATTATACAAAACAGATATAACGCTATGGAAAAAATAGAAACAATAGAAGAACAATGGCAGATGCTTAAAGAATCAATCCAACAAACGTCAAAGGAACTAACCCACACAACATGTCAACGGATCAAAAAGAAATGGATGACGGAAGACATTTTGGAATTAATGGAAAATAGAAGGAAAAACAAACATAATAAAGCAGAATACGATCGAATCAATAAAGAGATAAGACAAAAATGTAAAACAGCAAAGAAGAGTGGCTAAATGAAAAATGCAAACAGATCGAAACAGAACACAAAGAAAACCCCAAATCAATATACGAAAACGTAGACAACTTACTTGGCAGACGTAAACGTACAACTACTGGATGTTTAAAATCAAAGCAGGGAGATATCCTGATTGAAACAGACAAGAAAATAGAAAGATGGACAGAGTACATTAAGGACTTATACAGTGATAACAGACAAGAAATACACATTAATTACAACCATGAAGGACCACAAATACTTCCATCAGAAGTTATCAATGCCATAAGACACACGAAAAAGGAAAAACCCCAGGACCAGACAACATAACAACAGAAGAAATAGAAGCAACAGGCGAATTGGGCATAGGCGTTTTAACAAAATTATTCAATGACATCTACAACACTGGATATGTACCCAAAGATTTACGACAATCCATTTTTATAGCACTACCAAAGAAAGCAGGAACGATAGAATGCGAAGAACACCGCACAATCAGCCTCATGAGTCACGTAACAAAACTACTTTTCAGCATTATTATGAGAAGGGTACGAAACAAAATAAGACCAGAAGTTAAGGAAGAACAATGTGGCTTTGTTGAACGCAGAGGAACAAACAACGCAATATATACAATAAGAACAATAATGGAAAGATCAATAGAAATGAAGTTGGACTTATACCTATGTTTCATAGACTACGCAAAGCTTTCGATAAAGTAAAACATGGAGAAATAATCAGCATGTTAGAAAATATAAATATTGATGGTAAAGATCTTAGACTGATCAAGAATTTGTACTGGCAACAAACCGCAGCCATTAGACTAGAGAGTAAGATTGGAATCTATCAGGCGATACAGTTAGAGTACGACAAGGGTGCGTACTCTCACCAGACCTATTCAACTTATATAGTGAAAACATCATGAGATCTATAGTAGAAAAGACAGGAATAGCAGTCGGTGGACAAAATATAAACAACCTAAGGTACGCTGATGACACAATTCTCATGGCTACAAATGAACACGATCTGCAAGACTTGATAGACATACTAGTGAGAGAAAGTGAAAAGAAAGGATTAAGCATGAATATAAAGAAAACAGAGGTTATGGTTGTCTCCAAGAAACAAGAAACACCAACATGCAATATCAAAATAAATAACACAACACTGAAACAAGTCCATCGATTCAAGTATCTAGGAACATTCTTAACACCAGATGGAAGATGTACAACAGAGATTAGGAGTAGAATAGCTCAAACGAAAGCAGCTTTATGAAAATGAAAGAACACACTATGCGTGAACTCACTACCAATGACACTGCGAAAACGAGTACTCCAATGCTATATTGAACCAATTCTTATGTATGGCAGCGAATCATGGACACTGAACAAACAATCAATACGATCATTGGAAGCCACAGAGATGTGGTTTTACAGAAGAATGTTGAGAATTCCATGGACAGCAAGAAAACAAACGTGGAGGTTTTAAATCAGGCCTGCACACAAAGAAACCTTATCAAAAGAATAAGAATCCGACAATCAAGGTTCTTCGGGCATATAATGCGAAGAGAAGGTTTAGAACATTTGGTGACTACAGGTAAAATTCAGTCAGAACTCGACCGCATAGGTAGATGGTGCGTTGAAGCAGGAGCATTGGTCAAAACCACAAAAGCAGCGGTGACATGGTTCTCTTTAAACAACCACATCGTCAACACTCCAACACCATCTGTGGTTTTGTGTTCAGAGGTAGTGGAGCGATCTCAGTCTATGAAATACCTGGGGTTGCGTTTTGATCGTAGTCTAGCTTTTACGGAACACATAGCTCATGTGATAATGAAGGCGAGGAAAGGTTTGCTGGCGATGAGGGTAATGGCTGCGGCGGATTGTGAACAGCGCCATCTTTGTATTTTATACCAGGGTCTGGTCCTTTCTGTGCTTGAGTATGCGCTGGCGATCCTGACTCTCAGTCATAGTCAGATAGAACGACTGGAAAGAATACAGAACGAGGCGATGCGCATTATACTTGGTTGCACTAAAGACACGTCGTGCAGGGCGATGCGCTATCTCCTTGACTATCCTACTATGGAGTATAGAATACTGATGAGCCGTGCACGAGCATACCTTCGAGTCAATGCTGACACACAACATCCTCTGCACTTGGAAATAAAGAGACAAAAGGAAATAGGTTAAAAGAGGAAAATCTTGGATGGGTCAGGCCGAGGACTGTATTGAACAGGTGTGTACACTTGAAGACATTGATCCCGGTGAAGAATGGATACCAGTGCCAAGAGCATTCGCTACATCCTTTTCTGTATGCATCGAACTTGATAAAGAATGCAGGCAACACAACCCACTTGTTGTGGAGGCAGAGGTTCATGCATTAATTTCTGAGAACGCATCTGAGCATGATGTAATCATTTATACGGATGGTTCGGTGATTCGACATGTGCGGAGCTCGTGGGCTTTCACTGCTCAGGTCGGAGGTGATGTTGTGAAGGAAGACAGTGGTGGTTTTGCCGTGACTACAAGCAGTCTCACTATGGAAATCATGGCGGTTACCAAAGCGATGATTTGGCTAGAATCACAGACTTTTATCCATGCATGTTTTCTCAGTGACTCAATGAGTATGCTCAGGAAGATTGAAACAGGATGGGCTAGGAGACATTGGATAGAATCGCTGGGGAGGTCTAAGCTGACAAAGATCAGTTTTATTTTGTGCCAGGGCATGCAGGTGTAAGGGGAATGAACGTGCGGATAGGCTTGCAGGTATGGCTGCTGTCCAAAGCGGACGAGCAATGGACCAGGCTGATATTATAAATTCCTTAAGGGAGAGAGGGCGTGTACATGATTCACGTAATAGCGGTGCATCCACAACACTAACCAGACTGCAAGAACTCAAAGTTAAGTGTGGTGTAGCTCGACAAGAACGCTATGCTGGCAGACAAAGAAGAATTGTAAACCAACAAAGAACCGGTGTCGTTAGTCGCCACACGCTGATGGACATACTGAGGAGAGATCGGAGCACTTATGGACTAATTTGTTCGACGTGCAGTGATGGTGATCCGACGACTAAACTAAAAAGGTAAAATTCAGGAAGGAGAGATCGTGGAAGACAGAGGGAGAAGATGTTGGATGGCCTGACATCATGGTTCGACAAAATATCGACGTCAGAACTGATTACATGCACCAAGCAAAGAGAGTTGTGGAGAGACATGATCGCCTACGCCGGCAGGCATGGCACTTGATTGATTCCAGAGATAGATTTTCATTAGTGTTCGCACTGCGATAACAACTCAGACAGGGTTTCGTTCTCTACATTAAGAGAGCCACACCTCATGTATTTGATGTTCTTCTAATTGTATGTGTCTTACCAGCATGTATTTGATGTTCTTCTAATTGTATGTGTCTTACCAGCATGGCATTTGACCAAGATTTGAAGTTTTAGTCAGCTGTATGATGTCTAGCATCGAATGTCTGAGTTTTAGTTAGCTGTGTGATGTCTAGCATCGAATGTCTGAGTTTTAGTTAGCTGTGTGATGTCCAGCATCGAATGTCTGAGTTTTAGTAGTCAGCTGTATGATGTCTAGCATCGAATGTCACAAAATGTGACTTGGATCTGGTGCAAAACCAGAGACTTTGAACATCATATGAGCAATGAAATCAACATCTACAAACTACTTTATAACCAACATCAAACCTCAAAACTCAGACCCCAAAACTACTTAAAGTTAACATCCAGCTGAAGCTTGTGACAGAACAAACTCCATGGAGATAGCACACTGGACCACACGTATGAGATGAGACTCCATGGAGAGAGCACGCTGGACCACAAGTACGAGACTCCATGGAGAGAGCACGCTGGACCACAAGTACGAGACTCCATGGAGAGAGCAGACTGGACCACAAGTACGAAACTTCATGGAGAGAGCAGACTGGACCACAAGTACGAGACCCCATAGAGAGAGCACGCTGGACCACAAGTACGAGACTCCATGGAGAGAGTAGCCCACTGGACCACAAGTACGAGACTTCATGGAGAGAGCAGACTGGACCACAAGTATACATACAAAGATAAAAGTAATATTTGACCAGAATAAGCAGAACAGTTTGCAAGGAAGAGCAGTCATCCTCAGTTTGCAAGGAAGAGCAGTCATCCTCAGTTTCAGAAATGAAGAATACTCACAAAATCACTGAGTCTGGGTATACACAGATGGGTCAGCAGAAATCTCTGAGTCTGGGTATACAAAGATGGGTCAGCAGAAATCTCTGAGTCTGAGTATACACAGATGGGTCAGCAGAAATCTCTGAGTCTGGGTATACACAGATGGGTCAGCAGAAATCTCTGAGTCTGGGTATACACAGATGGGTCAGCAGAAATCTCTGAGTCTGGGTATACACAGATGGGTCAGCAGAAATCTCTGAGTCTGGGTATACACAGATGGGTCAGCAGAAATCTCTGAGTCTGGGTATACAAAGATGGGTCAGCAGAAATCTCTAAGTCTGGGTATACACAGATGGGTCAGCAGAAATCTCTGAGTCTGGGTATACACAGATGGGTCAGCAGAAATCTCTGAGTCTGGGTATACACAGATGGGTCAGCAGAAATCTCTGAGTCTGGGTATACACAGATGGGTCAGCAGAAATCTCTGAGTCTGGGTATACACAGATGGGTCAGCAGAAATCTCTGAGTCTGGGTATACACAGATGGGTCAGCAGAAATCTCTGAGTCTGGGTATACACATATGGGTCAACAGAAATCTCTGAGTCTGGGTATACACATATGGGTCAACAGAAATCTCTAAGTCTGGGTATACACAGATGGGTCAGCAGAAATCTCTGAGTCTGGGTATACACAGATGGGTCAGCAGAAATCTCTGAGTCTGGGTATACACAGATGGGTCAGTAGAAAACGCATTCAAGAACGGAGGAGCAGGAGTACGAATATCATAGAATATCCAAACATAGAATATCCAAACATAGAATATCCAAACATAGAATATCCAAACATAGAATATCCAAACATAGAATATCCAAACATAGAATATCCAAACATAGAATATCCAAACATAGAATATCCAAACATAGAATATCCAAACATAGAATATCCAAACATAGAATATCCAAACATAGAATATCCAAACATAGAATATCCAAACATAGAATATCCAAACATAGAATATCCAAACATAGAATATCCAAACATAGAATATCCAAACATAGAATATCCAAACATAGAATATCCAAACATAGAATATCCAAACATAGAATATCCAAACATAGAATATCCAAACATAGAATATCCAAACATAGAATATCCAAACATAGAATATCCAAACATAGAATATCCAAACATAGAATATCCAAACATAGAATATCCAAACATAGAATATCCAAACATAGAATATCCAAACATAGAATATCCATACGACATCAGAACATCAAATCAAGAATATCCAAACATAGAATATCCAAACATAGAATATCCAAACATAGAATATCCAAACATAGAATATCCAAACATAGAATATCCAAACATAGAAACCAGAATTAGAATATAAACATAGAATATCCAAACATAAATATCAAACATGAAATCCAACATAGTTGTCAATGATCCAAACATAGAATATCCAAGATCAAACTAGTTGACAGATGATAACAGTACAAACTAGTTCAGATGAGATATCATAGACACAAACTAGATTTCTAGATACAACATAAGATCAAACTAGTTTAGTAGATGAAACGAAGCAAACTAGTTTTAGATAGAACGAGACAAACTAGTTTGTAGATGAGAACTGCAAGACAACACTAGTTTTAGATGAGAACAAGACAAACTAGTTTGTAGATGAGAAGAAGACAAACTAGTTTGTAGATGAGAATGAAACAAAACTAGTTTGTAGATGAGAACAAGCAAACTAGTTTGTAGATGAGAACGAAGACAAACTAGTTTGTAGATGAGAACGAAGACAAACTAGTTTGTAGATGAGAACGAAGACAAACTAGTTTGTAGATGAGAACGAAACAAACTAGTTTGTAGATGAGAACAAACAAACGTTAGATAGAAACAAACTAGTTTGTAGATGAGAATGAAGACAAACTAGTTTGTAGATGAGAACGAAGACAAACTAGTTTGTAGATGAGAACGAAGACAAACTAGTTTGTAGATGAGAACGAAGACAAACTAGTTTGTAGATGAGAACGTAGACAAACTAGTTTGTAGATGAGAACGAAGACAAACTAGTTTGTAGATGAGAACGAAGACAAACTAGTTTGTAGATGAGAACGAAGACAAACTAGTTTGTAGATGAGAACGAAGACAAACTAGTTTGTAGATGAGAACGAAGACAAACTAGTTTGTAGATGAGAACGAAGACAAACTAGTTTGTAGATGAGAACGAAGACAAACTAGTTTGTAGATGAGAACGAAGACAAACTAGTTTGTAGATGAGAACAAGACAAACTAGTTTGTAGATGAGACAAGACAAACTAGTTTGTAGATGAGAACGTAGACAAACTAGTTTGTAGATGAGAACGAAGACAAACTAGTTTGTAGATGAGAACGAAGACAAACTAGTTTGTAGATGAGAACGAAGACAAACTAGTTTGTAGATGAGAACGAAGACAAACTAGTTTGTAGATGAGAACGAAGACAAACTAGTTTGTAGATGAGAACGAAGACAAACTAGTTTGTAGATGAGAACGAAGACAAACTAGTTTGTAGATGAGAACGAAGACAAACTAGTTTGTAGATGAGAACGAAGACAAACTAGTTTGTAGATGAGAACGAAGACAAACTAGTTTGTAGATGAGAACGAAGACAAACTAGTTTGTAGATGAGAACGAAGACAAACTAGTTTGTAGATGAGAACGAAGACAAACTAGTTTGTAGATGAGAACGAAGACAAACTAGTTTGTAGATGAGAACGAAGACAAACTAGTTTGTAGATGAGAACGAAGACAAACTAGTTTGTAGATGAGAACGAAGACAAACTAGTTTGTAGATGAGAACTGATAGACAAACTAGTTTGTAGATGAGAACGAAGACAAACTAGTTTGTAGATGAGAACGAAGACAAACTAGTTTGTAGATGAGAACGAAGACAAACTAGTTTGTAGATGAGAACGAAGACAAACTAGTTTGTAGATGAGAACGAAGACAAACTAGTTTGTAGATGAGAACGAAGACAAACTAGTTTGAGATGAGAACGAACGAAGAACACAACTAGTTTGAGATGAGAACGAAGACAAACTAGTTTGTAGATGAGAACGAAGACAAACTAGTTTGTAGATGAGAAGAAGACAAACTAGTTTGTAGATGAGAAACAAGACAAAACTAGTTTGTAGATGAGAACGAAGACAAACTAGTTTGTAGATGAGAAAGACAACATGAGAGAGAACTATGCACAGTTTGTAGATGAGAACGAAGACAAACTAGTTTGTAGATGAGAATGAAGACAAACTAGTTTGTAGATGAGAACGAAGACAAACTAGTTTGTAGATGAGAACGAAGACAAACTAGTTTGTAGATGAGAACGAAGACAAACTAGTTTGTAGATGAGAACGAAGACAAACTAGTTTGTAGATGAGAACGAAGACAAACTAGTTTGTAGATGAGAACGAAGACAAACTAGTTTGTAGATGAGAACGAAGACAAACTAGTTTGTAGATGAGAACGAAGACAAACTAGTTTGTAGATGAGAACGAAGACAAACTAGTTTGTAGATGAGAACGAAGACAAACTAGTTTGAGATGAGAACGAAGAAAACTAGTTTTGAGATGAGAACGAAGACAAACTAGTTTGTAGATGAGAACGAAGACAAACTAGTTTGTAGATGAGAACGAAGACAAACTAGTTTGTAGATGAGAACGAAGACAAACTAGTTTGCAGATGAGAACGAAGACAAACTAGTTTGTAGATGAGAACGAAGACAAACTAGTTTGTAGATGAGAACGAAGACAAACTAGTTTGTAGATGAGAACGAAGACAAACTAGTTTGTAGATGAGAACGAAGACAAACTAGTTTGTAGATGAGAACGAAGACAAACTAGTTTGTAGATGAGAACGAAGACAAACTAGTTTGTAGATGAGAACGAAGACAAACTAGTTTGTAGATGAGAACGAAGACAAACTAGTTTGTAGATGAGAACGAAGACAAACTAGTTTGTAGATGAGAACGAAGACAAACTAGTTTGTAGATGAGAACGAAGACAAACTAGTTTGTAGATGAGAACGAAGACAAACTAGTTTGTAGATGAGAACGAAGACAAACTAGTTTGTAGATGAGAACGAAGACAAACTAGTTTGTAGATGAGAACTGAGACAAACTAGTTTGTAGATGAGAACGAAGACAAACTAGTTTGTAGATGAGAACGAAGACAAACTAGTTTGTAGATGAGAACGAAGACAAACTAGTTTGTAGATGAGAACGAAGGCAAACTAGTTTGTAGATGAGAACGAAGACAAACTAGTTTGTAGATGAGAATGAAGACAAACTAGTTTGTAGATGAGAACGAAGACAAACTAGTTTGTATATGAGAACGAAGACAAACTAGTTTGTAGATGAGAACGAAGACAAACTAGTTTGTAGATGAGAACGAAGACAAACTAGTTTGTATATGAGAACGAAGACAAACTAGTTTGTAGATGAGAACGAAGACAAATTAGTTTGCAGATGAGAACGAAGACAAACTAGTTTGTAGATGAGAACGAAGACAAACTAGTTTGTAGATGAGAACGAAGACAAACTAGTTTGTAGATGAGAACGAAGACAAACTAGTTTGTAGATGAGAACGAAGACAAACTAGTTTGTATATGAGAACGAAGACAAACTAGTTTGTAGATGAGAACGAAGACAAACTAGTTTGTAGATGAGAACGAAGACAAACTAGTTTGTATATGAGAACGAAGACAAACTAGTTTGTATATGAGAACGAAGACAAACTAGTTTGTAGATGAGAACGAAGACAAACTAGTTTGTAGATGAGAACGAAGACAAACTAGTTTGTATATGAGAACGAAGACAAACTAGTTTGTAGATGAGAACGAAGACAAACTAGTTTGTAGATGAGAACGAAGACAAACTAGTTTGTAGATGAGAACGAAGACAAACTAGTTTGTAGATGAGAATGTAGACAAACTAGTTTGTAGATGAGAACGAAGACAAACTAGTTTGTAGATGAGAACGAAGACAAATTAGTTTGCAGATGAGAACGAAGACAAACTAGTTTGTAGATGAGAACGAAGACAAACTAGTTTGTAGATGAGAATGTAGACAAACTAGTTTGTAGATGAGAACGAAGACAAACTAGTTTGTAGATGAGAATGTAGACAAACTAGTTTGTAGATGAGAACGAAGACAAACTAGTTTGTAGATGAGAACGTAGACACACTAGTTTGAAGATGAGAACGAAGACAAACTAGTTTGTAGATGAGAACGTAGACAAACTAGTTTGTAGATGAGAACGAAGGCAAACAAGGTTGCAGATAAGAATGCAGGCAATCAAGGTTGCAGATAAGAATGCAGGCAATCAAGGTTGCAGATAAGAATGCAGGCAATCAAGGTTGCAGATAAGAATGCAGGCATACAAGGTTGCAGATGAGAAATGATTGAATAATAAAGCTTAGATGAACAATCAGCTGGATTTTGACAGATACAAAGCACACTTCAAACATTTCAATTGAGAAAAGTGCCAGAACTAGATTTGTTACTGTCTGAACTGTGAGAGCAGCGCAAGGTCGTCGTCATGAAGTTGTATCTGTATTGTTATCTGATTGGCTGTCTGTGGCCTAATGTTATCTGATTGGCTGTCTGTGTCCTAATGTTATCTGATTGGCTGTCTGTGTCCTAATGTTATCTGATTGGCTGTCTGTGTCCTAATGTTATTTGATTGGCTGTCTGATTCATAATGTGATTGACAGCTGCTTATAATCTTATTTAAGATAGCAAATTACATATTGCAACAACAACAGCAATGACAACAACGACTATAACAATAACGACGATAACTACAGTAACAGCAGACACGACAACAACAAGAGTTAACAACATTGACATCAACATCATCAGTGACAGCAACAACAGTTACAACAATGACATCAACACTATCAGTGATAGCAACAACAGTTACAACATTGACATCAACAACAGCTGAGACAACAACAACAGTTACAACAACATTGACATCAACAACACTGACATCAACAACATTGACATCAACAACACTGACATCAACAAGAGCGGAGACATCAACAAGAGCAGAGACATCAACACGATGGGAGACATCAACAAGAGTGGAGACATCAACAAGATGGGAGACATCAACAAGAGTGGAGACATCAACAAGAGTGGAGACATCAACAAGAGCAGAGACATCAACACGATGGAGACATCAACAAGAGTGGAGACATCAACAAGATGGAGACATCAACAAGAGTGGAGACATCAACAAGAGGGAGACATCAACAAGAGCGAGACATCAACAAGAGGGAACATCAACAAGAGTGGAGAAATCAACAAGAGTGGAGACATCAACAAGAGTGGAGACATCAGCAAGAGCAGAGACATCAACAAGAGCAGAGACATCAACAAGAGTGGAGACATAAACAAGAGTGGAGACATCAACAAGAGCGGAGACATCAACACGATGGGAAACATCAACAAGAGTGGAGACATCAGCAAGAGCAGAGACATCAACAAGACAGATCAACAAGAGCAGAGACATCAACAAGAGTGGAGACATCAACAAGATGGGAGACATCAACAAGAGTGGAGACATCAACAAGAGCAGAGACATCAACAAGAGTGGAGACATCAACAAGAGTGGAGACATAAACAAGAGTGGAGACATCAACAAGAGTGAAGACATCAACAAGAGTGGAGACACCAACAAGAGTGGAGACATCAACAAGAGCAGAGATATCAACAAGAGTGGAGACATCAACAAGAGCAGAGACATCAACAAGAGTGGAGACATCAACAAGAGCGGAGACATCAACAAGAGTGGAGACATCAACAAGAGCAGAGACATCAACAAGAGCAGAGACATCAACAAGAGTGGAGACATCAACAAGAGCAGAGACATCAACAAGAGTGGAGACATCAACAAGAGCAGAGACATCAACAAGAGTGGAGACATCAACAAGAGCAGAGACATCAACAAGAGTGGAGACATCAACAAGAGCAGAGACATCAACAAGAGTGGAGACATCAACAAGAGCGGAGACATCAACAAGAGTGGAGACATCAACAAGAGCGAGACATCAACAAGAGTGGAGACATCAACAAGAGCAGAGACATCAACAAGAGCGGAGACATCAACAAGAGCGGAGACATCAACAAGAGTGGAGACATCAACAAGAGCAGAGACATCAACAAGAGCGGAGACATCAACAAGAGCGGAGACATCAACAAGAGCGAGACATCAACAGAGCAGACATCAACAAGAGCGGAAATCACAAAGGAGACATCACAAGAGCATCAACAAGAGCGGAGACATCAACAAGAGCGGAGACATCAACAAGAGCGGAGACATCAACAAGAGGACTCAACAAGATGAGACATCAACAAGAGCGGAGACATCAACAAGAGCGGAGACATCAACAAGAGCGGAGACATCAACAAGAGCGGAGACATCAACAAGAGCGGAGACATCAACAAGAGCGGAGACATCAACAAGAGCGGAGACAACAAAAGTTATAATAATAATAATAATAATTGTCCATCGCAAGCAATGATGACAACAGTCTTAGATGTGTGCGGTTGCACTCTCTGGTGTGTGCGGAGGTGACTGTAGAGTCCAATCCTAAAACACAATCCCTTACCACAGGTGGAGCATACATGATCAAGGTTAAACATGTGGGTGTTGTGTGCTCTGTCTTTCGCGCAGCTCGTTTTCTCTGTGCCTCACTGGCACAACGATTCTCAGCTTTGCGAGCTTCTCTTGTGTTGTTACAGCGCCACATTGGCGATCTTACGTCAGGGATTCTTAGCACGTGGTGAATATATCGAAGCATTTCAGAGACATTTTAAGAGTGTTTTTAAAGCATTTGTCCACAAGCAGAACTTCTGCCCACTTCAAGCTCGCCATACATCAACTTCAAGCTCGCCATATATCAACTTCAAGCTCGCCATACATCAACTGTTTGGGATGCGTTTATCAGGCATCCGAGCAACGGGACCGAACCACCTCACTTGGCAACAGGGTGTTGACGCTTGGGATCTTTGCTCTTGTGAGGACTTCGCTGTCTGGAATTTTATTTTTAGTATTCTGCGTAGACAGCTTGTGTGGAAATGGTTTAATTTTCTTGCGTGTCTGCTATACACTGTCCATGTCACGCTTGTGTACAGCAGCGCGGTTATCACTATGGCCTGGTATACTTTCAGCTTTGTGGCTACGCTTATCCCCTTCCACTCCCACACAGTGACACGTAGCCTTCTGAACGCCGCACTGGCTTTGGATATCCTATTGTTGACCTCACAGTCTATGTTTGCCGATCTGGATAGGAGGCTGCCAAGATAGGCAAAGTTGTCCGTTGACTGGAGACGCTGGTGTTTAATGTTGATGACTGGATCGTAATACTGCTCTTAGGGGCAGGCTGGAACACGACCTCTGTTTTCTTGATGTAAATGGTAAGGCTAAACATATCGCAGGTCATTGATAACTTGTCCATGTAAGTCTGCATTTCTTCCTCAGAGTTGGTAGCGAGGGCGTAGATCAACAAACAATTGACATCAACACCAACAACGGAGACAACAACAACAACTTTGGATCAAACAACTACCGAGGGTTGGTTCGAAGTCCGTCCATTGTTTCAGTTTCACACATACGGAAATTTTGCTGTTTATGAATAACAAGAGAAGCTTAAGATAACTAAGTAGAAAGTGATCAAGAAGAGGAATGTGACAAAGAAATGGAGGAGGAATGAAAGAAATGAGAAGAATTGAAAAGAATGGAGGAGAATTGACAAAGAAATGGAGGGAAGGAATGTGACAAAGAAATGGAGAGAAGGAATGTGACAAAGAATGAAGAAGAATGATAAAGAAATAGAGAAGAAGAAATGACGATAGAAATGCAGAGAATACTAGATGAAAGATAGATGAGAGAATGTGACAAAAAATAAGAAAGATAGCAAAATGATAAAGAAATGAGGAATTTCGTTGAATGAATTCATGTTCTGACGCACAGGTTGGTCACAGGAAATAATGACGTAAGCATTGTAGTTCCTAATATAACTCACTGCATATTGACTAGCTTTGATTTGTCTCAACGCATTCCACTGCTCAATCTAGAATTTAACAACGGATCAGTGCTCGATCGTAGTCGATCAGGTTATAGTCGTCGTAGTTATAGTCGTAGTTATAGTCGTCGTAGTTATGTCGTAGTTATAGTCGTCGTAGTCGTAGTTATAGTCGTCGTAGTTATGTCGTAGTTATAGTCGTAGTTATAGTCGTAGTTATAGTCGTAGTTATAGTCGTAGTTATAGTCGTAGTTATAGTCGTAGTTATAGTCGTAGTTATAGTCGTAGTTATAGTCGTCGTAGTTATGTCGTAGTTATAGTCGTAGTTATAGTCGTAGTTATAGTCGTAGTTATAGTCGTAGTTATAGTCGTAGTTATAGTCGTCGTAGTTATGTCGTAGTTATAGTCGTAGTTATAGTCGTAGTTATAGTCGTAGTTATAGTCGTCGTAGTCGTTTAGTCATAGTTGCACCTTCACGACAACAAGTTGTCCAAAAATTGTTCCGTTTCTGTGTCAGAAAACATCACTCAGAATGCTCATTATTGTCTCATGTGAACTTGTCGAAATGCTCATTATTGTCTCATGTGAACTTGTCAAAATGCTCATCATTGTCTCATGTGAACTTAACGAAATGCTCATTATTGTCTCATGTAAACTTGTCAAGCAAACAGAATTGCATTGCGATGTCGACTGTAATCTTTACAATCATTAATCCGCGCTGCTTGTGTACTGGACAATAGCGTCATATTGAGCTGTTTATTAATTCATGAAGAGTTCTGTGTGTAGCCATCTAGACACTTCCTGAATAGGTCATGGTGTGACAAATCGTTGTAAACCGGATTGATAACATACATAATGGCTGCATGCAGGTTGTTTTTATTCTTATAAATTTGTTCTTTGTTATCGACTGCAACTTCTTTATATGGGTACCAAGCAATTTGACAGAGATTGTAGAAATACTTCTGTTTATATGTACAACAATTTGACAGAGATTGTGGACCAAGCAATTTGACAGAGATTGTGAAATACTCTGTTTTATATTTCCAACAATTTGCAGATTTGTATATACTTCTGAACTAGATGAACAAACATCTCATCCATTTCATGCATCATTTTCCATAAAGATTTAGCAATCTTTAAGTTCATCATAACGAAACTAGTAACAAAATCTCAACATCTCAACAGAAATATGTACACAACAGTTGATTCAACTTATCTCAACATCTCAACAGAAATATGTACACAACAGTTGATTCAACTTATCTCAACATCTCAACAGAAATATGTACACAACAGTTGATTCAACTTATCTCAACATCTCAACAGAAATATGTACACAACAGTTGATTCAACTTATCTCAACATCTCAACAGAAATATGTACACAACAGTTGATTCAACTTATCTCAACATCTCAACAGAAATATGTACACAACAGTTGATTCAACTTATCTCAACATCTCAACAGAAATATGTACACAACAGTTGATTCAACTTTAATTTGATACCAAGTATATCATTGTATTTAAAGTCACATTTTTGTCGACTTTCTGTGCTAGAACTGTCCACCGTCGACACAATATTGAGACATGTATTAAGTTGTAAGATAAATATTGAGACATGTAATTAGTTGTAAGACAAATATTGAGACATGTTATTAGTTGTAAGACAAATATTGAGACATGTAATTAGTTGTAAGACAAATATTGAGACATGTAATTAGTTGTAAGATAAATATTGAGACATGTAATTAGTTGTAAGATAAATCAATATGAAATGAAAGATTCCAGTTGTTCTGTTATCACTAAAACATACACATAAACTTGTTCAAAATAAATAATACAGAAATAACAAGAGAATAAATAATACAGAAATAACAAGAGAATAAATAATACAGAAATAACAAGAGAATAAATAATACAGAAATAATACGAGAATAATACCTGATGGAAGAAAGATCTAGGCAGCTCAAACTTAATTGGAATACATAAAATACGATAGTTCCACTGGGCGTACACAGATTGAGCTGGAAAAATAAACATTAAAAAAGTTTCAGATGTTGAGTCGTCAATAGCTAAGTTGATAGCACACTACACTGGCCACTTATGTCGTAGACATTCTTATGTTTAATGCCAATTTGATCCAACATTTATTGGTTAGTACACTGTACACAGTTGAACTACTGGTTCCCTAATCCTTGATTCGTACAATGTACACAGTTGTACTACAGGTTCCCTAATCCTTGATTCGTACAATGTACACAGTTGAACTACTGGTTCACTAATCCTTGATTCGTACAATGTACATAGTTGAACTACTGGTTCACTAATCCTTTATTCGTACAATGTACACAATTGAACTACTGGTTCACTAATCCTCTACTTGTGAATCTAAATTGCAAGTACATCTGAAGTCGAGATACGACTCACCTGAATGGCGTTTTCTTATACTGGGGATAAGAAAAGCAAGCCTTCACACAAAACAGATATACTCTCTCACTTCAATGTCTGTTTTATGATTCTTTAGTCATTTTTTCTCAGAGTATGCCCAACTTTAAGAAATGGACAGGTTACAGTCTGGCAGTGTGCAACACCAAGGCAAAAGACAGAGGATGCTGAAGATTCACTGCAGCCAACCTTCGATGTGGAGACGGCACCTGATGATGATGATGCCCAATATATTGTCATCTCTGTCTTATAACATGTGTTACTATTGTTTGACCAGACATTTCTCTGACACACTTCTTGTGAATTTGTCCCATTTGATGTACATTATTTCTCAGACACACTTCTTGTGAATTTGTCCCATTTGATGTACATTATTTCTCTGATTATTAACACATTCAAAATGCCATCTCTCGTTTCTCTCTTCCGTTTGAAACTACACAAATAAATAAGGTATAATAAGCAGACAAGCACTTGACTAGAACCCGCAAGAAAAACGGAAAAGGGGATATCGTAAAACATTTTTTTGTCAGCACACGTAAGAATAACTAATGAAATCCAACATAGATGCAACAAAGCAGATGAAATTATAGAATCGTCCAGTGGTTACCGGTTTGAGGTGTAAAGAATAGAACCAATGTTACCTGCCACGCATGTCGTAAGAGGCGACTAAGGATGTTTGGCTGAAATCGGATGCATGTGTCCAATAGGGAATGCTAACCTGAAACAAATGCTTGCAGAAAACGGATGCACCAGGCCGTAAGGCGCATAACATGGTGCAACGACCCTCACAATGAGGAATGGGATAACGGATTCTACGGTCGCCAATCTGCCTCGGAGATTTAGCCATGCAGTAAGAATGTCAGACCTACCATCACGAGGGTAGCCAAGACTTACTGCGGGAGGAGGTCGGCACAAACGAGGAAGCAGAAATCATAGGAATTATATCCTACAAAACTGCCCCCAGTGTGCAGACTTGAGAAGAAAGAGGTGGCCCACTTACACTAGCGTCCAAGACAAACGGTATGGCGTGGATGATAATCTGAGGCAGACGGCTGCCTTTATTAGAGAATCCGAAATCCCAATCTAGTGAGAATACAGAAGAAGAAGAAGAAATGATAGGACAAATGGCACCAATGTTAAAATGCAAAGATGTCACCAAGAACACACAAAATCCGTTCTAGAAATCTCTTCTTATCCTGACGCTGTGAGGCAAAATAGGATTAGAGCCAAGAAAATGAAAAGGTGACTCTTGGTGGTTCAGTTTTGTTGACTGATGTTTTGTTTGACTTGTTTTCCTAAAGATTGAAGACAAATTTACCTGTATCATCATCAACGTTAACGATTTTGCAGTTTTGGTGACTGATGTTTTGTTTGACTTGTTTTCCTAAAGATTGAAGACAAATTTACCTGTATCATCATCAACGTTAACGATTTTGGTTGGTAAGAATGCAACATTCTCCTTGCGTTGTTTAACACCTGTGTATGTCACAAACTTGTTCTGTATAAACAAATTAACAAACACACAAATAAACATACAGGATATGACATGCTGGAAATATTTGACATTGTCAATCAATATTATTTCTATCTTTTGTTTTTTTAAACAATGAAAATAAAATTCTTATTTAAAACTTTGATTGCCATGAGGTTACATTTTCCTAGCAGAAACAACAAAACTCATCACTTATCTAACGCAACAACTTCACACTTATCTTACGTAACACTTTCTCACTTATCTAACGCAACACTTCCACACTTATCTTACTCAACACTTCCTCACTTATCTTACTCAACACTTCCACACTTATCTTACGTAACACTTTCTCCTATCTTACTCAACACTTCCACATATCTACTAACCTTTCTCACTTATCTTACGTAACACTTTCTCACTTATCTAACGCAACACTTCCACACTTATCTTACTCAACACTTCCTTACTTATCTTACTCAACACTTCCTCACTTATCTTACTCAACACTTCCACACTTATCTTACCAACACTTCCTCACTTATCTTACTCAACACTTCTCATATCTTACTCAACACTTCCCCTTATCTTACCAACACTTCCACACTTATCTTACTCAACACTTCCCACTTATCTTACTCAACACTTCCACACTTATCTTACCAACACTTCTCACTTATCTTACTCAACACTTCCTCACTTATCTTACTCAACACTTCCTCACTTATCTTACGCAACACTTCCTCACTTATCTTACTCAACACTTCCACACTTATCTTACGCAACACTTTCTCACTTATCTTACGCAACACTTTCACACTTATCTTACGCAACACTTCCTCACTTATCTTACGCAACACTTCCTCACTTATCTTACTCAACACTTCCACACTTCCACACTTATCTTACGCAACACTTTCTCACTTATCTTACTCAACACTTTCTCACTTATCTTACTCAACACTTCCTCACTTATCTTACTCAACACTTTCACACTTATCTTACGCAACACTTTCTCACTTATCTTACGCAACACTTTCTCACTTATCTTACTCAACACTTCCTCACTTATCTTACTCAACACTTCCTCACTTATCTTACTCAACACCTCCACACTTATCTTACTCAACACTTCCACACTTATCTTACTCAACACTTCCACACTTATCTTACGCAACACTTCCTCACTTATCTTACCAACACTTCCACTTATCTTACTCAACACTTCCACACTTCCACACTTATCTTACTCAACACTTTCTCACTTATCTTACTCAACACTTTCTCACTTATCTTACTCAACACTTCCTCACTTATCTTACTCAACACTTCCACACTTATCTTACTCAACACTTCCACACTTATCTTACGAACACTTTCTCACTTATCTTACTCAACACTTCCACTTATCTTACCAACACTTCTCTCACTTATCTTACACAACACTTCCACTTATCTTACTCAACACTTTCACACTTATCTTACGCAACACTTCCTCACTTATCTTACGCAACACTTTCTCACTTATCTTACTCAACACTTCCTCACTTATCTTACTCAACACTTTCACACTTATCTTACGCAACACTTTCTCACTTATCTTACGCAACACTTCCTCACTTATCTTACTCAACACTTCCTCACTTATCTTACTCAACACCTCCACACTTATCTTACTCAACACTTCCTCACTTATCTTACTCAACACTTCCACACTTATCTTACGTAACACTTCCACACTTATCTTACGCAACACTTTCTCACTTATCTTACGCAACACTTTCTCACTTATCTTAGCAACACTTTCTCCTTATCTTACCAACACTTCACACTTATCTTACGCAACACTTCCACACTTATCAGCACACTTTCTCACTTATCTTCATCTTTCTCTCTACATCTTACTCAAAACTTTCTCACTTATTTACACACTTTCTACTTTTATGCAACACTTTTCCACTTATCTTAACAGACACTTCACACTTATCTTACAAACTACTTCACATTATCTTACGAACATTTCATTATTGCAACACTTTCTCACTTATCTTATAACATTTCTCAACTGACCACGATCGCACCTAACTTTCTTTCCTTTTTCTTCTTCTTCTTCAAGACGATTGTACGACACATACTAAATCTGAGTGGTTGACTGATCAAATCTGAGTGGTTAACGGATCAAATCTGAGGTGGTTAGACGGGATCAAATCTGAGTGGTTGACCGGATCAAGTAGATCTTGAGAAAGACGTGGAAGAGTATTGGTAATAATATGTACAGGACGCATTTGTATCAAGAAAGTATAATATTAATAATAGAGAAAATGAATAATTAATTGTCAATTATCTGTATTCTCGTATTTATCTTATATCTGTATTATCTTATTTATCTTATATCTCGTATTTATCTTATTTATCTTATATCTCGTATTTATCTTATTTATCTTATATCTCGTATTATTTTATTTATCTTATTATCTTATCGTATTTATCTTATTTATCTTATATCTCGTATTTATTTTATTTATCTTATTTATCTTATATCTCGTATTTATCTTATTTATCTTATATCTCGTATTTATCTTATTTATCTTATTATCTCGTATTTATCTTATTTTCTTATATCTGTATTTATCTTATTTATCTTATATCTGTATTTATTTATTTATCTTATTTATCTTATATCTCGTATTTATCTTATTTATCTTATATCTCGTATTTATCTTATTTATCTTATTTATCTTATATCTCGTATTTATCTTATTTATCTTATATCTCGTATTTATCTTATTTATCTTATATCTCGTATTTATCTTATTTACTTTATACTCGTATTTACTTATTTATCTTATATCTCGTATTTATCTTATTTATCTTATATCTAGTATTTATTTTATTTATCTTATTTATCTTATATCTCGTATTTACTTATTTATCTTATTATCTTATTATCGTATTTATCGTATTTATCTTATTTATCTTATTTCTTTTGTTCTCTTATTCATTTTGTACCTATGTAATACTGTATGTAATACTGTATGTAATACTGTATGTAATACTGTATGTAATACTGTATGTAATACTGTATGTAAAACTGTATGTAATACTGTATGTAATACTGTATGTAATACTGTATGTAATACTGTATGTAAAACTGTATGTAATACTGTATGTAATACTGTATGTAAAACTGTATGTAATACTGTATGTAATTGTCTTTCTCTAACATCGCCCTTCTTATTAGTCACGCACACACACACACACACACACACACATACAAACACACAAGCACATACAGAAGGCAGCCTAGCATCAGGCTGGTGTTGGTCAACATATGTTTAGTTTATTGCTGTTGTGTTGTAATACAAAGATAACTACAACGTCGTGCTACATTTAGAGAACAGCTATATTATCTTTACATTTTGGACCAGCACATCCGATTTCGTGATGCGATATTTGTTCGTGTTCCTACTCCCACTTTTGATAATGTTAGATTTGGTAGACATTAAATTGAACTCTGTATATATCTCAAGTGTATCATGGAGAGTTGCACGCGCAGACCTGACCTTATTTTCATTTTTTAAATTTTATTCTACACAGGTTGCGCACGGAATTGGGGGGTATTTTAATCCGTTTTAGATATGACTGGACACCTGATGTCACCTACCATGAGATCTTGGATGTAGTGTGATTTCATTTCTTGAAAACCAGAGCAAATTACTAGTGTACCGCTCTTTGTACCGTCACAACGATTTCCTCATTACATCGTTGATATTATCATCACATCGTTGATATTATCATCACATCGTTGATACTATCATCACATCGTTGATATTATCATCACATCGTTGATACTATCATCACATCGTTGATATTATCATCACATCGTTGATATTATGCAACTGCTTCTGTCACTTTGCCCATGTCTATGTCTATGTCTATGTCCATGTCTATGTCTATGTCCATGTCTATGTCTATGTCCATGTCTATGTCTATGTCTATGTATCTAGTGTGACATCACACAAGAACAAAGTATACGAAACTTACCATCACTTGTAGCTCTGCATAAGATTTGGCAGCCATTGAATGTCTCTCACTGTAAAACGGTTCCTCGAAAGTCTGATTAAGTGTCCAGGCTCCCTCAAGGTAGCACATCACTGGCTTAAAGTATTTGGTGTAGTCTCTAAGGCTCTTATCCTGTGTGTGGAACGCTTTGAACCACTATGTTCTCATCTCTAGAACTGCATCCTAGAAAATCGATGAACTATAATTCTTGAAGTCGATGTAGTTTACTGGGACATTCTATCAAGTCGATGTAGTTTACTGGGACATTCTAGCAAGTCGATGTAGTTTACTGGGACATTCTATCAAGTCGATGTAGTTTACTGGGACATTCTAGCAAATCGATGTAGTTTACTGGGACATTCTAGCAAGTCGATGTAGTTTACTGGGACATTCTAGCAAGTCGATGTAGTTTACTGGGACATTCTAGCAAATCGATGTAGTTTACTGGGACATTCTAGCAAATCGATGTAGTTTACTGGGACATTCTAGCAAGTCGATGTAGTTTACTGGGACATTCTAGTAAATCGATGTAGTTTACTGGAACATTCTAGCAAGTCGACATATTTTACTGGGACATTCTAGTACGTTGACATAGTTTACTGGGACATTCTAGCAAGTCGACATAGTTTACTGGGACATTCTAGTAAATTGACATAGTTTACTGGGACATTCTAGCAAGTTGACATAGTTTACTGGGACATTCTAGCAAGTTGACATAGTTTACTGGAACATTCTAGCAAGTTGACATAGTTTACTGGGACATTCTAGCAAGTTGACATAGTTTACTGGGACATTCTAGCAAGTTGACATAGTTTACTGGGACATTCTAGCAAGAATTGACAGAAAAGTGTTAGAGCAGTGGAAAATAATAAAACAAAAACAACAAATAGAGAGAATAAAATCTCTGAAATAAAAGTCGAAAAACAAGGACAAGTAGATGGGAAAGATAGACGACATCTAAACTAAAGAAATGATATGATTAAATAGAGTGAAACACAGTACAAACAAAGTACTATATTTACAAAATACAGAAACAGTGACGATAAACAGCAAGTTTGACCAACAAGGCCTTTCAAGCAAAGAACAAACAGGAGTGACAAATAAAATGAAACACAAATGGACGACCAAATACCAACGTATCTAGGAAAATCTGGAATAAAAACGAATAACGAAATAAATGGATTAAATAGACAGATTTAAGAGAATGATTAAATAGATAGATTTAAGAGAATGATTAAATAGATAAATTTAAGAGAAAATTAGAAAATGATTCTACAGCAACATAAGCTGACTACCACCACCATCATCATCATCAGAGTAGCACAATGACACAGAGACTTGCAAATGTAAACATACAAATATATATACGTATTCACTAAATCAATAAACGTTAAGTGAATCTAGAGAGAACGAGAGAAGGGGGAGCAAGAGAGAGAGAAAGAGAAGAGAGAAAATAGAGAGAGAGAGAATAGAGATAAAGAGAAAAGAAGAGAGAGAGAACTAGAGAGAGAGAGAGCAAGAGAGATACAGAGAAAGAGAAGAGAGAGAGACAGAGAAAGAGAATGGGAGAGAGAGAAAGAGAGAGAAGACAGAGAAAAGAAAGAGAGAGAGAAAGAGAGAGGTTAGCAATGACTTACTGAAACTGTTGGCTTATTCAACACTTCTGGTGGTACATCTGGAAATGGTATATCCTCAACTGCATGTTGTACAGAAGATGTTCTAGAAGGTTGAACTAATTCGTAGTCGTTGTGTCGAGTTCGGAATGCTACACCGTTCAAAACCACACTCATTTCTCCCAGTCCTGTCAAGATTTGTAGACAACTTGTTTTTAAAATTATTGTTTATTTATCTATCATTATATTGTTTTTCTTTCTACTTTTGTTCTTCTTCTTTTCCTCATCTTTCTTAGAATCCTTTAATAATTCTTTTCTCTTTAGTTTAGAGTCTCACTTCAGGTCAATCCTTTCTCTCGTTAGTTTAGAGAGTCCCACTCTCAGGTCAATCCTTTCTCTCGTTAGTTTAGAGAGTCCACTCAGGTCAATCCTTTCTCCGTTAGTTTAGAGTCTCACTCTCAGGTCAATCTTTCTCTCACATTAATAAAGTATACCCTAGATATGGTATATGTTGATGAGAACATCAAATTAATAAAGTATACCCAATAAAAGGCATTTGATAGAATAAACAGAAACAAACTATGGACCATACTAAGTGAATATGGAATTCAGGGCTAACTATTAGACAATATTAGATCGCTATACCAAAAATGCTCAAGCGTAGTACGAACAAGTGACGGCCTGACAGACGAATTTGAATTATCATCAGGAGTAAGGCAGGATGTGTGCTTTCGCCTATACTTTTCAATATATACATAGACAGGATAACGCAAGAAACCAAGACAGATAACAACCTCGATAACAACTACAATTTAATCAACGAACTATTCTTCACAGATGATTAGAGTATAATTTACAACAACGAACACAAACTTCAACAACACATAAATGCCCTGCAAGCGACATGCGAAAAATATGACATGAAAATTAACACCTCCAAAACAGAAGTCATGACAATAAGTAGGTCAACAGGTCAACTAAATATACACGTGAATAATGTCAAAATACAACAGACTTCAGAATTCAAATATCTCGGGAGTATATTCACAGCAGATGGAAAGATGGACAGAGAAATCGAGACTAAATGCCAGAAGGCAAATGTAGTGACATACCAACTGTCACCACTATTAAAACATCCAAGCATTAACATGGCAGTCAAACGACAACTGATAAACTGCATATTTATTCCAACTCTCTGCTATCAGTGCCAAACATGGCCCCTGACTAAGACACAAGAAAGAAAGATTACAACATGTGAAATGAGATGTCTACGAAAAGCTGTCAACGTTACAAGGAGAGATAGAGTGAGAAACGAAAATATCAGAAGCATCGTTGGTACTATACCATGCATACAGTACATCGAGAAGCAAAGAATCAAGTGGTTCGGCCATCTAATGAGAATTGAACCACATTTACTACCATCACGTGCCTATGATAATCAACACTCATGGCGCAGAGCACGAGGCAGGCCAAGAACACGATGGATAGATAACATCTCAGAGTCCCTGCAAAAGCATGGACTGACAACTTCAAGCGGAACACACCTGGCACAAGATAGAAAACTAACTCTCTCCACGAAGCTTCACTGCAAATGTGGTTAAGATAAGATAAGATAAGATAAGACTCAAGATGTGGTATATGTTGATGAGAGTATCATCAAATCATTGAAGTCTCAAACTCGAGAACTTTATGAACAACCAAGGGATTCAGATTGAAATTCAAAACCAGGATATCGTCTTTATTAATTCATATAGAAGCCTACACACAAAGAAACCTTATCAAAAGAATAAGAATCCGACAATCAAGGTTCTTCGGGCATATAATGAGAAGAGAAGGTTTAGAACATTTGGTGACAACAGGTAAAATTCAGGGAAGGAGAGATCGTGGAAGACAGAGGTAGAAGATGTTGGATGGCCTGACATCATGGTTCGACAAAATATCGACGGCAGAACTGATTGCATGCACCAAGCAAAGGGAGTTGTGGTGAGGACATGATCGCCTACGCCGGCAGGCACGGCACTTGATTGATTGATTGACGCGTCCTTTTGGAGGACGGAATGCCTGGTCAACCACTAGTAACAACTGTTATAAGAAAGAGAAGATGGACACACCAAGGTAAGAAATGATGAAATAATTACTTAGCAGACATTAAAATGGAGATATGTTAGACACATCAAGGTAAGAAATGATCAAATAATTACTTAGCAGACATTAAAGTGGAGATATGTTAGACACACCAAGGTAAGAAATGATCAAATAATTACTTAGCAGACATTAAAGTGGAGATATGTTAGACACACCAAGGTAAGAAATGATGAAATAATTACTTAGCAGACATTAAAGTGGAGATATGTTAGACACCAAGGTAAGAAATGATCAAATAATTACTTAGCAGACATTAAAGTGGAGATACAGGGTTCAGGAAAAAAGGGACGAAATAGGGAAACCCTGAAACGAACTTTACTGTGATTGGACAGCGATATATGACCCAGTTCCATAGAATAAATCAAACAAGTTGCCCAAAAGAAATCAAACGAGGTGCACAAAAGAAATCAAACGAGTTGCCCAGGATAGAGCGGTATAAATAAATGTCATGCAGCTCTATCTAACGTCTAGCCGTACATAATATATAATAATAGATCACATAGATGTGTACAAAATATAACAAATTAAACTCTCTCAGACGAATACTATATTTATTACTCAATCAGAGAGCATAGACTAATATTTATAACACAGACTAAACAATATTCCAACTCTATCATATATCACACACAAACTAAACAATATCCCAACTCTATCATATATCACACACAAACTAAACAATATCCCAACTCTATCATATATCACACACAAACTAAATATTGTCTCAACTCTATTATATATCACACACAAACTAAACACTGTCAAACTCTATCATATATCACACACAAACTAAACACTGTCAAACTCTATCATATATCACACACAAACTAAACAATATTCCAACTCTATCATATATCACACACAAACTAAACAATATCCCAACTCTATCATATATCACACACAAACTAAACAATATCCCAACTCTATCATATATCACACACAAACTAAATATTGTCTCAACTCTATTATATATCACACACAAACTAAACAATATCCCAACTCTATCATATATCACACACAAACTAAATATTGTCTCAACTCTATTATATATCACACACAAACTAAACAATATCCCAACTCTATCATATATCACACACAAACTAAATATTGTCTCAACTCTATTATATATCACACACAAACTAAACACTGTCAAACTCTATCATATATCACACACAAACTAAACAATATTCCAACTCTATCATATATCACACACAAACTAAACAATATCCCAACTCTATCATATATCACACACAAACTAAACAATATCCCAACTCTATCATATATCACACACAAACTAAATATTGTCTCAACTCTATTATATATCACACACAAACTAAACACTGTCAAACTCTATCATATATCACACACAAACTAAACAATATTCCAACTCTATCATATATCACACACAAACTAAACAATATCCCAACTCTATCATATATCACACACAAACTAAATATTGTCTCAACTCTATTATATATCACACACAAACTAAACACTGTCCCAACTCTATCATATATCACACACAAACTAAACAATATTCCAACTCTATCATATATCACACACAAACTAAACAATATCCCAACTCTATCATATATCACACACAAACTAAACACTGTCTCAACTCTATCATATATTACACACAAACTAAACAATATCCCAACTCTATCATATATCACACACAAACTAAATATTGTCTCAACTCTATCATATATCACACACAAACTAAACACTGTCAAACTCTATCATATATTACACACAAACTAAACAATATCCCAACAGTAGAAATCAACTCAAAGATTTTACTCACCAATAGTTCGATCATAATCGGAATGATCGTGACAAGCAAAAGCTGCAGGACCCAAGAAAGTTGCACTTTTATAATTATGTAGACCAGTTTCTACAGCACGTACAATTTTGACACCAGAAGATCCTTCGTTTCGAACCCTAGACAGAAAGCGAGCATCATCAGCAGATAGAATGTAATTATCAATACAAGTTAAACTACATGCAATCTTTGGTTGAATGAGACGGGAACAAGCGTGCATCATCAGCAGATAGAATGTAATTATCAATACAAGTTAAACTACATGCAATCTTTGGTTGAATGAGACGGGAACAAGCGTGCATCATCAGCAGATAGAATGTAATTATCAATACAAGTTAAACTACATGCAATCTTTGGTTGAATGAGACGGGAATAAGCGAGCATCATCAGCAGATAGAATGTAATTATCAATACAAGTTAAACTACATGCAATCTTTGGTTGAATGAGACGGGAACAAGCGTGCATCATCAGCAGATAGAATGTAATTATCAATACAAGTTAAACTACATGCAATCTTTGGTTGAATGAGACGGGAACAAGCGAGCATCATCAGCAGATAGAATGTAATTATCAATACAAGTTAAACTACATGCAATCTTTGGTTGAATGAGACGGGAACAAGCGAGCATCATCAGCAGATAGAATGTAATTATCAATACAAGTTAAACTACATGCAATCTTTGGTTGAATGAGACGGGAACAAGCGTGCATCATCAGCAGATAGAATGTAATTATCAATACAAGTTAAACTACATGCAATCTTTGGTTGAATGAGACGGGAACAAACGTGCATCATCAGCAGATAGAATGTAATTATCAATACAAGTTAAACTACATGCAATCTTTGGTTGAATGAGACGGGAACAATGTTATCATAGCGATACAAAATTATAATACAGTATAATGAATGTTGAATGAGACAATAAAAGATATAAGTAGAATGATTATCATCAGTTAAAATACAGAATTATGGTTGAATGAGACTGGAAAAGCTATCATCAGCAGTTTAGAATGAATACAAATTATTGCAAGGTTAATAAGACAAGATATAGCAACAGATAGAAGTATTATCAAACAAGTTAAAACAGAATTTTAAAGTTGAATGAGACAGGAACAAGAGCATCATCACTAGATAGATTAATACAACAGATTAAACTACAGACAATTTGTTGAAGGATAATAAAGCAGATCATAGCAGAAGAATTAAATTATATAAGAGATTAATGCAACGAATTGAATGAGGAACACGTGATTGCAGAAGAATTAATTAAATACAAGTTAAACTACATGCAAGGTTAATGAGAAACAATTATGATGATACAAATTAATATAGGATAATGAATGTATAGAAATTAATAAGAATGAAATGTATGAGATTAATAAACAGATTAATGAGAACACATTATTGAAAGATTAATAAACAGATTAATGAGAACAAATTATTGAAGGATTAATAAACAGATTAATGAGAACAAATTATTGAAGGATTAATAAACAAATTAATGAGAACAAATTATTGAAAGATTAATAAACAGATTAATGAGAACACAATTATTGAAGACTGAAATGGATCGTCATGAGGAAAATATGATAATACAATTAATGAGATACATATTGAATAATACTGGAATTAATGAAGACATATATTGTGATATAAATGTAATGAGATAATATTAGTTGAAGTTAATAAAGTGCAATGAATGAGAACAAATGATAATGAAAATAGTAATAACATTAATGATTACAAATATTGACTACAGACAAATGTGATAAGACAGATGTGAGAACGACATATTGAAGATTACAAAGACAAATGATTATGAAGACAAATGTATTAAGATTCAATATAATTGATTACATGAACTAAATAGAAGGATAATAAACATTATGACAATCATTGATCAATAAACATTACATGAGAACTAATTAAACAAATGATCTCTTGCATACGTGAAAATATGAAATCCAAAGTATGACTATTACTAAAGCTTGAATAAGAAAAACAAAATGGAAATTTTTGTCAATAAACTCAAAGAACAAAATCGATAATCAAATATTATAGAAAAGCTCATACTGGTTACCACAATGACCAACGTCACAAACCTGGATACAGCGACAACGTACAAACACAAAGTTACTCAACGACAAAGTCACAAACAAGAGTACTAACGACTCAATATGATTAAAACCTAGAGAGAATTAACATACGCCATGTCAAAAACCTACGAGTCCTAACTAAACAAATTCTACATACCTAAGTAAAAAACGACTCAACAGTATGACTTACAAACCATTGAAGGAACAACAATCGACAAACTCTGGTAACCAGACACCAAGTACAAAACCTGAATCAACCAATATTGACTCAGAGAAGCACAACCTAGGAGTTACCAACGACCAACGTCACAAACCTAGGAGTTACCAACGACCAACGTCACAAACCTAGGAGTTACCAACGACCAACGTCACAAACCTAAGAGTTACCAACGACCAACGTCACAAACCTAGGAGTTACCAACGACCAATGTCACAAACCTAAGAGTTACCAACGACCAACGTCACAAACCTAGGAGTTACCATCGACCAACGTCACAAACCTAGGAGTTACACCATTCCGACCAACGTCACAAACCTAGGAGTTACCAACGACCAACGTCACAAACCTAGGAGTTACCAACGACCAACGTCACAAACCTAGGAGTTACCAAAGACCAACGTCACAAACCTAGGAGTTACCAACGACCAATGTCACAAACCTAGGAGTTACCCACGACCAACGTCACAAACCTAGGAGTTACCAACGACCAATGTCACAAACCTAAGAGTTACCAACGACCAACGTCACAAACCTAGGAGTTACCACGACCAACGTCAAAACCTAGAGTTACCAACGACCAAAGTCACAAACCTAAGAGTTACCAACGACCAACGTCACAAACCTAGGAGTTACCAACGACCAACGTCACAAACCTAGGAGTTACCAACGACCAACGTCACAAACCTAGGAGTTACCCACGACCAACGTCACAAACCTAGGAGTTACCAACGACCAACGTCACAAACCTAGGAGTTACCAACGACCAATGTCACAAACCTAGGAGTTACCAACGACCAATGTCACAAACCTAGGAGTTACCATCGACCAACGTCAAAAACCTAAGAGTTACCAACGACCAATGTCACAAACCTAGAGTTACCAACGACCAATGTCACAAACCTAGGAGTTACCAACGACCAACGTCACAAACCTAAGAGTTACCATCGACCAACGTCACAAACCTAGGAGTTACCCACGACCAACGTCACAAACCTAGGAGTTACCAACGACCAAAGTCACAAACCTAGGAGTTACCAACGACCAACGTCACAAACCTAGGAGTTACCAACGACCAAAGTCACAAACCTAAGAGTTACCATCGACCAACGTCACAAACCTAGGAGTTACCAACGACCAATGTCACAAACCTAGGAGTTACCAACGACCAATGTCACAAACCTAGGGTTACCACGACCAACGTCACAAACCTAAGAGTTACCATCGACCAACGTCACAAACCTAGGAGTTACCAACGACCAATGTCACAAACCTAGGAGTTACCAACGACCAATGTCACAAACCTAGGAGTTACACGACAAGTAAGTCGACCAACGTCACAAACCTAGAGTTACCACGACCAAGTCACAAACCTAGGAGTTACCAACGACCAACGTAACAAACCTAGGAGTTACCAACGACCAACGTCACAAACCTAGGAGTTACCACGACCAACGTCACAAACCTAGAGTTACCACGACCAACGTCACAAACCTAGGAGTTATCAACGACAACGTCACAACCTAGGAGTTACCAACGACCAAGTCACAAACCAGAGTACCAACGACCAACGTCACAAACCTAGAGTTACCAACGACCAATGTCACAAACCTAGGAGTTACCAACGACCAACGTCACAAACCTAGGAGTTACCATCGACCAACGTCACAAACCTGGGAGTTACCAACGACCAACGTCACAAACCTAGGAGTTACCAACGACCAATGTCACAAACCTAGGAGTACCAACGACAACGTCACAAACCTAGGAGTTACCAACGACCAACGTCACAAACCTAAGAGTTACCAACGACCAAAGTCACAAACCTAGGAGTTACCAACGACCAACGTCACAAACCTAGGAGTTACCATCGACCAACGTCACAAACCTTGGAGTTACCAACGACCAACGTCACAAACCTAGGAGTTACCAACGACCAATGTCACAAACCTAGGAGTTACCAACGACCAACTCACAACCAAGACCATGAAAGTACAACGACCAATGTCACAAACCTAGGAGTTACCAACGACCAACATCACAAACCTAGGAGTTACCATCGACCAACGTCACAAACCTAGAGTTACCAACGACCAATGTCACAAACCTAGGAGTTACCAACGACCAAGTCCAAACTGAGTTACTCACGACCAACATCACAAACCTAGAGTTACCAACGACCAAAGTCACAAACCTAGGAGTTACCAACGACCAACGTCACAAACCTAGGAGTTACCAACGACCAACGTCACAAACCTAAGAGTTACCAACGACCAACGTCACAAACCTAAGAGTTACCAACGACCAATGTCACAAACCTAAGAGTTACCATCGACCAACGTCACAAACCTAGGAGTTACCATCGACCAACGTCACAAACCTAAGAGTTACCAACGACCAATGTCACAAACCTAAGAGTTACCAACGACCAACGTCACAAACCTAGGAGTTACCAACGACCAACGTCACAAACCTAAGAGTTACCACGACCAACGTCACAAACCTAGAGGTTACCAACGACCAATGTCACAAACCTAAGAGTTACCATCGACCAACGTCACAAACCTAGGAGTTACCAACGACCAAAGTCACAAACCTAGGAGTTACCAACGACCAACGTCACAAACCTAAGAGTTAAAAACGACCAACGTCACAAACCTAAGAGTTACCATCGACCAACGTCACAAACCTAGGAGTTACCATCGACCAACGTCACAAACCTAGGAGTTACCATCGACCAACGTCACAAACCTAGGAGTTACCAACGACCAACGTCACAAACCTAAGAGTTAAAAACGACCAACGTCACAAACCTAAGAGTTACCATCGACCAACGTCACAAACCTAAGAGTTACCATCGACCAACGTCACAAACCTAGGAGTTACCACGACCAATGTCACAAACTAGAGTTACCAACGACCAACGTCACAAACCTAAGAGTTACCATCGACCAACGTCACAAACCTAAGAGTTACCATCGACCAACGTCACAAACCTAAGAGTTACCATCGACCAACGTCACAAACCTAGGAGTTACCAACGACCAAGTCAATGTCCTACAAACCTAGGAGTTACCAACGACCAACGTCACAAACCTAGGAGTTACCATCGACCAACGTCACAAACCTAGAGTTACCACGACCAATGTCACAAACCTAAGAGTTACCAACGACCAACGTCACAAACCTAGGAGTTACCAACGACCAACGTCACAAACCTAGGGTTACCACGACCAACGTCACAAACCTAGGAGTTACCAACGACCAACGTCACAAACCTAAGAGTTACCAACGACCAACGTCACAAACCTAGGAGTTACCATCGACCAACGTCACAAACCTAAGAGTTACCAACGACCAATGTCACAAACCTAGGAGTTACCAACGACCAACGTCACAAACCTAAGAGTTACCAACGACCAACGTCACAAACCTAGGAGTTACCAACGACCAACGTCACAAACCTAAGAGTTACCAACGACCAACGTCACAAACCTAGGAGTTACCAACGACCAATGTCACAAACCTAAGAGTTACCAACGACCAATGTCACAAACCTAGGAGTTACCAACGACCAATGTCACAAACCTAGGAGTTACCAACGACCAACGTCACAAACCTAGAGTTACCAACGACCAACGTCACAAACCTAGGAAGTTCACAACCGGGACCAACGAATCACAAACCTAGGAGTTACCAACGACAAACGTCACAAACCTAGGAGTTACCAACGACCAATGTCACAAACCTAGGAGTTACCAACGACCAACGTCACAAACCTAGGAGTTACCATCGACCAACGTCACAAACCTAGGAGTTACCAACGACCAATGTCACAAACCTAGGAGTTACCAACGACCAACGTCACAAACCTAGGAGTTACCATCGACCAACGTCACAAACCTAGGAGTTACCAACGACCAATGTCACAAACCTAAGAGTTACCAACGACCAACGTCACAAACCTAGGAGTTACCAACGACCAATGTCACAAACCTAAGAGTTACCAACGACCAACGTCACAAACCTAAGAGTTACCAACGACCAACGTCACAAACCTAGAGTTACCAACGACCAATGTCACAAACCTAGGAGTTACCATCGACCAACGTCACAAACCTAAGAGTTACCAACGACCAAAGTCACAAACCTAGGAGTTACCAACGACCAACGTCACAAACCTAAGAGTTACCAACGACCAACGTCACAAACCTAGGAGTTACCATCGACCAACGTCACAAACCTAGGAGTTACCAACGACCAACGTCACAAACCTAAGAGTTACCAACGACCAACGTCACAAACCTAAGAGTTACCATCGACCAACGTCACAAACCTAAGAGTTACCATCGACCAACGTCACAAACCTAAGAGTTACCAACGACCAATGTCACAAACCTAAGAGTTACCAACGACCAACGTCACAAACCTAAGAGTTACCATCGACCAACGTCACAAACCTAAGAGTTACCATCGACCAACGTCACAAACCTAGGAGTTACCAACGACCAACGTCACAAACCTAGGAGTTACCAACGACCAATGTCACAAACCTAGAGTTACCACGACCAACGTCACAAACCTAGGAGTTACCATCGACCAACGTCACAAACCTAAGAGTTACCAACGACCAATGTCACAAACCTAAGAGTTACCAACGACCAACGTCACAAACCTAGGAGTTACCAACGACCAACGTCACAAACCTAAGAGTTACCAACGACCAAAGTCACAAACCTAAGAGTTACCAACGACCAACGTCACAAACCTAGGAGTTACCAACGACCAATGTCACAAACCTAGGAGTTACCATCGACCAACGTCACAAACCTAGGAGTTACCAACGACCAATGTCACAAACCTAGGAGTTACCAACGACCAACGTCACAAACCTAAGAGTTACCAACGACCAACGTCACAAACCTAGGAGTTACCATCGACCAATGTCACAAACCTAGGAGTTACCAACGACCAACGTCACAAACCTAAGAGTTACCAACGACCAACGTCACAAACCTAAGAGTTACCATCGACCAACGTCACAAACCTAGGAGTTACCAACGACCAACGTCACAAACCTAGGAGTTACCATCGACCAACGTCACAAACCTAGGAGTTACACGACCAATGTCACAACCTAGGAGTTACCACGACCAACGTCACAAACCTAGAGTTACCACGACCAACGTCACAAACCTAGGAGTTACCAACGACCAATGTCACAAACCTAGGAGTTACCCACGACCAACGTCACAAACCTAGGAGTTACCAACGACCAACGTCACAAACCTAGGAGTTACCAACGACCAACGTCACAAACCTAGGAGTTACCAACGACCAACGTCACAAACCTAGGAGTTACCAACGAACAACGTCACAAACCTAGGAGTTACCAACGACCAACGTCACAAACCTAAGAGTTACCAACGACCAAAGTCACAAACCTAGGAGTTACCAACGACCAACGTCACAAACCTAGGAGTTACCATCGACCAACGTCACAAACCTAGAGTTACCAACGACCAATGTCACAAACCTAGGAGTTACCAACGACCAATGTCACAAACCTAGGAGTTACCAACGACCAACGTCACAAACCTAGGAGTTACCATCGACCAACGTCACAAACCTAGGAGTTACCAACGACCAAAGTCACAAACCTAGGAGTTACCATCGACCAACGTCACAAACCTAAGAGTTACCATCGACCAACGTCACAAACCTAGGAGTTACCAACGACCAACGTCACAAACCTAGGAGTTACCACGACCAATGTCACAAACCTAGAGTTACCACGACCAACATCACAAACCTAGGAGTTACCAACGACCAATGTCACAAACCTAGGAGTTACCAACGACCAACTTCACAAACCTAGGAGTTACCATCGACCAACGTCACAAACCTAAGAGTTACCAACGACCAATGTCACAAACCTAAGAGTTACCAACGACCAATGTCACAAACCTAGGAGTTACCCACGACCAACGTCACAAACCTAGGAGTTACCAACGACCAACGTCACAAACCTAAGAGTTACCAACGACCAAAGTCACAAACCTAAGAGTTACCAACGACCAACGTCACAAACCTAGGAGTTACCAACGACCAAAGTCACAAACCTAGGAGTTACCAACGACCAACGTCACAAACCTAGGAGTTACCATCGACCAACGTCACAAACCTAGAGTTACCAACGACCAATGTCACAAACCTAGAGTTACCAACGATCAAGTCACAAACCTAGGAGTTACCAACGACCAACGTCACAAACCTAAGAGTTACCAACGACCAACGTCACAAACCTAAGAGTTACCAACGACCAATGTCACAAACCTAGGAGTTACCAACGACCAACGTCACAAACCTAGGAGTTACAATCGACCAACGTCACAAACCTAGGAGTTACCAACGACCAACGTCACAAACCTAAGAGTTAACAACGACCAACGTCACAAACCTAAGAGTTACCATCGACCAACGTCACAAACCTAGGAGTTACCATCGACCAACGTCACAAACCTAAGAGTTACCATCGACCAACGTCACAAACCTAGGAGTTACCAACGACCAACGTCACAAACCTAAGAGTTACCAACGACCAACGTCACAAACCTAGGAGTTACCATCGACCAACGTCACAAACCTAAGAGTTACACATCGTACCAACGTCACAAACCAAGGAGTTACCAACGACCAACGTCACAAACCTAGGAGTTACCAACGACCAAAGTCACAAACCTAGGAGTTACCATCGACCAACGTCACAAACCTAAGAGTTACCATCGACCAACGTCACAAACTTAGAGTTACCATCGACCAACGTCACAAACCTAGGAGTTACCAACGACCAAAGTCACAAACCTAGGAGTTACCAACGACCAACGTCACAAACCTAGGAGTTACCATCGACCAACGTCACAAACCTAAGAGTTACCAACGACCAATGTCACAAACCTAAGAGTTACCAACGACCAACGTCACAAACCTAGGAGTTACCAACGACCAACGTCCCCAGACCAAGACCAGTCACGGAGTTACCAACGACCAACGTCACAAACCTAAGAGTTACCAACGACCAACGTCACAAACCTAGGAGTTACCAACGACCAATGTCACAAACCTAGGAGTTACCATCGACCAACGTCACAAACCTAAGAGTTACCAACGACCAATGTCACAAACCTAGGAGTTACCAACGACCAACGTCACAAACCTAAGAGTTACCAACGACCAACGTCACAAACCTAGGAGTTACCATCGACCAACGTCACAAACCTAGGAGTTACCAACGACCAACGTCACAAACCTAGGAGTTACCATCGACCAACGTCACAAACCTAAGAGTTACCATCGACCAACGTCACAAACCTAGGAGTTACCATCGACCAACGTCACAAACCTAAGAGTTACCATCGACCAACGTCACAAACCTAGGAGTTATCAACGACCAATGTCACAATCCTAGGAGTTACCAACGACCAATGTCACAAACCTAGGAGTTACCAACGACCAACGTCACAAACCTAGGAGTTACCAACGACCAATGTCACAAACCTAGGAGTTACCATCGACCAACGTAACAAACCTAGGAGTTACCAACGACCAACGTCACAAACCTGGGAGTTACCAACGACCAACGTCACAAACCTAGGAGTTACCAACGACCAACGTCACAAACCTAGGAGATACCAACGACTAACGTCACAAACCTAGGAGTTACCAACGACCAACGTCACAAACCTAAGAGTTACCAACGACCAATGTCACAAACCTAGGAGTTACCAACGACCAACGTCACAAACCTAGGAGTTACCATCGACCAACGTCACAAACCTGGGAGTTACCAACGACCAATGTCACAAACCTAGGAGTTACCAACGACCAATGTCACAAACCTAGGAGTTACCAACGACCAACGTCACAAACCTAGGAGTTACCATCGACCAATGTCACAAACCTAGGAGTTACCAACGACCAACGTCACAAACCTAGGAGTTACCATCGACCAACGTCACAAACCTAAGAGTTACCATCGACCAACGTCACAAACCTAGGAGTTACCAACGACCAACGTCACAAACCTAGGAGTTACCAACGACCAATGTCACAAACCTAGGAGTTACCAACGACCAACATCACAAACCTAGGAGTTACCAACGACCAATGTCACAAACCTAGGAGTTACCAACGACCAACATCACAAACCTAGGAGTTACCATCGACCAACGTCACAAACCTAAGAGTTACCAACGACCAATGTCACAAACCTAAGAGTTACCAACGACCAATGTCACAAACCTAAGAGTTACCAACGACCAACGTCACAAACCTAGGAGTTACCAACGACCAACGTCACAAACCTAGGAGTTACCAACGACCAACGTAACAAACCTAGGAGTTACCAACGACAAACGTCACAAACCTAGGAGTTACCAACGACCAATGTCACAAACCTAGGAGTTACCATCGACCAACGTCACAAACCTAGGAGTTACCATCGACCAACGTCACAAACCTAAGAGTTACCAACGACCAATGTCACAAACCTAAGAGTTACCAACGATCAATGTCACAAACCTAGGAGTTACCAACGACCAACGTCACAAACCTAAGAGTTACCAACGACCAACGTCACAAACCTAAGAGTTACCAACGACCAATGTCACAAACCTAGGAGTTACCATCGACCAACGTCACAAACCTAGGAGTTACCATCGACCAACGTCACAAACCTAGGAGTTACCAACGACCAACGTCACAAACCTAAGAGTTAAAAACGACCAACGTCACAAACCTAAGAGTTACCATCGACCAACGTCACAAACCTAGGAGTTACCATCGACCAACGTCACAAACCTAGGAGTTACCATCGACCAACGTCACAAACCTAGGAGTTACCAACGACCAACGTCACAAACCTAAGAGTTACCAACGACCAACGTCACAAACCTAAGAGTTACCATCGACCAACGTCACAAACCTAAGAGTTACCATCGACCAACGTCACAAACCTAGGAGTTACCAACGACCAATGTCACAAACATAGGAGTTACCAACGACCAACGTCACAAACCTAGGAGTTACCATCGACCAACGTCACAAACCTAAGAGTTACCATCGACCAACGTCACAAACTTAGGAGTTACCATCGACCAACGTCACAAACCTAGGAGTTACCAACGACCAATGTCACAAACCTAGGAGTTACCAACGACCAACGTCACAAACCTAGGAGTTACCATCGACCAACGTCACAAACCTAAGAGTTACCAACGACCAATGTCACAAACCTAGAAGTTACCAACGACCAACGTCACAAACCTAGGAGTTACCAACGACCAACGTCACAAACCTAGGAGTTACCAACGACCAACGTCACAAACCTAGGAGTTACCAACGACCAACGTCACAAACCTAGGAGTTACCAACGACCAATGTCACAAACCTAGGAGTTACCATCGACCAACGTCACAAACCTAAGAGTTACCAACGACCAATGTCACAAACCTAGGAGTTACCAACGACCAACGTCACAAACCTAAGAGTTACCAACGACCAACGTCACAAACCTAGGAGTTACCAACGACCAACGTCACAAACCTAGGAGTTACCAACGACCAACGTCACAAACCTAGGAGTTACCAACGACCAATGTCACAAACCTAAGAGTTACCAACGACCAATGTCACAAACCTAGAGTTACCAACGACCAATGTCACAAACCTAGGAGTTACCAACGACCAACGTCACAAACCTAAGAGTTACCAACGACCAACGTCACAAACCTAGGAGTTACCAACGACCAACGTCACAAACCTAGGAGTTACCAACGACAAACGTCACAAACCTAGGAGTTACCAACGACCAATGTCACAAACCTAAGAGTTACCATCGACCAACGTCACAAACCTAGGAGTTACCATCGACCAACGTCACAAACCTAGGAGTTACCAACGACCAATGTCACAAACCTAGGAGTTACCAACGACCAACGTCACAAACCTAGGAGTTACCATCGACCAACGTCACAAACCTAAGAGTTACCAACGACCAATGTCACAAACCTAAGAGTTACCAACGATCAATGTCACAAACCTAGGAGTTACCAACGACCAATGTCACAAACCTAGGAGTTACCAACGACCAACGTCACAAACCTAAGAGTTACCAACGACCAACGTCACAAACCTAAGAGTTACCAACGACCAATGTCACAAACCTAGGAGTTACCATCGACCAACGTCACAAACCTAGGAGTTACCATCGACCAATGTCACAAACCTAGGAGTTACCAACGACCAACGTCACAAACCTAAGAGTTACCAACGACCAACGTCACAAACCTAGGAGTTACCATCGACCAACGTCACAAACCTAGGAGTTACCAACGACCAACGTCACAAACCTAAGAGTTACCAACGACCAACGTCACAAACCTAAGAGTTACCATCGACCAACGTCACAAACCTAAGAGTTACCATCGACCAACGTCACAAACCTAGGAGTTACCAACGACCAATGTCACAAACATAGGAGTTACCAACGACCAACGTCACAAACCTAGGAGTTACCATCGACCAACGTCACAAACCTAAGAGTTACCATCGACCAACGTCACAAACCTAGGAGTTACCATCGACCAACGTCACAAACCTAGGAGTTACCAACGACCAATGTCACAAACCTAGGAGTTACCAACGACCAACGTCACAAACCTAGGAGTTACCATCGACCAACGTCACAAACCTAAGAGTTACCAACGACCAATGTCACAAACCTAGAAGTTACCAACGACCAACGTCACAAACCTAGGAGTTACCAACGACCAACGTCACAAACCTAGGAGTTACCAACGACCAACGTCACAAACCTAGGAGTTACCAACGACCAACGTCACAAACCTAGGAGTTACCAACGACCAATGTCACAAACCTAGGAGTTACCATCGACCAACGTCACAAACCTAGGAGTTACCAACGACCAATGTCACAAACCTAGGAGTTACCAACGACCAACGTCACAAACCTAAGAGTTACCAACGACCAACGTCACAAACCTAGGAGTTACCATCGACCAACGTCACAAACCTAGGAGTTACCAACGACCAACGTCACAAACCTAGGAGTTACCATCGACCAACGTCACAAACCTAAGAGTTACCATCGACCAACGTCACAAACCTAGGAGTTACCAACGACCAACATCACAAACCTAGGAGTTACCAACGTCCAACGTCACAAACCTAGGAGTTACCAACGACCAACGTCACAAACATAGGAGTTACCAACGATCAACGTAACAAACCTAGGAGTTACCAACGACCAACGTCACAAACCTAGGAGTTACCAACGACCAACGTCACAAACCTAGGAGTTACCAACGACCAACGTCACAAACCTAGGAGTTACCAACGACCAACGTCACAAACCTAGGAGTTACCAACGACCAACGTCACAAACCTAAGAGTTACCAACGACCAACGTATGAAGTGGAAGGCTGAATAATTTTTTGTAAACAGATCCGAGCAAAATCCCGGATGACAATCATGAAAAACACGTTGCTGGCAAACTTGTAGCGCGAATGAAAATGTTCTCAAGTTATACATGAGGTATGTGCAACTTACTTTGCATTTTGTAATCTCTGCACGGACAACTGTAGCACAATATGTAATCTCTGCACGGGCAACTATAGCACAATATGTAATCTCTGCACGGGCAACTGTAGTACAATATGTAATCTCTGCACGACAACTGTAGTACAATATGTAATCTCTGCACGACAACTGTAGTACAATATGTAATCTCTGCACGACAACTGTAGTACAATATGTAATCTCTGCACGGGCAACTGTAGCACAATACAATTTAAACTAAATCAACCGCTCATAGAATCAAGCTATGAGAATTATTACAGAAGAAATTAGGTCTATCTCAATACAGGAAATGGAGAAGACTACAGGCTTACAATCAATGCAGGATATAAGAGACAGCAGAACATAAAAACAAGCAGAAAAGTTCAAGAGACTAGAAGATAACCCAATGTACCACAGAATGGATGGACTATTAAGGAAGGGCAGACTAAAACGAACCAACTTTGCAGCGACAACCAAGATGATGATGAAAAAAACAAACATCATGGACTGAAAGAACATTCAAATCACTCAGATATATCCAAACAGGACACACAAGATAAGATATACAATTACCAGAAATAAATGAGCACATCACAAGAATAGTAGGTACAAATCATTGGACACGTGAAGAAAGAACATTCCAGGCCACTGAGAACGTATAGGAACACAACAATGATAGATGATATCACACTGTCGTTACAACAATGATAGATGATATCACACTGTCGTTACAACAATGAAAGATGATATCACATTGTCGTTACAACAATGATAGATGATATCACATTGAAGGTACAACAATAAAGATGATATCACACTGTCGTTACAACAATGAAAGATGATATCACACTGTCGTTACAACAATGATAGATGATATCACATTGTAGTTACAACAATGATAGATGATATCACATTGTAGGTACAACAATAAAGATGATATCACACTGTCGTTACAACAATGATAGATGATATCACACTGTCGTTACAACAATGATAGATGATATCACACTGTCGTTACAACAATGAAAGATGATATCACACTGTCGTTACAACAATGATAGATGATATCACACTGTCGTTACAACAATGATAGATGATATCACACTGTCGTTACAACAATGATAGATGATATCACACTGTCGTTACAACAATGATAGATGATATCACACTGTAGGTACAACAATAAAGATGATATCACACTGTCGTTACAACAATGAAAGATGATATCACACTGTCGTTACAACAATGAAAGATGATATCACACTGTCGTTACAACAATGATAGATGATATCACATTGTCGTTACAACAATGATAGATGATATCACATTGTAGGTACAACAATAAAGATGATATCACACTGTCGTTACAACAATGAAAGATGATATCACACTGTCGTTACAACAATGATAGATTATATCACACTGTCGTTACAACAATGATAGATGATATCACACTGTCGTTACAACAATGATAGATGATATCACACTGTAGGTACAACAATAAAGAGGATATCACACTGTCGTTACAACAATGATAGATGATATCACACTGTCGTTACAACAATGATAGATGATATCACACTGTCGTTACAACAATGATAGATGATATCACACTGTAGTTACAACAATGATAGATGATATCACACTGTCGTTACAACAATGATAGATGATATCACACTTTCGTTACAACAATGATAGATGATATCACACTGTCGTTACAACAATGAAAGATGATATCACACTGTCGTTATAACAATGATAGATGATATCACACTGTCGTTATAACAATGATAGATGATATCACACTGTCGTTACAACAATGAAAGATGATATATAGATAACAATTGAGATATATAAACCAACCTTTCTTCAGCAAACGTTTGTTGCAACATCACTTGTTTGCTGAGTTGGATTACAGCTTTCTTTAGCTGTGCCAGTTCTTCGGTGATAGTTAGTGGTTTTTTTCTGGCGCTTGTTCTGCCAACCGTCAAAGATAGGCACATGGCTAGAAGTACAAGAATTCTGAACGCTGGAAAAAAGATAATGCTAGTTGTTACAGAGAGATTATACTAGTTGTTACAGAGAGATTATACTAGTTATTACAGAGAGATTATACCAGCTATAACATAGAGATTATACTACCTGTAACAGAGAGATATATACCAGCTATAACAGAAAGATTATACCAGCTATAACAGAGAGATTATACCAGCTATAACAGAAAGATAATGCTAGTTGCTACATAGAGATTATACTAGATGTAACATAGAGATATATACTAGCTGTAACAGAGAGATTATACTAGTTGTAACATAGAGATATATACCAGCTGTAACAGAAAGATTATACTAGTTGTAACAGAAAGATTATACCAGCTGTAACAGAAAGATTATACCAGCTATAACAGAAAGATTATACCAGCTATAACAGAAATATTATACCAGCTATAACAGAAAGATTATACCAGCTATAACAGAAAGATTATACTAGCTATAACAGAAAGATTATACTAGCTATAACATAGAGATATATACCAGCTGTAACAGAGAGATTATTCCAGCTGTAACAGAAAGATTATACCAGCTATAACAGAGAGATTATACCAGCTGTAACATAGAGATTATACTAGCTGTAACATAGAGATATATACCAGCTGTAACAGAGAGATTATTCCAGCTGTAACAGAGAGATTATACTAGCTGTAACATAGAGATTATACCAGCTATAACAGAAAGATTATACCAGCTGTAACAGAGAGATTATACTAGCTGTAACATAGAGATATATACCAGCTGTAACAGGGAGATTATTCCAGCTGTAACAGAGAGATTATACCAGCTGTAATAGAGAGATTATACCAGCTATAACAGAAAGATTATACCAGCTGTAACAGAGAGATTATACTAGCTGTAACATAGAGATATATACCAGCTGTAACAGGGAGATTATTCCAGCTGTAACAGAGAGATTATACCAGCTGTAATAGAGAGATTATACCAGCTGTAACATAGAGATTATACCAGCTGTAACATAGAGATTATACCAGCTGTAATAGAGAGATTATACCAGCTGTAATAGAGAGATTATACCAGCTGTAATAGAGAGATTATACCAGCTGTAATAGAGAGATTATACCAGCCGTAATAGAGAGATTATACCAGCCGTAATAGAGAGATTATACCAGCTGTAATAGAGCTAATATCAGATACCGAGCAGAAATAAAAGATGGGCAGAACATTTTGAAGAAATATTAAATAGACCTGATCCACCAGTACTAAGCAAGTTTGACGAAGAGGCAAGAAACAGCTCCTACCAATTAACGAAGAAATGATAAGTGTAGCTGAGGTCAAGGAGGCAATCCGTTCCTTGATAAAATAAGGCAGCGGGTGATGACAACATTATTGCAGAAATGCTCAAAGCGGCTGATGATACAACTATTTTCCAGGTGCAAGAACTATTTAATAAAGTATGGGAAGAAGAAACTGTCCCAGATCAATGGAACAAGGGAATAATTGTTAAGATTTCCCAAAAAGGTGATCTCAAAGATTGTAACAACTGGAGAGGATCACCCTATTATCAGTAATGACCAAGACTTTCTGCAAAATCATTCTTAATAGAATCAAAAGAGCAGTGGACACAACCCTGAGAGAAGAACAAGCTGGTTTTAGACCTGGGAGAAGCTGCTTAGACCAAATAATTACCCTACGACTAATTGTGGAGGAACATATTGAGAAGCAACAACCACTTACACTAAATTTCATCGATTTTTAAAAAGCCTTTGATAGTCTACACAGAATCTCTCTGTGGAATATTCTGAGATGCTATTAAATACCAGACAAAATAATAAACATTATTAAGAGCCTCTATGATGGTTCACAGTGTGCAGTTCGCACTGACGGTGGACACAGCGACAGGTTTATGATTGAAACCGGAGTAAAGCAAGACTATATTCTATCTCCGCTATTGTTTGGAGTGGCAATTGACTGGGTGATGCGAAAATGTTGCAGGGGCGAAACTGACATCGATTGGGTAGAAAATTAGAGGATTTGGATTTTGCAGATGATATTGCCTTGTTAAGTAGAAACAACCAAGATATGCAAAGAAAACAGACAACTTGTCATCAATAACATCAAAAGTTGGACTGCAGATAAGCTATGAAAAACAAATATAATGAAGACACCTATGGCAAGTAATGCAGATATCACACTGGAATCTAAAATGATAAAAATAACAGAGCAGTTCACCTACTTAGGTGGCAATTTTGATTGCACAGGAAATGTTAAAAAGAAATTATTATACGAATTGTCAAAGCAACATCAGCTTTTAAAAGTCTAAATAAAATATGGAACTACAAGTTATATAGTATAAAACTAAATTACGAATTTTCAATTCAAATGTTGTATCAATCCTAACATATGCCAGCAAGAATTGGAAAATGACTAAAGATATAGAAAGCAAGTTGAATGCATTTGAAAATAGATGTCTGAAAAATAATGAATATAAAATGGAACGAATTCAGGAGAAATGATGAAATTAGAGACATGTCTGGTCAACCACTAGTGACAACTGTTATAAGAAAGAGAAGATGGAGATATGTCGGGCACACCTTGAGGAGGAGAGATGATCAACGAATATCAAAGCAGGCATTGAAGTGGGATGCAATGGGTTCAAGAAAGAGAGGTCGACCTAAGGAGACCCTGAAACGAACTTTGCTGGAGAGGCAGGAAATATCGGTCTCAGTTCCATGGAGGAAATTGAGCGAGTTGCCCAGGATAGAGTGGTATGGAGAAATTACTTGCAGGCCCTATGTAACGTATAACGGTACGAGAGGATTATTATTATTATTATTATTAATAGAGCTAATGCACACATGGTCTAGATAATTAAGCTGCAAATTCAAAATGACCGAATGAAATGACCCTCTAAAATATCTGCTGCAGCCCCAGTCCAATGTTTCCCGGGACAGGGAAATGCTGTAGATATTGCAAATTGCCAAGTAACGACAAGCGACCCTAAACGGCTGAGAATACTCCTGTTCAGGAATAAACTAAGCGTGAATAGAACAGTAAGGCCGATAATGTAATGGCTTGACTGGTACAAATCCAAACATTGATGAAGGATGATAATGTAATGGCTTGACTGGTACAAACCCAAACATTGATGAAGGATGATAATGTAATGGCTTGACTGGTACAAACCCAAACATTGATGAAGGATGATAATGTAATGGCTTGACTGGTACAAATCCAAACATTGATGAAGGATGATAATGTAATGGCTTGACTGGTACAAACCCAAACATTGATGAAGGATGATAATGTAATGGCTTGACTGGTACAAATCCAAACATTGATGAAGGATGATAATGTAATGGCTTGACTGGTACAAATCCAAACATTGATGAAGGATGATAATGTAATGGCTTGACTGGTACAAATCCAAACATTGATGAAGGATGATAATGTAATGGCTTGACTGGTACAAATCCAAACATTGATGAAGGATGATAATGTAATGGCTTGACTGGTACAAATCCAAACATTGATGAAGGATGATAATGTAATGGCTTGACTGGTACAAATCCAAACATTGATGAAGGATGATAATGTAATGGCTTGACTGGTACAAATCCAAACATTGATGAAGGATGATAATGTAATGGCTTGACTGGTACAAACCCAAACATTGATGAAGGATGATAATGTAATGGCTTGACTGGTACAAATCCAAACATTGATGAAGGATGATACTTTTCGGATGCTGATCATCCTACATCGAGTAAGATGACGTCCAAACACTATGGCTCAGATCATATAAAGCCAATTAAACAGCCGAAAAATGATCGTTTGTATGAGAAGCGTATGTGTTCCTAACGCCTGAAATTATTCCTAATCCGGAACGACCTCATATAGTCAGAAAGGGCACATAGTGTAGACATACTCTTAGACGAAGATCATAACGCCCAAGTATACGGCGACAAATGATTGTTAAAGAGCAATGAAAACACGAAGAAAACTGACCACCTAGGGAGCTAATCTAGTATATAACGCAGAAATCGGATGTGATGTCCTAGGCACCCATAGTCGCATAACTGGCACAACCTACAATCGCTTTTAGGCTCATATCACATACAAACCACAAAGAGTGGCTTAATAAATGGTCGATATGGGGCGTTCGGAGAAGAAGAAGAAGAACAGTTGCAGATGTTACCGTCTACTGACATACGGTAGCAGATGTCACCGTCTACTGACATACGGTAGCAGATGTCACCGTCTACTGACATACGGTAGCAGATGTCACCGTCTACTGCCATACGGTAGCAGATGTCACCGTCTACTGCCATACGGTAGCAGATGTTACCGTCTACTGCCATACGGTAGCAGATGTCACCGTCTACTGCCATACGGTAGCAGATGTCACCGTCTACTGCCATACGGTAGCAGATGTCACCGTCTACTGCCATACGGTAGCAGATGTCACCGTCTACTGCCATACGGTAGCAGATGAAACATCAGATCTGACAGTGGGTTTAACAGTTGCAGATGGTACCGTCTACTGCCATACGGTAGCAGATGTCACCGTCTACTGCCATACGGTAGCAGATGTCACCGTCTACTGCCATACGGTAGCAGATGAAACATCAGATCTGACAGTGGGTTTAACAGTTGCAGATGGTACCGTCTACTGCCATACGGTAGCAGATGAAACATCAGATCTGACAGTGGGTTTAACAGTTGCAGATGGTACCGTCTACTGCCATACGGTAGCAGATGAAACATCAGATCTGACAGTGGGTTTAACAGTTGCAGATGGTACCGTCTACTGCCATACGGTAGCAGATGAAACATCAGATCTGACAGTGGGTTTAACAGTTGCAGATGGTACTGTCTACTGCCATACGGTAGCAGATGAAACATCAGATCTGACAGTGGGTTTAACAGTTGCAGATGGTACCGTCTACTTACATACGGTAGCAGATGAAACATCAGATCTGACAGTGGGTTTAACAGTTGCAGATGGTACCGTCTACTGCCATACGGTAGCAGATGAAACATCAGATCTGACAGTGGGTTTAACAGTTGCAGATGGCACCGTCTACTGCCATACGGTAGCAGATGAAACATCAGATCTGACATTGGGTTTAACAGTTGCAAATGGTACCGTCTACTGCCATACGGTAGCAGATGAAACATCAGATCTGACATTGGGTTTAACAGTTGCAGATGGTACCGTCTACTGCCATACGGTAGCAGATGAAACATCAGATCTGACATTGGGTTTAACAGTTGCAGATGGTACCGTCTACTGCCATACGGTAGCAGATGAAACATCAGATCTGACAGTGGGTTTAACAGTTGCAGATGGTACCGTCTACTGCCATACGGTAGCAGATGAAACATCAGATCTGACATTGGGTTTAACAGTTGCAGATGGTACCGTCTACTGCCATACGGTAGCAGATGAAACATCAGATCTGACATTGGGTTTAACAGTTGCAGATGGTACCGTCTACTGCCATACGGTAGCAGATGAAACATCAGATCTGACATTGGGTTTAACAGTTGCAGATGGTACCGTCTACTGCCATACGGTAGCAGATGAAACATCAGATCTGACATTGGGTTTAACAGTTGCAGATGGTACCGTCTACTGCCATACGGTAGCAGATGAAACATCAGATCTGACAGTGGGTTTAACAGTTGCAGATGGTACCGTCTACTGCCATACGGTAGCAGATGAAACATCAGATCTGACAGTGGGTTTAACAGTTGCAGATGATACCGTCTACTGCCATACGGTAGCAGATGAAACATCAGATCTGACAGTGGGTTTAACAGTTGCAGATGATACCGTTTACTGCCATACGGTAGTAGATGAAATATCAGATCTGACAGTGGGTTTAACAGTTGCAGATGATACCGTTTACTGCCATACGGTAGTAGATGAAATATCAGATCTGACATTGGGTTTAACAGTTGCAGATGGTACCGTCTACTGCCATACGGTAGCAGATGAAATATCTGATCTGATCAGTATTCTTGTACATACAAGAGAATTTCCTCAGGATATGAGGGATGAAAAGATAGTGACACTCTATAAAAACAAAGGGGATAAGGGGATTGTAACAACTACAGAGGCATCTCCCTTTTAAGTGTCACAGGCAAGGCTTTTGCAATTGTCCTTTTAAAACGACTACAGAAACTGATGGAGCGTGTTCTTCCAGAGTCACAATGTGGATTCAGAGCTGGACGGTCAACAACTGACATGATATTTACCCTTCGACAGCTACAAGAGAAGTGCAGAGAGCAGAGCAAGCCTTTATGTATTTCTTTCGTGGATCTGACTAAGGCATTTGACACAGTCAGCAGGCCAAGTCTTTATAAAATATTGAAACATATTGACTGTCCCCCAAAGTTGCTCCAATTGATTGTCTCCTTCTATGAGGGCATGAAAGCCAGCATACAGTTTGATGGCAGCACATCTGATAGTTTTGAGGTTAAGAATGGAGTCAAGCAGGGCTGTGTCCTTGCCCCACTCTCTTTGGTATCTTCTTCGCAGTCCTTTTGAACCACGCCTTAGGGGACACTGGTGGTGATGTTTTCATCCGCACTAGATCTGATGGTTAAGAGCCAAGACAAAAACGACGGAAATACTTCTCAAGGACCTCCTTTTCGCTGACGATGCTGCCTTAGTCGCCCACAGCGAGACTACACTGCAATGCCTAATCAATAATTTGTCAAAGGCATGCGACCTATTTTCTCTGACTATAAGTGTCTCCAAAACAGTTGTTTTATGTCAGGGAGGTAACACATCAAATATCACTTTAAATTGCAACCATCTAACACCAGTTCCAAAATTTTGCTATCTCGGGTCCATGGTCGCTGCCAGCCTTTCTCTTGATGAAGAAATCAACGCTCGTGTAGGAAGTGTGGCTACTACATTTGTCAAACTATCAAAGCGAGCGTGGGGCAACACAAAACTAACATTGCAGACGAAGATTCAAATATATCGAGCCTGTGTAATTAGTTCTTTACTATATGGCTCAGAAACATGGACAGCCTACTCAAGACACGAGAGGAGACTTAACATTTTTCACCTTCAATGTCTCCGCAGGATTATGAACATCAGGTGGTACGACAAGATAACCAACTCTGAAGTACTGCAACGGGCAAATCTGCCTTCCATCATGGGCAGGCTCAGCAGTAGACGACTAATATGGTTGGGACATGTGAGAAGAATGGAAACTTATCGTATACCAAAACAAACGTTGTTCTGTGAACTTTCGGAGGGAAAGAGGCACCAGGGCAGACCACTACTCAGGATATAAAGATGTCCGCAAAGCCTCAATGAAAAACTTTTCTATAGGTCCCAGCACATGGGAGGGACTAGCTGATGACAGAGTTGTGGGGAAAGCCAAATTACGAAAAGGCGCAGAGTCTTTTGAGAAGAGACTTATGTATGAGCTGAACGACAAGAGAGAAAAGCGAAAACTCAGAAGTTGTCACAGTAAAACATTTGCCAATTGACCGTCTGTAACGACGAAAAAGGCCATATATATATATATTATTTCTTCCACTGTTATATCTTGTATATATTATTTCTTGCACTGTTATGTCTTGTATATATTATTTCTTGCACTGTTATGTCTTGTATATATTATTTCTTCCACTGTTATGTCTTGTATATATTATTTCTTCCACTGTTGTGTCTTGTATATATTATTTCTTCCACTGTTATGTCTTGTATATATTATTTAAATTAAATCACCCACATAAAGTATCATGTATTATTTAAAATTATTTCAAAAATACTCACCATCATCATGTTGCTTGTTTAGCTGTGCATATAGACGACAGCTCTAGCTGAGAATATGTTTAGTAGGCCGAATCTGGTATTATATATAGTTGTATCAAGTTGTATTTTGTTACATGTTTACTGTAACAGTATTCTCTTATTTCTTAATTGCTTTTGAACACCTACGTCAGTGTTTCTTTGATTTCTTTGTTTCTCATTAATTGAATTGTTGTTTTGTTTCTGGCAGGAATTTGTATTTGCAGTCTGAGTATTTGTAATTTTATTAGCGGACGAAAGAGTGTATTATATGGAGGACATTTTTTCTAACACTTGTTGGTCCTGGCAGGTCAACATCTTCTATATAGATTTATAATGAAATAGCAGCCTGGTACTAAATATGACTGTATAGCAGCCTGGCTCTAAGTGTCAAACAACGGAGACACGATGAAAGAAATAAACTCTCGTATTGCTATAGCAGCTAGTGACTTCACTAAGTTAACAAATATCTGGCAATCTCAAGACCTTAGTATATGCACAAAAGTTACATTTTTTAGGTCATGTGTGATTCCTGTACTGACCTACGGTTGTAAAGTTGGAAATCAACAAAGAAAATTGATAAGAAACTGGACAGCTTTGAGAATAAATGTCTCGAAAATTATTAAAAGTAAAATGGAGTGATTTCGTTTCTAACAACACACCAACAACCTGTATCAAATATTATAAGAAAACGAAGGTGGAAATATTTAGGTCATGTTCTTAGATCAGGAGGAGGAGGAATAGTGTTTAAACTCTCAAAGAAAGTGACGGTCACAAAAGCGATTGCCACAGGAAAATACTCAGATAACTACCGGGCAGAGGCAGAGGCAATAAAAACAGCGGCCGAAATATCCTAGAGAGAAGAGGCACCTCTCGCAACAAAGTCGTGATATTCACCGATGCTCTATCGGTCATCACAGCACTCAAAAGCGGAGGCAAAACAGAGCTAAATGAGCTCAAAGCGACCCTTGACGCATTAGTGTACACACTCAAACGCACCGTCAGTCAGTGGATCCCATCACACTGTAACATAAGTGGAAACGAAGATGCCGACAAACTAGCTAAAGAAGGCGAGCGACTACCTCAGACCGATCTCGAGATCAGTTATGAGGAAGCCAGAACAACCATCGGCTGGCACTACAGAGACAAATGGACAAAAGACCATCCTCAACACGACAACAGCGACGGATACTATGGTCTGTCTCGTAGTTAACAAGTTGCCATACTTCGCCTCCGTACCGGCCACAACAAGCTCTGTTCCCACATGTTTCACAAATTTTAAATTGGCGCAACTAGCCTGTGCCCCTGCAAAAGGCGGACATGACGGCAGAGCACGTACTGCAAGATTGTCAACTGATAGCAAGCATAAGAAAAGAAACCTGGCCTCAAAACACAGAACTTCGCGAGAAGCTGTACGGAGGAATGGAGTCTCTTAAAAACACGGTAAAATTCATGATAAAAGTTGGTTCATCAGTCTAGGCCGGGATCGCAGAAGAGATCAGACGAATAGAGACTAAATCAACAAGTCCCTATGTGGTCACCAGTTGGGAAAAAAACGTGGAAGACCTAAACCACTCTTCGAAGAAAATCCTGCAAGAAAGTAAACTATGGGATGTAAAACCATACAAGATCTCCAACTGCTAGCAACGAACCGCATCCCATGGAGATCTAAAACCTCTGCCCTATGTGCTGCCTTTGGCACGAAACAAACTAACTAAATGTGACTGAATAGCAGCCTGGTACTAATTATGACTGAATAACAGCCTAGTACTAAATATGACTGAATAACAGCCTAGTACTAAATATGACTGAATAACAGCCTAGTACTAAATATGACTGAATAACAGCCTAGTACTAAATGTGACTGAATAACAGCTTAGTACTAAATATGACTGAATAACAGCCTAGTACTAAATATGACTGAATAACAGCTTAGTACTAAATATGACTGAATAACAGCCTAGTACTAAATATGACTGAATAACAGCCTAGTACTAAATATGACTGAATAACAGCCTGGTACTAAATGTGACTGAATAGCAGCCTGGTACTAATTATGACTGAATAACAGCCTAGTACTAAAAATGACTGAATAACAGCCTAGTACTAAATATGACTGAATAGCAGCCTGGTACTAATTATGACTGAATAACAGCCTAGTACTAAATATGACTGAATAACAGCCTAGTACTAAATGTAACTGAATAACAGCCTAGTACTAAATATGACTGAATAACAGCCTAGTACTAAATATGACTGAATAGCAGCCTAGTACTAAATGTGACTGAATAGCAGCCTGGTACTAAATATGACTGAATAACAGCCTAGTACTAAATATGACTGAATAACAGCCTAGTACTAAATATGACTGAATAACAGCCTAGTACTAAATATGACTGAATAGCAGCCTAGTACTAAATATGACTGAATAACAGCCTAGTACTAAGTATAACTGAATAACAGCCTAGTACTAAATATGACTGAATAACAGCCTAGTACTAAATATGACTGAATAACAGCCTAGTACTAAATATGACTGAATAGCAGCCTGGTACTAAATATGACTGAATAACAGCCTAGTACTAAATATGACTGAATAGCAGCCTGGTACTAAATATGACTGAATAACAGCCTAGTACTAAATATGACTGAATAACAGCATGGCTCTAAGTATAACTGAAAAGCAGTCTGGTTTTAATTGGATGTGATCGAGAATTACAACGGATGACATTCTACAACTATAAAATGGAGAAAGTGAGTCATCATCATCATCATGTGCTGTTCCGGCTGGCGTAGGCGATCATGGATCTCCACAAATCTCTGTCGTTGGTGTTTGCTATCAACTCAGATGTTGACGCTGTACCGTGCCATGAAGTCAGACTATCCAAAATTTTCTCTCTGTGTCTACCTCTGTCTCGTCTACCCTAGATTTTACCGATTGTCAAAATGATGACTGCCTCTTTCTTACATTGATGATAAGCTTTCTCTGTGTCTTGATCTCATTCAGCACCTCAACATTAGTCATTTAGCAGTCCGTGGATTCTCATCATTCTTCTGTAAAATCACATTTCTGTGGCCCTCAGAGATTTTTCGATCTAAACGTGAGTACGTTTTAAAAAAGGATGATTTTTCACACCCACAAATGATGATATTCAAAAACTTTCAAATGATGATATTCAACAGCACAAAACAATGATATTTAGTAGATGATGATATTGTAGAACTCAAAAATAATGATATTTTGTAGATGATGATATTGGAACTCAAAAACAATGATATTTAGTAGATGATGATATTGGAACTCAAAAACAATGATATTTTGTAGATGATGATATTTTGTAGATGATGATATTTTGTAGATGATGATATTTTGTAGATGATGATATTGTAGAACTCAAAAAGAACAATAAACGATCATATTCTACAATATGTCAAAGGTCACGCTAACACAAATTTATGTATATATTAAAGGTGAAAGGTCAGCACAATAAACATAAACAAGAAGAAAAAATCTGAGCTGAAGTCTGTTATTTATTATTAGATAATATTTCCAGATAACAAGATGGTAATTAATATCAAGCAAAGAAATATGAATGTGCCCTTTCATGTCTACCAGACATGTTAGCTATTTTATATTTGTATTTCAACTGTGATACATCTGAGTTTTGTGTGGAACGTCACGTCACGTGTACATCGGAGACTGGTTGGTGTAAGCATAGCTGTTTACGTTTATTACACAAGTCAGCGGGAGTCGGTTGATTGGGGGTCTTTGTAGTGAAGTGGTCAAGTAGGTTATCTTTCGTTCTGAATGTCATAGGTTTGAATAGTGAAACGGTGACGTTTACGTCTATTGTCTATTGTCTTGTCCAGTCTTACGTAGCTATTGTCTATTGTCTTGTCCAGTCTTACGTAGCTATTGTCTATTGTCTTGTCCAGTCTTACGTAGCTATTGTCTATTGTCTTGTTCAGTCTTACGTAGCTATTGTCTATTGTCTTGTCCAGTCTTACGTAGCTATTGTCTATTGTCTTGTTCAGTCTTACGTAGCTATTGTCTTGTCCAGTCTTACGTAGCTATTGTCTATTGTCTTGTCCAGTCTTACGTAGCTATTGTCTATTGTCTTGTTCAGTCTTACGTAGCTATTGTCTTGTCCAGTCTTACGTAGCTATTGTCTATTGTCTTGTCCAGTCTTACGTAGCTATTGTCTTGTCCAGTCTTACGTAGCTATTGTCTATTGTCTTGTCCAGTCTTACGTAGCTATTGTCTATTGTCTTGTCCAGTCTTACGTAGCTATTGTCTTGTCCAGTCTTACGTAGCTATTGTCTATTGTCTTGTCCAGTCTTACGTAGCTATTGTCTATTGTCTTGTTCAGTCTTACGTAGCTATTGTCTTGTCCAGTCTTACGTAGCTATTGTCTATTGTCTTGTCCAGTCTTACGTAGCTATTGTCTATTGTCTTGTTCAGTCTTACGTAGCTATTGTCTATTGTCTTGTCCAGTCTTACGTAGCTATTGTCTATTGTCTTGTTCAGTCTTACGTAGCTATTGTCTATTGTCTTGTTCAGTCTTACGTAGCTATTGTCTATTGTCTTGTCCAGTCTTACGTAGCTATTGTCTTGTCCAGTCTTACGTAGCTATTGTCTATTGTCTTGTTCAGTCTTACGTAGCTATTGTCTATTGTCTTGTTCAGTCTTACGTAGCTATTGTCTTGTTCAGTCTTACGTAGCTATTGTCTATTGTCTTGTTCAGTCTTACGTAGCTATTGTCTATTGTCTTGTCCAGTCTTACGTAGCTATTGTCTATTGTCTTGTCCAGTCTTACGTAGCTATTGTCTATTGTCTTGTCCAGTCTTACGTAGCTATTGTCTATTGTCTTGTCCAGTCTTACGTAGCTATTGTCTATTGTCTTGTTCAGTCTTACGTAGCTATTGTCTTGTCCAGTCTTACGTAGCTATTGTCTATTGTCTTGTTCAGTCTTACGTAGCTATTGTCTATTGTCTTGTTCAGTCTTACGTAGCTATTGTCTATTGTCTTGTTCAGTCTTACGTAGCTATTGTCTATTGTCTTGTTCAGTCTTACGTAGCTATTGTCTATTGTCTTGTTCAGTCTTACGTAGCTATTGTCTATTGTCTTGTTCAGTCTTACGTAGCTATTGTCTATTGTCTTGTTCAGTCTTACGTAGCTATTGTCTATTGTCTTGTTCAGTCTTACGTAGCTATTGTCTATTGTCTTGTCCAGTCTTACGTAGCTATTGTCTATTGTCTTGTTCAGTCTTACGTAGCTATTGTCTTGTAGAGTCTTACGTAGCTATTGTCTATTGTCTTGTTCAGTCTTACGTAGCTATTGTCTTGTTCAGTCTTACGTAGCTATTGTCTATTGTCTTGTTCAGTCTTACGTAGCTATTGTCTATTGTCTTGTCCAGTCTTACGTAGCTATTGTCTATTGTCTTGTTCAGTCTTACGTAGCTATTGTCTTGTAGAGTCTTACGTAGCTATTGTCTATTGTCTTGTTCAGTCTTACGTAGCTATTGTCTATTGTCTTGTCCAGTCTTACGTAGTGGTGGGAGCTTTAATTTGTATTCTAGGGCCAGAAAAGTCGCCATTGTTGTGTTATAATGGCACCTCATTGACTACGTCATCGTAAGGAAAATGACAGACGTGACGTCAGAGTCACAAAGGCTATGTGCGGAGCAGAATGTTGACCGATCATGATTGATCGTGTCAAAGCTCAACCTCCGCATCAAGCCTAGAAAACGTCACCAGGGTCGCAAACCAACAAAAAGCTGGCAGTCTCCAAATTGAAAAGCTCCGCTGTCACCGAAAGTTTAATAAGAGACCTGAACGACAAATTGAAGGACCTCCAATTTGGCAAAACCAGCGTGGACGATGACTGCCCTCAGAGACACCGTGTACCTATCTACCTCTGAGCTCATAGGACACTCTGTACGCAAGAGCCACGACTGGTTTGATGAAAATGACGAAGAAATCAAGTCTATTCTTCTCACGAAACATGAGACATACAGAGCCTATCAAAATGACCCATCATCATCATCCAAAAAACAGCTTTCCTGGATGCTCGTAGAAGGGCTCAAGAGAGAATCAGGAAATTACAAGACGCATGGCTAAGCAAAAAATCTGATGAAATCCAGATATGCAGACAGACATGATTTCAAACGCTTCTACGATGCCCTAAAACTGTTTACGGACCTCAACAATCTCACCCCACTCCCATACTCGATGCAGATGGAGTAAGGCTATTAATTGACAAGCCTCAGATACTAAATCGCTGGGCAGAACACTTCCGTTCTGTCCTCAACCATCCATCCACTATATGTTATGAAGCCATAAAACGCATGCCCCAGGTCCCAATCAATGCCAAGCTTGATATTCCACCTACCTTAGCAGAGGTCAAGAAGGCAACAAGCCAGATGTCCAGCGGGAAGGCACCGGGTGCGGACTCAATACCAACCGAAGTCTACAAAGAAGGAGGGCCCACGTTGATGCTAAAATTGACAGAGTTATTTACATCCATTTGGTGCAACGAACGTGTGCCACAGGAATTAAAGGATGCCACTATTGTCCACCTGTACAAGCGGAAAGGAAACTGCCAGGACTGCGATAACCACAGGGGATCTCCTCCTGTCAATCGCTGGCAAAATACTGGCCAGAGTCCTCCTCAATCGATTAATCGATCACCTGGAACAGGACTTACTCCCTGAGACCCAATGTGGCTTCAGAGCAGGTCGTGGAACAGCAGACATGATATTTGCTGCTCGTCAACTACAGGAGAAATGCCAAGAGCAGCACCGTAACCTCTATATGGTCTTTGTCGATCTGACAAAGGCTTTCGACACGGTTAGCAGGGAGGGTCTATGGAAGATCATGGAAAATTTGGATGCCCAAGGAAATTCATCAAGATCGTCCAACAGTTTCACGAGGGCATGATGGCACGTGTACTTGACGAAGGGGAGCTGTCGAAAGCCTTCCATGTCACCAACGGCGTCAAACAGGGCTGTGTACTGGCCCCAACACTCTTCAGCATGGTGTTTGCTGCCATGCTCACGGATGTCTTTTGGGAAGGCGACGAACATGGGGTAAAGATTAGATACAGGACAGACGGTAACCTATTCAATCTTCGGAGGTTAAAATCCTCCACCAAGGTAAAAGAATCAACTATCTCAAACCTGTTGTTTGCTGATGACTGTGCCCTCGCTACCAACTCTGTGGAAGAAATGCAGACTTACATGGACAAGTTCTCAATGGCCTGTGATAGGTTTGGCCTCACCATTAACACCAAAAAAACAGAGGTCATGTTCCAGCCCGCCCCTAGAGAACAGTATTACGATCCAGTCATCAACATTAAACACCAGCGTCTCCAGTCAACGGACAACTTTGCTTATCTTGGCAGCCTCCTATCCAGATCGGCAAACATAGATTCTGAGGTCCACAATAGGATATCCAAAGCCAGCGCTGCGTTCGGAAGGTTACGTGTCATTGTGTGGGAACGGAAGGGATAAGCATAGTCACAAAGCTGAAAGTTTACCAGGCCATAGTGCTAACCACGCTGCTGTACGCAAGCGAGACATGGACAGTGTATAGCAGACACGCAAGAAAATTAAACCATTTCCACACAAGCTGTCTACGCAGAATACTAAAAATAAACTGGCAGGACAAAATTCCAGACAGCGAAGTCCTCACAAGAGCAAAGATCCCAAGCGTCAACACCCTGTTGCAGAAGGCCCAACTGAGATGGGTCGGTCACGTTGCTCGAATGCCTGATAAACGCATCCCAAAACAGTTGATGTATGGCGAGCTTGAAGGGGGCAGACGTTTAGCTGGTGGACAGAAAAACGCTTTAAAGACACTCTTAAAGTGTCTCTGAAATGCTTCGATATAGACAATACGTGCTGGGAATCCTTGCGCAAGATCGCCAAATGTGGCGCTGTAACAACAAAAGAGGAACCGAATAGCTGAGAATCATCGTATTGTTGAGTCACAGAGAAAACGAGCAGCGCGAAAAGACAGAGCACACAACACGCACATGTCTAACTTTGATCATGTATGCCCCACCTGTGGTCGGGGATTCTGTTCTAGGATTGACTCTACAGTCACCTCCGCACACACCAGAGAGGTGCAACAGTACACGTCTGAGATTGTTGTCATCATCGCTTGCGATGGACGGCTATTATATCCATGTTTATTTAATGTGGTCATGATATTGTCTATCTATCTTTTCTTGGTCTTCCTTAGCTCTAGTACCTGATCTCTTTTTATTGTATGCTGCTATTGGTTTTGATTGTATTTCATTCTCATTAAATGTCCAAACCACTGCATTTGTTGTCTTTCGGTGTATTCGGTACATGAAGTTATGCCCACTCTGTTTCTGATGTCCTCATTTCCTAGTCTGTCTTTCCTGGTGACCACCACTGCCTTCCTCAAGCATTTCATTTCACACGTGGTGAGCTTTCTGTGATGTGTTGCTGTAAGAGACCAAGTTTGGCACTGGTAACAAAGTGCTGGTAGGAAAATACTTTTATCATCTGTCTTTTCACTTCCATCTTGATCTTTGGGTGTTTTAGTAATGGTGCCAGCTGGTAGGTCACTGCATTTGCTTTTTGACACCTTGTCTCTATTTCTCTATCTAGTTTTCCGTCCTCTGTAAAAATACTGCCTAAATATTTGAATTCAGAAACTTGCTTTACTCTGGTGTTATCTATTTGTTTGTTTGCTTGGCTTGGTTTTCTGCTGATTTTCATGGTCTCGGTCTTTTGTATGTTGATTTTCATGTTGTACTTTCTACATGCTATTAGCAATGAATGCATGTGATGTTGTAGCTGATCTTCATCTTCATAGATTAAACTTTGGTCGTCCACAAAAAGCAATTCGTTGATTTGGTTGTTTAATTGGTCGTCGTGATCATTGTCTATGTCAATAAGGTCTTTTCGCACTGTGCCTCTTTCACTATTCTGTCGATATATATGTTGAAGAGAAGAAGTGAGAGCACACAACCCTGTCTTACTCCTGATTTTGTTTCGAATAAGTCTGTCATTCCGTCTATTGCTCTTACCACACTGTGGCTATTTTTGTATATTGCTCTGATATTGTCTAGAAGTTGTCCCTTGATCCCATAGTTTTCTAGTGTTTTCCATAGAATACTTCTATTTTGTCAAATGCCTTTTCTTGATCGATGAATAATAAGTGTAGCTCTTTGTTATATTCTATTGCTTTTCACTCAGTTGTCTCAGAGTGAATAGAGCGTCTGTGCATCCCACTCCTCTTCTAAATCCAAACTGTGAGGGTTTTTTTGTGGGTCAGCAATGTCTTATGCTTGTTCTAATATTTTGCGTATATTTTACTAGTGGACTAATAGTGAAATGCCTCTGTATTGTTTCGATTCTCTTTTATTGACTTTATTTTTCCATAATGGGACTATTACTGATTTTTGCCTGTCATCTGGAACTTTTCTTTCTGTCCAAGCGGCTGTGAAAATTCTATTTAACCATTTTACACTATTTGTTTAATTGCTTTAATTACTTGTTGGGATCCATCTGCACCTGGTGATTTGTTGTTGGGGCTGTTCTTTATTGCTGTTTCATTTTCGTGGATCAATATATATGGTTCTGTTTCTTCACTTTCCTTTGTTGTGTATATATATTCCATTTAATTTAGTGATTAATATAACTTGAATATTTGCTCTTTCTTTTCTGTTAACTTTTACACTCCAAGAGTGATTCTAGAATCACTAATCATGATGTTTATTATTCTATTATCAATTCACACTGGATGTCTAGTTGGAACAACTGAATCCTTTGTGTGACTCTGATGATGAACAACTAAACATCCATGTTAGTGACTCTAATAATAGAACAACTTCTGTAACAAGTATATTTAAAGAATAATATCTGCTTTTCACTGCCTTTGTTAAATGTTATTACGCTTCATTGACATCTGCAAGCGTGATCTAACTTCATGTAGCATAACAGAACAACATTGACATCTGCAAGCGTGATCTAACTTCATGTAGCATAGACAAACAACATTGACATCTGTTAGCGTGATCTAATTCTTTAGCTTAGACAAACAACATTGACATCTTTAGCATGATCTAACTTCCGTAGTTAACAAACAACATTGACATCTGTTAGCATGATCTAACTTCATGTAGCATAGACAAACAACATTGACATCTGTTAGCATGAACTAACTTCATGTAGCATAGACAAACAACATTGACATCTGTTAGCGTGAACTAACTTCATGTAGCATAGACAAACAACATTGACATCTGTTAGCATGATCTAACTTCATGTAGCATAGACAAACAACATTGACATCTGTTAGCGTGATCTAACTTCATGTAGCTTAGACAAACAACATTGACATCTGTTAGCGTGAACTAACTTCATGTAGCATAGACAAACAACATTGACATCTGTTAGCGTGATCTAACTTCATGTAGCATAGACAAACAACATTGACATCTGTTAGCGTGATCTAACTTCATGTAGCTTAGACAAACAACATTGACATCTGTTAGCGTGAACTAACTTCATGTAGCATAGACAAACAACATTGACATCTGTTAGCGTGAACTAACTTCATGTAGCATAGACAAACAACATTGACATCTGTTAGCGTGATCTAACTTCATGTAGCTTAGACAAACAACATTGACATCTGTTAGCGTGATCTAACTTCATGTAGCTTAGACAAACAACATTGACATCTGTTAGCGTGAACTAACTTCATGTAGCATAGACAAACAACATTGACATCTGTTAGCATGAACTAACTTCATGTAGCTTAGACAAACAACATTGACATCTGTTAGCGTGATCTAACTTCACGTAGCTTAGACAAACAACATTGACATCTGTTAGCATGAACTAACTTCATGTAGCATAGACAAACAACATTGACATCTGTTAGCGTGAACTAACTTCATGTAGCTTAGACAAACAACATTGACATCTGTTAGCATGATCTAACTTCATGTAGCTTAGACAAACAACATTGACATCTGTTAGCGTGAACTAACTTCATGTAGCATAGACAAACAACATTGACATCTGTTAGCATGAACTAACTTCATGTAGCATAGACAAACAACATTGACATCTGTTAGCGTGAACTAACTTCATGTAGCTTAGACAAACAACATTGACATCTGTTAGCGTGAACTAACTTCATGTAGCTTAGACAAACAACATTGACATCTGTTAGCATGAACTAACTTCATGTAGCATAGACAAACAACATTGACATCTGTTAGCGTGATCTAACTTCACGTAGCTTAGACAAACAACATTGACATCTGTTAGCGTGAACTAACTTCATGTAGTATAGACAAACAACATTGACATCTGCAAGCGTGATCTAACTTCATGTAGCATAGACAAACAACATTGACATCTGTTAGCGTGAACTAACTTCATGTAGCATAGACAAACAACATTGACATCTGTTAGCGTGAACTAACTTCATGTAGCTTAGACAAACAACATTGACATCTGTTAGGATGAACTAACTTCATGTAGCATAGACAAACAACATTGACATCTGTTAGCATGAACTAACTTCATGTAGCATAGACAAACAACATTGACATCTGTTAGCATGATCTAACTTCATGTAGCATAGACAAACAACATTGACATCTGTTAGCATGATCTAACTTCATGTAGCATAGACAAACAACATTGACATCTGTTAGCATGAACTAACTTCATGTAGCATAGACAAACAACATTGACATCTGTTAGCATGAACTAACTTCATGTAGCATAGACAAACAACATTGACATCTGTTAGCGTGAACTAACTTCATGTAGCATAGACAAACAACATTGACATCTGTTAGCGTGATCTAACTTCATGTAGCATAGACAAACAACATTGACATCTGTTAGCATGATCTAACTTCATGTAGCATAGACAAACAACATTGACATCTGTTAGCGTGATCTAACTTCATGTAGTATAGACAAACAACATTGACATCTGTTAGCTTGAACTAACTTCATGTAGCATAGACAAACAACATTGACATCTGTTAGCATGAACTAACTTCATGTAGCATAGACAAACAACATTGACATCTGTTAGCATGATCTAACTTCATGTAGCATAGACAAACAACATTGACATCTGTTAGCGTGATCTAACTTCATGTAGCATAGACAAACAACATTGACATCTGTTAGCGTGATCTAACTTCATGTAGCATAGACAAACAACATTGACATCTGTTAGCATGAACTAACTTCATGTAGCATAGACAAACAACATTGACATCTGTTAGCGTGATCTAACTTCATGTAGTATAGACAAACAACATTGACATCTGTTAGCGTGATCTAACTTCATGTAGCTTAGACAAACAACATTGACATCTGTTAGCATGAACTAACTTCATGTAGCATAGACAAACAACATTGACATCTGTTAGCGTGATCTAACTTCATGTAGCTTAGACAAACAACATTGACATCTGCAAGCGTGATCTAACTTCATGTAGCATAGACAAACAACATTGACATCTGTTAGCATGAACTAACTTCATGTAGCTTAGACAAACAACATTGACATCTGTTAGCATGAACTAACTTCATGTAGTATAGACAAACAACATTGACATCTGTTAGCATGAACTAACTTCATGTAGTATAGACAAACAACATTGACATCTGTTAGCGTGATCTAACTTCATGTAGCTTAGACAAACAACATTGACATCTGTTAGCGTGATCTAACTTCATGTAGCTTAGACAAACAACATTGACATCTGTTATCATGAACTAACTTCATGTAAGCTTAGACAAACAACATTGACATCTGTTCGTGATCTAACTTATGTAGCATAGACAAACAACATTGACATCTGTTAGCATGATCTAACTTCATGTAGCATAGACAAACAACATTGACATCTGTTAGCGTGAACTAACTTCATGTAGCTTAGACAAACAACATTGACATCTGTTAGCGTGAACTAACTTCATGTAGCATAGACAAACAACATTGACATCTGTTAGCATGAACTAACTTCATGTAGCATAGACAAACAACATTGACATCTGTTAGCGTGAACTAACTTCATGTAGCTTAGACAAACAACATTGACATCTGTTAGCTTGAACTAACTTCATGTAGCATAGACAAACAACATTGACATCTGTTAGCGTGAACTAACTTCATGTAGCATAGACAAACAACATTGACATCTGTTAGCGTGATCTAACTTCATGTAGCTTAGACAAACAACATTGACATCTGTTAGCGTGATCTAACTTCATGTAGCATAGACAAACAACATTGACATCTGTTAGCATGAACTAACTTCATGTAGCATAGACAAACAACATTGACATCTGTTAGCGTGATCTAACTTCATGTAGCTTAGACAAACAACATTGACATCTGTTAGCATGATCTAACTTCATGTAGCATAGACAAACAACATTGACATCTGTTAGCGTGATCTAACTTCATGTAGCATAGACAAACAACATTGACATCTGTTAGCGTGAACTAACTTCATGTAGCTTAGACAAACAACATTGACATCTGTTAGCGTGATCTAACTTCATGTAGCTTAGACAAACAACATTGACATCTGTTAGCGTGATCTAACTTCATGTAGCATAGACAAACAACATTGACATCTGTTAGCTTGATCTAACTTCATGTAGCATAGACAAACAACATTGACATCTGTTAGCGTGAACTAACTTCATGTAGCTTAGACAAACAACATTGACATCTGTTAGCGTGATCTAACTTCATGTAGCATAGACAAACAACATTGACATCTGTTAGCGTGATCTAACTTCATGTAGCTTAGACAAACAACATTGACATCTGTTAGCGTGATCTAACTTCATGTAGCATAGACAAACAACATTGACATCTGTTAGCATGATCTAACTTCATGTAGCTTAGACAAACAACATTGACATCTGTTAGCGTGATCTAACTTCATGTAGCATAGACAAACAACATTGACATCTGTTAGCGTGATCTAACTTCATGTAGCATAGACAAACAACATTGACATCTGTTAGCGTGAACTAACTTCATGTAGCTTAGACAAACAACATTGACATCTGTTAGCTTGAACTAACTTCATGTAGCATAGACAAACAACATTGACATCTGTTAGCATGAACTAACTTCATGTAGCATAGACAAACAACATTGACATCTGTTAGCGTGATCTAACTTCACGTAGCTTAGACAAACAACATTGACATCTGTTAGCGTGATCTAACTTCATGTAGCATAGACAAACAACATTGACATCTGTTAGCATGAACTAACTTCATGTAGTATAGACAAACAACATTGACATCTGTTAGCGTGAACTAACTTCATGTAGCATAGACAAACAACATTGACATCTGTTAGCGTGAACTAACTTCATGTAGCTTAGACAAACAACATTGACATCTGTTAGCATGAACTAACTTCATGTAGCATAGACAAACAACATTGACATCTGTTAGCATGAACTAACTTCATGTAGCTTAGACAAACAACATTGACATCTGTTAGCGTGATCTAACTTCATGTAGCTTAGACAAACAACATTGACATCTGTTAGCGTGATCTAACTTCATGTAGCTTAGACAAACAACATTGACATCTGTTAGCGTGATCTAACTTCATGTAGCATAGACAAACAACATTGACATCTGTTAGCATGAACTAACTTCATGTAGCATAGACAAACAACATTGACATCTGTTAGCATGAACTAACTTCATGTAGCATAGACAAACAACATTGACATCTGTTAGCATGAACTAACTTCATGTAGCATAGACAAACAACATTGACATCTGTTAGCGTGAACTAACTTCATGTAGCATAGACAAACAACATTGACATCTGTTAGCATGAACTAACTTCATGTAGCATAGACAAACAACATTGACATCTGTTAGCGTGATCTAACTTCATGTAGCATAGACAAACAACATTGACATCTGTTAGCATGAACTAACTTCATGTAGCATAGACAAACAACATTGACATCTGTTAGCATGAACTAACTTCATGTAGCATAGACAAACAACATTGACATCTGTTAGCATGAACTAACTTCATGTAGCATAGACAAACAACATTGACATCTGTTAGCATGAACTAACTTCATGTAGCTTAGACAAACAACATTGACATCTGTTAGCATGAACTAACTTCATGTAGCATAGACAAACAACATTGACATCTGTTAGCATGAACTAACTTCATGTAGCATAGACAAACAACATTGACATCTGTTAGCATGAACTAACTTCATGTAGCATAGACAAACAACATTGACATCTGTTAGCGTGAACTAACTTCATGTAGCATAGACAAACAACATTGACATCTGTTAGCGTGAACTAACTTCATGTAGCATAGACAAACAACATTGACATCTGTTAGCATGAACTAACTTCATGTAGCATAGACAAACAACATTGACATCTGTTAGCGTGAACTAACTTCATGTAGCATAGACAAACAACATTGACATCTGTTAGCATGAACTAACTTCATGTAGCATAGACAAACAACATTAGGAGCGAGCTGGCATAGATAGGCAAGCATGCACGATGCATTGAGGGATGGCTTAAAACTAGAGAAGAAAACAACATCACATGTGTAGGCAAAAGAGAGAGCAGAAGAACATCCTACGTATCAGCTTCAGTCTCCAGTTTTACTGCAACAACTGTGCAAGGATTGCCACTCAGAATAGGCATTACAGCCACAGAAACGATGGATTCAGCGCAGAACATACTACATGACGCAAGAACTATTGTCTCCTGAGACAGCGCAGAACATACTACGTGACGCAAGACCTATTGTCTCCTGAGACAGCGCAGAACATACTACGTGATACATACCATTGTCTCCGAGACAGCGCAGAACATACTACGTGACGCAAAACCTATTGTCTCCTGAGACAGCGCAGAACATACTACGTGACGCAACACCTATTGTCTCCTGTGACAGCGCAGAACATACTACGTGATACAATACCTATTGTCTCCTGAGACAGCGCAGAACATACTACGTGATGCAATACCTATTGTCTCCTGGACAGCGCAGAACATACTACGTGATACACACCTATTGTCTCCTGAGACAGCGCAGAACATACTACGTGATGCAAGACCTATATTCTCCTGAGACAGCGCAGAACATACTACGTGATACAATACCTATTGTCTCCTGAGACAGCGCAGAACATACTACGTGATACAATACCTATTGTCTCCTGAGACAGCGCAGAACATACTACGTGATCAAACCTATTGTCTCCTGAGACAGCGCAGAACATACTACGTGATGCAATACCTATTGTCTCCTGTGACAGCGCAGAACATACTACGTGATACAATACCTATTGTCTCCTGAGACAGCGCAGAACATACTACGTGATGCAAGACCTATTGTCTCCTGAGACAGCGCAGAACATACTACGTGATACAATACCTATTGTCTCCTGAGACAGCGCAGAACATACTACGTGATACAATACCTATTGTCTCCTGAGACAGCGCAGAACATACTACGTGATACAATACCTATTGTCTCCTGAGACAGCGCAGAACATACTACGTGATACAATACCTATTGTCTCCTGAGACAGCGCAGAACATACTACGTGATGCAAGACCTATTGTCTCCTGAGACAAAGAGACCAACGAAGATGATGTTAAATGTATATACTTCCCATCCATACGTTACCACTGGGAATATGCATGCTTTTTTTATTCTGTTCTTTATTTTTCTATCAGTTTTATTCCATAGCTTGCTGTTTTTGGTTGTTTAATTGTTCTTTATTTTTCTATCAGTTTTATTCCATAGCTTGCTGTTTTTGGTTGTTTAATTGTTCTTTATTTTTCTATCAGTTTTATTCCATAGCTTGCTGTTTTGGTTGTTTAATTGTTCTTTATTTTTCTATCAGTTTTATTCCATAGCTGACTGTTTTTGGTTGTTTAATTGTTCTTTATTTTTCTATCAGTTTTATTCCATAGCTTGCTGTTTTGGTTGTTTAATTGTTCTTTATTTTTCTATCAGTTTTATTCCATAGCTTGCTGTTTTGGTTGTTTAATTGTTCTTTATTTTTCTATCAGTTTTATTCCATAGCTTGCTGTTTTTGGTTGTTTAATTGTTCTTTATTTTTCTATCAGTTTTATTCCATAGCTGACTGTTTTTGGTTGTTTAATTGTTCTTTATTTTTCTATCAGTTTTATTCCATAGCTTGCTGTTTTTGGTTGTTTAATTGTTCTTTATTTTTCTATCAGTTTTATTCCATAGCTTGCTGTTTTTGGTTGTTTAATTGTTCTTTATTTTTCTATCAGTTTTATTCCATAGCTTGCTGTTTTTGGTTGTTTAATTGTTCTTTATTTTTCTATCAGTTTTATTCCATAGCTGACTGTTTTTGGTTGTTTAATTGTTCTTTATTTTTCTATCAGTTTTATTCCATAGCTTGCTGTTTTTGGTTGTTTAATTGTTCTTTATTTTTCTATCAGTTTTATTCCATAGCTGACTGTTTTTGGTTGTTTAATTGTTCTTTATTTTTCTATCAGTTTTATTCCATAGCTTGCTGTTTTTGGTTGTTTAATTGTTCTTTATTTTTCTATCAGTTTTATTCCATAGCTTGCTGTTTTTGGTTGTTTAATTGTTCTTTATTTTCTATCAGTTTTATTCCATAGCTTGCTGTTTTGGTTGTTTAATTGTTCTTTATTTTTCTATCAGTTTTATTCCATAGCTGACTGTTTTGGTTGTTTAATTGTTCTTTATTTTTCTATCAGTTTTATTCCATAGCTTGCTGTTTTTGGTTGTTTAATTGTTCTTTATTTTTCTATCAGTTTTATTCCATAGCTTGCTGTTTTTGGTTGTTTAATTGTTCTTTATTTTTCTATCAGTTTTATTCCATAGCTTGCTGTTTTTGGTTGTTTAATTGTTCTTTATTTTCTATCAGTTTTATTCCATAGCTTGCTGTTTTTGGTTGTTTAATTGTTCTTTATTTTCTATCAGTTTTATTCCATAGCTTGCTGTTTTGGTTGTTTAATTGTTCTTTATTTTTCTATCAGTTTTATTCCATAGCTGACTGTTTTTGGTTGTTTAATTGTTCTTTATTTTTCTATCAGTTTTATTCCATAGCTGACTGTTTTGGTTGTTTAATTGTTCTTTATTTTTCTATCAGTTTTATTCCATAGCTGACTGTTTTTGGTTGTTTAATTGTTCTTTATTTTCTATCAGTTTTATTCCATAGCTTGCTGTTTTTGGTTGTTTAATTGTTCTTTATTTTTCTATCAGTTTTATTCCATAGCTTGCTGTTTTTGGTTGTTTAATTGTTTTTGTAAAGCGATAGTTGTTCTTCTTTCAACTTCCTTTATTCCATTTTCTATTTGTTGTTAACAGTGAACCAAGTTCATATTTTATATCTGTTGTTAGCAGTGAACCAAGTTCATATTTTCTATTTGTTGTTAGCAGTGAACCAAGTTCATATTTTATATCTGTTGTTAACAGTGAACCAAGTTCACATTTTATATTTGTTGTTAGCAGTGAACCAAGTTCATATTTTCTATCTGTTGTTAACAGTGAACCAAGTTCACATTTTATATTTGTTGTTAGCAGTGAACCAAGTTCACATTTTATATCTGTTGTTAGCAGTGAACCAAGTTCATATTTTCTATCTGTTGTTAGCAGTGAACCAAGTTCATATTTTCTATCTGTTGTTAGCAGTGAACAAAGTTCATATTTTCTATCTGTTGTTAGCAGTGAACCAAGTTCATATTTTCTATCTGTTGTTAGCAGTGAACCAAGTTCATATTTTCTATTTGTTGTTAACAGTGAACCAAGTTCATATTTTTTCTATCTGTTGTTAACAGTGAACCAAGTTCACATTTTATATCTGTTGTTAGCAGTGAACCAAGTTCACATTTTATATTTGTTGTTAGCAGTGAACCAAGTTCACATTTTCTATCTGTTGTTAGCAGTGAACCAAGTTCATATTTTCTATTTGTTGTTAACAGTGAACCAAGTTCATATTTTCTAGCTGTTGTTAACAGTGAACCAAGTTCACATTTTCTATTTGTTGTTAGCAGTGAACCAAGTTCATATTTTCTATTTGTTGTTAGCAGTGAACCAAGTTCACATTTTATATCTGTTGTTAGCAGTGAACCAAGTTCACATTTTATATTTGTTGTTAGCAGTGAACCAAGTTCATATTTTCTATTTGTTGTTAGCAGTGAACCAAGTTCACATTTTATATCTGTTGTTAGCAGTGAACCAAGTTCACATTTTATATCTGTTGTTAGCAGTGAACCAAGTTCACATTTTATATTTGTTGTTAGCAGTGAACCAAGTTCACATTTTATATCTGTTGTTAGCAGTGAACCAAGTTCATATTTTCTATTTGTTGTTAGCAGTGAACCAAGTTCACATTTTATATCTGTTGTTAGCAGTGAACCAAGTTCACATTTTATATCTGTTGTTAGCAGTGAACCAAGTTCACATTTTATATCTGTTGTTAGCAGTAAACCAAGTTCACATTTTCTATTTTTTTTCTCTTGATAAAAACATATTGTTTGTGTCATGTTTGTTTTATCATTTGTCTACGACGAAGCAAGTGCTCTAACTACTACACTATATCTGCTCTTATCGCCCCTTGTAAAAAACACAATTTCATTCTTCACAAAACAAACTCTAGCAAATACAAATAAATATCAAACTCAACACAATTTTTTGTGTGTATGTATTCAGGGTGTCCATAAAATTTCTTGCGTGTATGTATTCAGGGTGTCCATAAAATTTCTTGTATGTATGTATTCAGGATGCACATAAAATGGTCCAGAAGAAGAAGAAAAATTACAGAGAAAAAAAAACAGTAAGAAAGAAATAAAAGAAGAAAACGAAAACAGAAAAAAAAAGAAGAAAAACGAGAGAGAAAAAATAAATGGAAAAAATAAATGGAAAAAATAAATGGAAAAAATAAATGGAAAAAATAAATGGAAAAAATAAATAGAAAAACAAAAGAACAGAAAAAAGAACATGGAAAACAAGTTGGAACCAGGTTAATAGGAAGAATTCAATTTACAAATAGCAGACAATAGATAAAGTTAGGAGAAATAGGGAACATATGAAGATACGGAGCAAATAGAACCAGAGGAAAAAGAAGAAACAGAACAATAGGAGGGATTATAAGAACAATATGAGGGATTATAAGAACAATAGGTGGGATTATAAGAACAATAGGAGGGATTATAAGAACAATAGGAGGGATTATATGAACAATAGGAGGGATTATATGAACAATAGGAGGGATTATAAGAACAATAGTAGGGATTATAAGAACAATAGGAGGGATTATAAGAACAATAGGAGGGATTATAAGAACAATAGGAGGGATTATAAGAACAATAGGAGGGATTATAAGAACAATATGAGGGATTATAAGAACAATAGGAGGGATTATAAGAACAATAGGAGGGATTATAAGAACAATAGGAGGGATTATATGAACAATAGGAGGGATTATAAGAATAATAGAAGGGATTATAAGAATAATAGAAGGGATTATAAGAACAATAGGAGGGATTATATGAACAATAGAAGGGATTATATGAACAATAGGAGGGATTATATGAACAATAGGAGGGATTATATGAACAATAGGAGGGATTATAAGAATAATAGAAGGGATTATAATAATAATAGGAGGGATTATATGAACAATAGAAGGGATTATATGAACAATAGGAGGGATTATAAGAACAATAGGAGGGATTATAAGAACAAAGAAGGGATTATAGGAATAATAGAAGGGATTATAAGAATAATAGGAGGGATTATATGAACAATAGAAGGGATTATAAGAACAATAGAAGGGATTATAAGAACAATAGGAGGGATTATAAGAACAATAGGAGGGATTATATGAACAATAGGAGGGATTATAAGAACAATAGGAGGGATTATAAGAACAATAGGAGGGATTATAAGAACAATAGGAGGGATTATAAGAACAATATGAGGGATTATATGAACAATAGGAGGGATTATAAGAACAATAGGAGGGATTATAAGAATAATAGAAGGGATTATAAGAATAATAGAAGGGATTATAAGAACAATAGGAGGGATTATATGAACAATATGAGGGATTCTAAGAATAATAGAAGGGATTATAAGAACAATAGAAGGGATTATAAGAACAATAGGAGGGATTATAAGAACAATAGGAGGGATTATATGAACAATAGAAGGGATTATATGAACAATAGGAGGGATTATATGAACAATAGGAGGGATTATATGAACAATAGGAGGGATTATAAGAACAATAGGAGGGATTATAAGAATAATAGAAGGGATTATAATAATAATAGGAGGGATTCTATGAACAATAGAAGGGATTATATGAACAATAGGAGGGATTATAAGAACAATAGGAGGGATTATAAGAACAAAGAAGGGATTATAGGAATAATAGAAGGGATTATAAGAATAATAGGAGGGATTATATGAACAATAGAAGGGATTATAAGAACAATAGAAGGGATTATAAGAACAATAGGAGGGATTATAAGAACAATAGGAGGGATTATATGAACAATAGGAGGGATTATAAGAACAATAGGAGGGATTATAAGAACAATAGGAGGGATTATATGAACAATAGGAGGGATTATAAGAACAATAGGAGGGATTATAAGAATAATAGAAGGGATTATAAGAATAATAGAAGGGATTATAAGAACAATAGGAGGGATTATATGAACAATAGGAGGGATTATAAGAATAATAGAAGGGATTATAAGAACAATAGAAGGGATTATAAGAACAATAGGAGGGATTATAAGAACAATAGGAGGGATTATAAGAACAATAGGAGGGATTATATGAACAATAGAAGGGATTATATGAACAATAGGAGGGATTATATGAACAATAGGAGGGATTATATGAACAATAGAAGGGATTATAAGAATAATAGGAGGGATTATAAGAACAATAGGAGGGATTATAAGAACAATAGGAGGGATTATAAGATTAATAGAAGGGATTATAAGAATAATAGAAGGGATTATAAGAACAATAGGAGGGATTATAAGAACAATAGAAGGGATTATAAGAACAATAGGAGGGATTATAATAACAATATAAGGGATTATAAGAACAATAGGAGGGATTATAAGAACAATATGAGGGATTATAAGAACAATAGGAGGGATTATAAGAACAATAGGAGGGATTATAAGAACAATAGGAGGGATTATAAGAAACAATAGTAGGGATTATAAGAATAATAGGAGGAATTATAAGAACAATAGTAGGGATTATAAGAAACAATAGGAGGGATTATAAGAACAATAGGAGAGATTATAAGAAACAATAGGAGGGATTATAAGAACAATAGGAGGGATTATAAGAACAATAGGAGGGATTATAAGAAACAATAGTAGGGATTATAAGAATAATAGGAGGGATTATAAGAACAATAGTAGGGATTATAAGAAACAATAGGAGGGATTATAAGAACAATAGGAGAGATTATAAGAACAATAGGAGGGATTATAAGAACAATAGGAAGGATTGGAAGAAAAAGGCAGCAAGTGAAAGACTAAAAGTAGCAAACTCTGACATGCATCTGCTAGTAGATGAAGAAATGCAACATAAAATACAGAACATTCAACATAAACATCAACATAAAACTATCAACATAAAACATGCAACATAAAACATACAACATAAAACATCACATAAAACATGCAACATAAAACATACAACATAAAACATGCAACATAAAACATGCAACATAAAACATGCACATAAACATCAATATAAAACATGCAACATTAAAACATGCAACATAAAACATGCAACAATGATAAAATCTGTATGTTTCAATTTGCTGTATAAAAATGACAATGACAGTCGATCCAGTTAAAACTGATATGCGAAGAATCAGTTTTATTGTCAATATTTCGATGTTCTTCTTCTAAGACAGTACAGTTTTTATTCAGACTTAATATTGTTATCTAGACTGTACAGCATTTCAAGATCAATTGAAAATTTGATGTCGACTGTCAGCATCTCAAATAACTGGTATAGTGTTTCTGGTCTCAGTGTATTGACTGGTGTCCATCCGTACAAACTGTACATCATCACACAAGGTATACTGAAACTGGAGAATACAAACATGTCACAAGTTATTTTATCTATCTGTGTGTTGTGTATGTGCATGTGTCTGTATATGTTATATTTATGTATTGTATGCTTGTACTACTAGTGTGTGTGATGCATCTCTGTGTATTGTCTCTCTCTTTTTCTTCTAGGTATGTATGAGTGATCGTGTGATGTCGTGTGTTATGTGTGTATGTGCTGTGGTGTGAGTGAGAGATTCTACGTGAACAGTATACTTAGTGTTAGTGTATTATGTATGTGTGTATGTTAGCATGTATGTATGTGTGCATGTATATGTATGTGTGTATGTGTGTGTGATGTGCATGTATGTGTGTGCATGTGTGTGTATGTGTGTGTGTGTGTGATGTATTGTATGTATGTGTATGTTTTGTGTATCTATCTTTATCTGATGTGATTAGTGAGTCTGTGCTTCTGTCTGTTTGTCTGAATGTATGTCTGACGTGTGTCTGTACGTTGTCTGTACGTGTGTCTGCAGTACGTGTCTGTACGTGTGCTGTACGTGTGCTGTAGTGTCTGTAGTTTTGTACGTGTGTTGCGAGTACGTGTCTGTACGTGTGTCTGTAGTTTTCTGTAGTGGTCTGTACGTGTGTCTGTACGTGTGTCTGCAGTAGTGTGTCTGTACGTTGTCTGTAGTGTGTGTACGTGTGTTCTGTACGTGTGTCTGCAGTATGTGTGTGTAGTGTGTCTGCAGTACGTGTGTCTGTAGTGTGCTGTAGTGTGTCTGTAGTGTGTCTGCAGTATGTGTGTCTGTACGTGTGTCTGCAGTATGTGTGTCTGTACTGTGTCTGTAGTGTGTCTGTACGTGTGTCTGTAGTGTCTGCAGTATGTGTGTCTGTGACTGTGTCTGCAGTAGTGTGTCTGTACGTGTGTCTTAGATGTGTCTGTACGTGTCTGTACGTGTGTCTGAGTATGTGTGTCTGTACGTGTGTCTGCAGTACGTGTGTCTGTACGTGTGTCTGTAGTGTGTCTGTACGTGTGTCTGCAGTAGTGTGTCTGTACGTGTGTCTGCGAGTACTGTGTGTCTGTACGTGTCAGTTTTAGTTTCCGATCATGTGTCTGTACGTGGTTGATCTTGTGCTGTGTGTCGATGTGTCTGTACTGTGCTGCAGTAGGTCGTGGTCTGGTAGGTCACTGTGTCTGTATGTGTGTCTGTACTGTGGGTTCGGGTACGTAGGTCTGCAGGATGGTGTTGGTTACAGTATGTGTTCTGAAACTGTAGTTAAACAATGTGGTCTGATGGTCAATGTTTAATTGTCTAGTATCGTTGTCTGCAGTATTGTGTCTGTAGTGTGTGTCTTGCTGAGTATGTGTTCTGTACGTGTTTAGTTGTTGTCTGTATGTGTGCTGTACAAGTGTCTGCAGTATTGTGAGTCTGTACGTGTTCTGCGAGTATCGTGTGTCTGTACGGTGTCGTACGTGTCTAGTAAGGTGTCTGTACTGTGTCTAGGTTGTGTGTTGTATGTGTCTGCAGTATGGGTGTGTCTGTATGTGTGCGTATGTGATGTGTGCTGGGGTAGCGTGTGTCTGCAGTATGTGTGTTGTACGTGTGCTGCAGAGTACGTCTAGTTGCTACTACTTGAATCACGTTTTAGTTTCGATAACATACAGCAGGTCTGGTATGACCTTGTGCTTCCTTCGATTTTCCTTCACACTGACCTGAAGTCAAGGTCGAAACTCCTGGTAGGTCACTGTGAACGTATGTGTATGTTCTCCTGGGGTTCCTGGACTGTTAGGACATCTACAAAAAGGAAGGGTGTTGGGATTACAGTAAACATGTAGGGATTACAGTAAACATGTAGGGATTATGATAAACAATGTAAGGATTATGGTAAACAATGTTTAAATTGATCAGTATATCGTTTTTTCTGAGTTTGTTTGTTAGTGTGTGTACTTGCATGATTTGTGTTTGATTTTATTGATATACGTCTATGTTGACATCAAAGTCATTATTTAAGAAGCGCCACACAAGATTGTTCTAGAAATATCTTCTTATCCTGACACGAGGGAGACAAGTCACAGGATTAGAGAAAGGGAAAGAAGAGAAACTTCTCTGTCATAGGTTTGTGTGTATGTGTCCGCATATTGGTGTGTGTATGTGTGTGTATGTGTGCTAGTGTGTGTATATGAGTTTGTGGTGGAGGGGGGCGTCTGTCTATTTTGCTATTCGTGTGTGCAAGTACGCTCTAGTATGCTAACTATATTTGAGATCACGTGAGTGGTTGGATAACATGACCACTGGAATTTAAGAAAATTAATAACAGCTTACAAAGTGCCTTAAAACAAGAACACGTAAGATCATTACGTCCCGCCCCCCGCCCCCTTGCCTTCTCCCTAACATCTCTATAAAGAAGTAAATAGCGGAAAAGAAGAAGAAGTGAGTGGTTGTCTTTAATGACATTTTAAAACTGTTCAAGAAATTGAACAAATTGTGATAACAGGAGAAATTGTGATAACAGAAGAAATTGTGATAACAGAAGAAATTGTGATAACATGAGAAATTGTGATAACAGAAGAAATTGTGATAGAAGAAATTGTGATAACAGAAGAAATTGTGATAACAGAAGAAATTGTGATAACAGAAGAAATTGTGATAACAGAAGAAATTGTGATAACAGGAGAAATTGTGATAACAGAAGAAATTGTGATAACAGAAGAAATTGTGATAACATGAGAAATTGTGATAACAGAAGAAATTGTGATAGAAGAAATTGTGATAACAGAAGAAATTGTGATAACAGAAGAAATTGTGATAACAGAAGAAATTGTGATAACAGAAGAAATTGTGATAACATGAGAAATTGTGATAACAGAAGAAATTGTGATAACATGAGAAATTGTGATAACAGAAGAAATTGTGATAACAGAAGAAATTGTGATAACAAGAAATTGTGATAACAGAAGAAATTGTGATAACAGGAGAAATTGTGATAACAGGAGAAATTGTGATAACAGAAGAAATTGTGATAACAGGAGAAATTGTGATAACATGAGAAATTGTGATAACAGAAGAAATTGTGATAACAGGAGAAATTGTGATAACAGAAGAAATTGTGATAACATGAGAAATTGTGATAACAGAAGAAATTGTGATAACAGAAGAAATTGTGATAACAGAAGAAATTGTGATAACAGAAGAAATTGTGATAACAGAAGAAATTGTGATAACAGAAGAAATTGTGATAACATGAGAAATTGTGATAACAGAAGAAATTGTGATAGAAGAAATTGTGATAACAGAAGAAATTGTGATAACATGAGAAATTGTGATAACAGAAGAAATTGTGATAACAGAAGAAATTGTGATAACAGAAGAAATTGTGATAACAGAAGAAATTGTGATAACAGAAGAAATTGTGATAACAGAAGAAATTGTGATAACATGAGAAATTGTGATAACAGAAGAAATTGTGATAACATGAGAAATTGTGATAGAAGAAATTGTGATAACATGAGAAATTGTGATAACAGAAGAAATTGTGATAGAAGAAATTGTGATAACATGAGAAATTGTGATAACAGAAGAAATTGTGATAACATGAGAAATTGTGATAACAGAAGAAATTGTGATAACAGAAGAAATTGTGATAACAGGAGAAATTGTGATAACAGAAGAAATTGTGATAACAGAAGAAATTGTGATAACAGAAGAAATTGTGATAACATGAGAAATTGTGATAACAGGAGAAATTGTGATAGAAGAAATTGTGATAACATGAGAAATTGTGATAACAGAAGAAATTGTGATAGAAGAAATTGTGATAACATGAGAAATTGTGATAACAGAAGAAATTGTGATAACAGAAGAAATTGTGATAACATGAGAAATTGTGATAACAGAAGAAATTGTGATAACAGAAGAAATTGTGATAACATGAGAAATTGTGATAACAGAAGAAATTGTGATAACATGAGAAATTGTGATAACAGAAGAAATTGTGATAGAAGAAATTGTGATAACAGAAGAAATTGTGATAGAAGAAATTGTGATAACATGAGAAATTGTGATAACAGGAGAAATTGTGATAACAGGAGAAATTGTGATAACAGAAGAAATTGTGATAACAGAAGAAATTGTGATAACAGAAGAAATTGTGATAGAAGAAATTGTGATAACAGAAGAAATTGTGATAGAAGAAATTGTGATAGAAGAAATTGTGATAACAGGAGAAATTGTGATAACAGAAGAAATTGTGATAGAAGAAATTGTGATAACAGGAGAAATTGTGATAACAGAAGAAATTGTGATAACATGAGAAATTGTGATAACAGAAGAAATTGTGATAACAGAAGAAATTGTGATAACAGAAGAAATTGTGATAACATGAGAAATTGTGATAACAGAAGAAATTGTGATAACATGAGAAATTGTGATAACATGAGAAATTGTGATAACAGAAGAAATTGCGATAACAGAAGAAATTGTGATAACATGAGAAATTGTGATAACATGAGAAATTGTGATAACATGAGAAATTGTGATAACAGAAGAAATTGTGATAGAAGAAATTGTGATAACATGAGAAATTGTGATAACAGGAGAAATTGTGATAACAGGAGAAATTGTGATAACAGAAGAAATTGTGATAACAGAAGAAATTGTGATAACAGAAGAAATTGTGATAGAAGAAATTGTGATAACAGAAGAAATTGTGATAGAAGAAATTGTGATAGAAGAAATTGTGATAACAGGAGAAATTGTGATAACAGAAGAAATTGTGATAGAAGAAATTGTGATAACAGGAGAAATTGTGATAACAGAAGAAATTGTGATAACAGAAGAAATTGTGATAACATGAGAAATTGTGATAACAGAAGAAATTGTGATAACATGAGAAATTGTGATAACATGAGAAATTGTGATAACAGAAGAAATTGTGATAACAGAAGAAATTGTGATAACATGAGAAATTGTGATAACATGAGAAATTGTGATAACATGAGAAATTGTGATAACAGAAGAAATTGTGATAACATGAGAAATTAATGGAAAAAGTGACAGACGACAGCAGAAAAATATGCTTCTGGATATTTTGTCAAAGCTCAACATGTTATGTCTATTGTCTAGATCAGATCAAGTAGCATCTCCGTCTATGGAAGAGATTTGTCAACAACAGATGAATACCACGACATAAGAGGTTGTGGAGCAACATGATCGCCACATTTCTTATAAGACTTTCAAGTAGAAGGTCGTGAGATTTAACATTGAGCTAGAGTAGACAACTCTGCATTGACATGTAGTTCAACATACAACAAAATATATCATGAATTCTCTCCCTTTGACCATACTTGCCTCAAATGTAACAGAAAGAGGAGCGCTAGATACACTATCTTTGACCTTGTCTTTAAGAGCGTTAAGTTCCTTCCAGACAGAGCTACCCTCATCGTGGACAGGTGCTATTGGGTACCTTAGCCTTACTTTACCTATATCTGAGGACAAATGAGTTTCGTATGTTAATCTCAATCACTCAAGCAGTTATGTGAGTACACAAGATGTACATATACAAACTGATGTCTACTGTCTTAGACTGACCACTGGTCAACCAACACAAGATGTACATATACAAACTGATGTCTACTGTCTTAGACTGACCACTGGTCAAGCAACACAATATGTACATATACAAACTGATGTCTACTGTCTTAGACTGACCACTGGTCAACCAACACAAGATGTACATATACAAACTGATGTCTACTGTCTTAGACTGACCACTGGTCAACCAACACAAGATGTACATATACAAACTGATGTCTACTGTCTTAGACTGACCACTGGTCAACCAACACAAGATGTACATATACAAACTGATGTCTACTGTCTTAACTGACCACTGGTCAACCAACACAAGATGAGGTACAATACAAACTGATGTCCTGTCTTAGACTGACCACTGGTCAACAACAAAATGAGTACATATACAAACCGATCTACGCTTAAACTGACCACTGGTCAACCAACACATATTGCACTTCTTCTTCTACTTCTTAGCTTCGCCTGGTCGCCAAGAAGTGTAATACAACTTGTCACTGTTTAGCTAGGTCACCAAACGAATGACTTCATAGCACTGTTTAGACATGCACCATTTCAAGCCAAACAATATCCTTAGTCCTCTTAGACATGCTCTGGCAGGTAACAAATGGTTCTATTCTTTAACACCACAATGGCAACCCAGTAACCACTACAACTGATTTCTGTCTTAGATTGACATAGTCAAAAAATAGAAAGCATATAACAAATGAGAAGACTGACCATGGAATAACAAAATGAAATACAAAGACTAGTCTAGACTGACCACTGATCAAATCAACATAAATACGATAAAAATTGCTATGAATGGTAAATTTTTCAGTGATGATGGGGATTCAAACAGATGAGGGATAGTGAAAGATGGGCTTTAAAAACGATGATGGGGATTAACAGATGACGGGTGATTCAAACGATGAAGGCATTCAACAGATGATGGGATTATGAAGATAGGGATTAAAACAGATGATGGATATTAAACATGAGGCATATGATGATGGGGAAGAAGTAGGAACAAAAAAATAAATGATGGGGATTATGATGATGGGGATTATGATGATGGGGATTATGATGATGGGGATTGCTGATGATGGGATTATGATGATGGGGATTATGATGATGGGGATTATGATGATGGGGATTATGATGATGGGGATTATGATGATGGGATTATGATGATGGGGTTTTGATGATGGGATTATGATGATGGGATTATGATGATGAGGATTGAGACAAAGATAAGAAGAAGATGAAAAAGAAGAAAAAGATTTTGATGATGATCGTAAATGCGCAGAGGAAGAAGAAGAACATGAAAAAGACGAACAACAAGAAGAAGAAGTAGAAGAAGAAGAAGAAGAAGAAGAAGAAGAAGAAGAAGAAGAAAAGAAAAAGAATATGGTTCTGATGAAAAAATTGCACGAAAAGAATAAATGTTATTAAAAGAGAAAACTACAGCAGATGAATAAACTAAACAATGAAGAGTAAACAAAATAATAAACTAAACAATGAAGAGTAAACAGAAGAACAAACTAAACAATGAAGATGATGGCGAGTAATGTTTGAGAAAAGGAAAAAGTAAACACTGAAATATGTCAAACCAGAAACTTACCTTTCATATCTTGCATAACAATTCTGGTACCTGAGGAAGAGACTCTCTTGACCTCACCGTCAGGTGCTAACACATACAGAAATCCTTTGATAGTATCTGCGGGGTCTGACGTGTCTAGGGGACCTGTCAACAGATATATGAGGGTTAAGAGAGAACCTTTCAATATGCATATCATCATCATCATTCAATAGCTTGTTTTGAGTAGAACTTTATCACCCTAACCGACTTCCAAATGTATTCTCTCTCTCTCTCTCTCTCTCTCTCTCTCTCTCTCTCTCTCTCTCATATGCTATATGTGTATACATACGTCACAATGCGCATACATTTTTGGTTAACTTGGTCATCCCAGATTTGTTGACAGAAAAAAGCTCAAGTCTTGTCTCAATCTCAATCTGTGAACACAGTTCTGTATCTCTAACCAGTCTGACTACATATAATATCAGAACTCTGTGGCTCTGAACAGTTGATCTTCTACACTACTTAATAATCAGGAACTGTGTGGCCTAGAAGTTAGGTTCTCACCTCTAATTCCAAGGGTACTGAGTTCGTTCCTCGTGACCATCGGGATATTATTCCAGATCCTGATCTCAGTGTATCAGGGTGGAAAGTCGCTGCCCGACAAAATTCATTAAATTTATTTTAAAATAAAATTTCTACAAAATATTGTCCCCATATTTTAAATTACACATCGAAATCATGCCGGTGCTACTGAGTTCGTGCAACTGTCTCGCTGAGATCTTTCTGTGTAAGAAAGAGATCGGAGCACACATGATTACTCACTAAGTGTACTGATGATTGTTCTATCAATCAATCAGAAATTGCTGGAAAGTTCTCAAGTTTGTGATCGCATATTTTAACTCCAGTCCTGCATGGATAAATTTCTATGTATGTTTAGTTTGTATAAGAGAGACCTCAGTCTGACATAGATTAATTCTATGAAGTTTGTATAAGTGAGACATCAGTCTGACATAAATTAGTTCTATGAAGTTTGTATAAGTGAGACATCAGTCTGACATAGATTAATTCTATGAAGTTTGTATAAGTGAGACATCAGTCTGACATAGATTAATTCTATGAAGTTTGTATAAGTAAGACATCAGTCTGACATAGATTAATTCTATGAAGTTTGTATAAGAAGACCATCAGTCTGACATAGATTAGTTCTATGAAGTTTGTATAAGTGAGACATCAGTCTGACATAGATTCAGTTCTATGAAGTTTGTATAAGAGAGACATCAGTCTGACATAGATTAGTTCTATGAAGTTTGTATAAGTGAGACATCAGTCTGACATAAATTAGTTCTATGAAGTTTGTATAAGTGAGACATCAGTCTGACATAAATTAGTTCTATGAAGTTTGTATAAGTGAGACATCAGTCTGACATAGATTAATTCTATGAAGTTTGTATAACTGAGACACTCAGTCTGACATAGATTAATTCTATGAAGTTTGTATAGTGAGACTCAGTCTGACATAATAGATTCTATGAAGTTTGTATAAAAGTGAGACCTCAGTCTGACATAGATAAGTTCTATGAAGTTTGTTAGTGAGACATCAGTCTGACATAGATTATTCTTGAAGTTTGTATAATGAGACATCAGTCTGACATAAATTAGTTCAGTGAAGTTTGTATAAGTGAGACATCAGTCTGACATAAATTAGTTCTATGAAGTTTGTATAAGTGAGACATCAGTCTGACATAAATTAGTTCTATGAAGTTTGTATATGAACATCAGTCTGACATAAATAGTTCTATGAAGTTTGTAATGAGACATCAGTCTGACATAAATTATAAGTTTCTATAGAGCCTCTGCATAACGAACATAGAGACATCAGTCTGACATAGATTAATTCTAGAAGTTTGTATAAGGAACATCAGTTGACATAGATCAAGTTCTATGAAGTTTGTATACGTGAGACATCAGTCTGACATAAATTAGTTCTATGAAGTTTGTATACGTGAGACATCAGTCTGACATAAATTAGTTCTATGAAGTGTGTGTGTATGTATAGTTTGTATAAGTGAGACACGTTAAGATTATCTATTAAAATAATCCAACTGACGCACACTGCCTCAAGAATTGTTTCATGTAAAATTAGTGCTACATTTAGAATAACTCATTTTGAACCAATGTCCAGTTTTTATCTACACTAAAGTAATCTATTTTAACATCGTGGACGATCGAAGTTTGATCAAATTTGTTCATTTGATGACATGTCTAGATTTTTGAAGCTGGAAAATGAAAGGAAATAAATACTTCAACCACTTCATGTTTTTCAATTCAGCAGTGAATGCATTATGTATCAATGAAATTATGAGCAATCTCTGACCTTTGACAGTCTCTGACCTTGACAGTCTAAGACTGACCACTGTTTAAGTAGTTAACTAAGATATTGACAGTCTAAGACTGACCACTGTTTTCTAGACAAGTATTCGTTGAAGTTTGAAAACGTAAGTGATGGTGTTTCATTTCTGATGTCACATATCTGATGGCACATATCTGATGTCACATATCTGATGGTACATACATGATAGCACATATCTGATGTCACATATCTGATGGTACATATTTGATGTCACATATTTGATAGTCATATCTGATGTCACATATTTGATGTCACATATCTGATGGCACATATCTGATGTCACATACCTGATGGCACATACACTGTTATGCACAATCTGATGGACATACCTGATGTCACATATTTGTAGACATATCTGATGTCACATATTTGATGTCACATATCTGATGGCACATATCTGATGTCACATACCTGATGTCACATACCTGATGGCACATATCTGATGACACATATCTGATGTACCGATCTGATGGCACATACCTGATGTCACATATAATATGCACATATCTGATGTCACATATTTGATGAACATACATGATGGCACATACCTGATGTCACATATCTGATGGCACGTATCTGATGTAACATATCTGATGGCACATACCTGATGGCACATACCTGATGTACATATCTGATGGCACACACCTGATGGCACATACATGACGTCCCATATCTCATGACACATACCTGATGTCACATATCTGATGACACATATCTGATGACACATACCTGATGACACATACCTGATGTCACATACCTGATGTCACATACCTGATGTCACATACCTGATGTCACGTACCTGAGAAAAACTCCAAGGGAGTCAGATAATAGTGACACCTATCCACGCCGTGCAATGCTTTAGGTCCCTTTCCTCCGTTACGACCGTCCTTGAAGGCATCTTTAGTATTCTGTAAATGTGTTACCATCAAGGTCAATTGATATTTATACCAGAAATTATGTGGATGATTTCATTAGACAGACAAGCAGACCAAAAAAATACAGACAGAAATATTATACAGACAAGCAGAAAATCAAACAGACAAGCAGAACAACAGACAGACAGAGATAGATAAATAGATAGATAGATGGTACCGGGAATAGACCACAGTATGTTGGTTAGTAACTTTTACTGCCCCAATACTATCATGTGTATGTTATGGATGTAATTTGAGCGTCCTTAGAACTGAAATAGTGAAGTAACGTTACGCATGCAGTCTTATAATCCTCAGGGAGCCAACACAAACAAGTTGTCTTACATTGTCTCACATTGTCTCACATTGTCTTACACATTCTCACATTGTCTTACATTGTGGATTGTGATGTTGTATGGGTTCCACTTGGTCAGTGGGGTCATGTAGATGACCTCTAGTGGTATAGCGCATAGAGACCCGTAGATCTGCGTTCATACATTGCCTCGATGTCCTGCTTGTTCTCTGAGCGGTTGCCATCAGAATAAACATAATATATATGAACATTAAGTTTTATGAAGGTAATATGAACATTGTGTTTTATGAAGGTAATATGAACATTAAGTTTTATGAAGGTAATATGAATGTGGTCATAGATATACATGTAGCAGATATAGATATACATGTAGCAGATATAGATATACATGTAGCAGATATAGATATACATATAGCAGATAATCTTCTGTAAATACACAATGCAATGATTCTAGTCGGCTTTCTCTATTTTTCTTCTCTCTTCTTCTTCAGCGATCTCTGGTCATGCGCTTAATTTACTGTGGACCACAAACTGGACAGTCAGATTCAGGTCTGTCAGGTTTCCCCAAAGCTTAGTTTTCAGGTCGACTGGGTGTGGCCACATGTTGCTTCTCAGCTCACCCAGAGAGGACAGTCTTGCAAGATATGCTCTGGTGTTTGTTCTGCCTGCTGACACTGGCAGAGAGCTGTTTTTATTCCTAGTCTGTATAAGTGTTTGTTGAGTCTGCAGTGTCAGATACGTAGTTGAAATATAATGACCTGGTCTGTTCTGCTTAGGTCTTTGAGGAGTCTTTTCCATAATCATATCCATATCTCTCTCTCTCTCTCTCTCTCTCTCTCTCTTACTCGATCACCGCTCAGACTGATGTGATTAACCATATATCTCTCTCACTTTCACCGCTTAGACTGATGTGATTAATCATATATCTCTCTCGCTCTCTCGCTTTCACCGCTTAGACTGATGTGATAAATCATATATCTCTCTTCTCTCGCTTCACCCTTAGACTGATGTGATTAATCATATCTCTCCTTTCACCGCTTAGACTGATGTGATAAATCATATATCTCTCTCGCTCTCTCGCTTTCACCGCTTAGACTGATGTGATTGGTCTTCCAAATTTGTGAACGGAAACATTGCAAGACAAGCACTCTTTTGGAACCCACAGGGAAAAAGAAGTAGGTGAAGGCCTAGAAATATCTTGAGAAGAAAGTTGGAGACTGATATTAAAAGAAGTAGGTAAAACATGGACAGAATTGGAAGGGATGGCAAGAGAGAGGAAGAGCTGGAAGAAATTTGTTCTTCTTCTTCTGCGATCAACTTTTGCTGTGCAACTACTCTGGTATGTGTCATAAACAGGGCGGTGCGCTTGAGGTTTTCACTGCTCCCCTTGCAGGATGTGCTCTGGGGACTGCTTTGGTGCTCCACGGCTGCAGGCTGCCGAGTCCATGAGACCAATTCTGTGGAGGTGTGCTCTGAGACAGCAGTGTCCCGTTCTAAGTCTGTGCTTGTCTGTTTAGTGTATTTATACTGTCGTGTCTGAGACAGCAGTGTCTGTTCTCAGTCATTGCTTGTTGTTTAGTGTATTTATACTGTCGTGCTCTGAGACAGCAGTGTCCCGTTCTAAGTCTGTGCTTGTCTGTTTAGTGTATTTATACTGTCGTGCTCTGGGTTGTATCCTCTATTTGTTTTTCTCCAGATCATTTTCCTGGATTGTTTCAGGAGAGTCTTTGCTTCTGTAAAACTTTGTGTTGTGTTAGGCTTCCCCCAGCCCTTGCGAGTTTGTCAGCCTTTTTATTTCCTGGTATGCCACAGTGAGCTGGTATCCACTGTAAGACCAGTTCGGATTTTTTTGACAACAAGCTGATATTTTGCCTATGTCCTGAATGAGCTTGTCTTGTCTGGGACATGAGATAGCCTGGAGAACGGATCTTGAATCGCTAAAGACTGCAATATTTTTGCTGAAACTTGCTGGTCGTTGAGAATCTGTATGGCTGCAAGAAGGGCTGTTGCCTCTGCTTTAAAGTTGGTGCATGTTTCTCCTGCTGCCAGAGATAGTGTGTTTCTGTGTTTCCTTGAGGGTGAGTGATGTAGATTCCGCTGCCTTCCTTTCTGGTAGCATCTGTAGCTGAGCCATCTGTGAACACGTGTCCATGTGCTGGTGGGATATTGCTCTCGTAGCATTTGGAGTGACCTGGCTCTTTGCTCTGTCTCTGTATTTTTTAAGATTATTCCTGGGACCTCTAGGTGTATTTGGGTCATGTTTTGGTAGCATGTCTATGGCTCTGATGTTATGGCTTCCCACATTTCTGGGTAAGTTTCTAGGGTATTTGAATGTTGCATACGAAATTCTCTGGCTAGATGGTTCGGACTTTTTCATGCGTGTCTTTTTTGTTTTCTCTTGGAATTTTGTGTGTAGAGGGTGTTCTTTCAGCCGTTTTAGTTTTTCAAACTGGGTGAGTGTTTTAAATTTTCTGTGGAGTTCTAGAGGCTCTATGTCTGCGGTTTTTTCCATTTCTATGATAGGACTGCTTTTCTTTGCTCCCAGAGTTATTCTTAGGCCCATGTTTTGTACCTTGTCTAGTTTCTGTGTGTTTGTTTTGGCTGATGTTGTCCAAGAGCTGGAGCCATATTCCATGATGGGTCTTACTGCTCCCGTGTAGACCTGCTTTAATATTTTTTAATTTGCGCCCCAGGACGTATCAGCTAGTTTCTTCATCATAGCAAGTCTTTGTATGCCTTTTCTTTGAATTTTTTGAAGAAATTTGTTGAAGACCTGTGTTCCGTTGGGAGTTAGAAGATCTGTGTTCCGTTGGGAGTTAGAAGACATGTGTTCTGTTGGGAGTTAGAAGATCTGTGTTCCGTTGGGAGTTAGAAGATCTGTGTTCTGTTGGGAGTTAGAAGATCTGTGTTCCGTTGGGAGTTAGAAGATCTGTGTTCCGTTGGGAGTTAGAAGACATGTGTTCCGTTGAGAGTTAGAAGATCTGTGTTCTGTTGGGAGTTAGAAGATATGTGTTCTGTTGGGAGTTAGAAGATCTGTGTTCTGTTGGGAGTTAGAAGATCTGTGTTCTGTTGTGAGTTAGAAGATCTGTGTTCTGTTGGGAGTTAGAAGATCTGTGTTCTGTTGGGAGTTAGAAGATCTGTGTTCTGTTGAGAGTTAGAAGATCTGTGTTCTGTTGGGAGTTAGAAGATCTGTGTTCTGTTGAGAGTTAGAAGATCTGTGTTCTGTTGAGAGTTAGAAGATCTGTGTTCTGCTGAGAGTTAGAAGATCTGTGTTCTGTTGAAGATTAGAAGATCTGTGTTCTGTTGGGAGTTAGAAGATCTGTGTTCTGTTGAGAGTTAGAAGATCTGTGTTCTGTTGGGAGTTAGAAGATCTGTGTTCTGTTGGGAGTTAGAAGATCTGTGTTCTGTTGGGAGTTAGAAGATCTGTGTTCCGTTGAGAGTTAGAAGGTGAAGAAGAAATAACGCAATACACACAACATCACACACGCATACAAAACATGTATACCCATGCACATGAAACACACACATAAAACACCCATACACACATACACACATACACACACACACAGATATATAAATATCAACACAAATCATGAAAACAATCAAACACTTGCTGACATGAAGGATACACATTATTTCAAGTGAAGAACTACTTACGCATACGAACAGCGCTCTGCTCCCAAGGGAGCTATACGTGGCTGTGTGGTCTGTGCTACCCACATGTTCTCATCATTGAATCCCAGAGCTACATGCTAAGATGGAAATACAAGCTAAATGTCATGTCATGTGGTTTCCATGGCAACATTTTTGCAGAATGAGATTAAACACATATCTCTCTCTATGGACATTCTATTTCTATGGACATTCTGTCTCTATATGGACATTCTGTCTCTATATGGACATTCATCTCTATATGGGCATTCTTTCATATGGACATTCTGTCTCTCTATATGGACATTCTATTTCTATATGGACATTCTGTCTCTATATGGACATTCTATTCTTATGGACATTCTGTCTCTATATGACATTAACTCTATATGGACATTAACTCTCTATATGAACATTCCTGACGAAACGTTGAAAAGTTGCATCACTGTCGTAGTTAATACAGTTGAAGTTATAATATCAATTTAGAAAAGTAAACAAGATCGCAGAATAATACAGAAGACACTGTTCTAACTTTGACTTACTGAAACTGTCTGCTTCACTTCAAGGACGCTAGAATTGTTACAAAAGAAAAGAGGAATGCGAAAGTACTAGATGAGATTATTATTGAAAGTACTAGATGATATTATTATTGAAAGTGCTAGATGGAAAAAGAAAACACAGAAAATATTATTTAGAAATATATTTTTTCTTCTTGAAATTCTCATTAATGTTACAGCAGACGATGTAAAACAGGGCGCCATGAATGTATATATCAGAGGCGCCATATCGCCTGCCGTCCTCGCGTTCGACAACGCTGTACTGAAGCAAGCTGGTGAATAAAGTGTACCACGCTGTACTGAAGCAAGCTGGTGAATAAAGTGTACCACGCTGTACTGAAGCAAGCTGGTGGATAAAGTGTACCACGCTGTACTGAAGCAAGCTGGTGGATAAAGTGTACCACGCTGTACTGAAGCAAGCTGGTGAATAAAGTGTACCACGCTGTACTGAAGCAAGCTGGTGGATAAAGTGTACCACCATTTTAAATAATTGTCTTTACTGTGATACCGCTTACTATGGCGGTGTAGGTCAGGGGACGGGGAGAGGGGGAGACATGAGACTGAGAAATTTAATGGTTGATGGCTAGTGTAGTCGTCGTGAAACTATTCAGGTTATGATTTTTTCTTTATGCCCCGACAGAAAAACTCATTTTTGGTAGATCGCGATCTAATCCATTCGCGCCGCCATAATAAAACCAAAACAGAGATTTAAATTCCAGCAGATCGGGAAGTGAGTTAAACAAGAAAGTGTAGTATCATATGATCTGTATGTCTCTGTTCAGTGAGAGCATTCTCAGATCATGCAATGAGAGCATTCTCAGATCATACAATGAGAGCATTCTCAGATCATTCAATGAGAGCATTCTCAGATCATACAATGAGAGCATTCTCAGATCATACAATGAGATGTTCAGATCATTCAATGAGAGCATTTTCAGATCATTCATTGAGATGGTTGAAGAACAGTGAAGAATATCATATGATCTGATGTCTCTGTTCGGACATTCTCAGGTCATACAATGACATTCTCAGATATTCATTGAGATGGTTAGAAGAACAGTAAAGATATCATATGAATAAATTGAGATATGTGTATCTTATATATGCATAAATCTAAATGTACATCCACATATCCATATATCCATACATCCATATATCCATATATCCATACATCCAAATATCCATATATCCATAAATCCATACATCCACATATCCATACATCCACATATCCATACATCCACATATCCATACATCCACATATCCATACATCCACATATCCATATATCCATACATCCACATATCCATACATCCATACATCCACATATCCATACATCCACATATCCATATATCCATACATCCACATATCCATATATCCATACATCCACATATCCATACATCCATATATCCATACATCCATACATCCATATATCCATACATCCATACATCCACATATCCATATATCCATACATCCACATATCCATACATCCACATATCCATCCATACATCCACATATCCATAAATCCACATATCCATATATCCATACATCCACATATCCATACATCCACATATCCATATATCCATACATCCACATATCCATACATCCTATATCCATTATCCATACATCCACATATCCATACATCCACATATCCATATATCCATACATCCACATATCCATACATCCATACATCCAATATCCATATATCCATACATCCACTATCCATATATCCATACATCACACAATCCTATCCATACATCCACATATCCAAATATCCATACATCCACATATCCACATATCCATATATCCATACATCCCAACCTATATCCATACATCACATATCACATATCCTATATCCAACATCCACATATCCATACATCAATTCCATACATCCTTATCCATACATTCATACTCATATATCCATACATCACATATCCATACATCATATATCCATTATACATCCAATATCATATATCCATACATCCAATATCATACATCACATATCCAACATCCACATTCCATCCCTACATCCACATATCCATACATCCATATATCCATCCATAACACACATATCCATACATCCACATATCATCCATACATCCACATATCCATACATCCACATATCCATCCATACATCCACATATCCATACATCCACATATCCATATATCCATACATCCACCTATCCATACATCCACATATCCATACATCCACATATCCATCCATACATCCACATATCCATACATCCACATATCCACATATCCATACATCCACATATCCACATATCCACATATCCACATATCCACATATCCATATATCCATACATCCACACATCCATACATCCACATATCCACATATCCATATATCCATACATCCACATATCCATACATCCACATATCCATATATCCATATATCCATACATTCACATATCCATATATCCATATATCCACATATCCATATATCCATACATCCACATATCCATACATCCACATATCCATACATCCACATATCCATACATCCACATATCCATCCATACATCCACATATCCATACATCCATATATCCATATATCCATACATCCACATATCCATATATCCATACATCCACATATCCATACATCCACATATCCACATATCCATACATCCACATATCCATATATCCACATATCCATATATCCATACATCCACACATCCATACATCCACATATCCACATATCCATATATCCATACATCCACATATCCATATATCCATATATCCACATATCCATACATCCACATATCCATACATCCACATATCCACATATCCACATATCCACATATCCACATATCCACACATCCATACATCCACATATCCACATATCCATATATCCATACATCCACATATCCATACATCCATATATCCATATATCCATACATCCACATATCCATACATCCACATATCCACATATCCATACATCCACATATCCACATATCCATACATCCACATATCCACATATCCACATATCCACATATCCATATATCCATACATCCACATATCCACATATCCACATATCCACATATCCACATATCCATATATCCATATATTCATATATCCACACATCCACATATCCACATATCCATATATCCATACATCCACATATCCATACATCCACATATCCACATATCCATACATCCACATATCCACATATCCATATATCCATACATCCACACATCCATACATCCACATATCCACATATCCATATATCCATACATCCATATATCCATACATCCACACATCCATACATCCACATATCCACATATCCATATATCCATATATCCATATATCCATACATCCACATATCCATATATCCATACATCCACATATCCATACACCCACATATCCACATATCCATACATCCACATATCCACATATCCATACATCCACATATCCACATATCCATACATCCACATATCCACATATCCACATATCCACATATCCACATATCCATATATCCATACATCCACACATCCATACATCCACATATCCACATATCCATATATCCATACATCCACATATCCATACATCCACATATCCATATATCCATACATCCACATATCCATACATCCACATATCCATATATCCATACATTCACATATCCATACATCCACATATCCACATATCCATACATCCACATATCCACATATCCATATATCCATATATTCATATATCCATACATCCACACATCCATACATCCACATATCCACATATCCACATATCCATATATCCATATATCCATACATCCATACATCCACATATCCACATATCCATACATCCACATATCCACATATCCATATATCCATACATCCATATATCCACACATCCACATATCCATATATCCATACATCCACATATCCATATATCCATATATCCATACATCCATATATCCACACATCCACATATCCATATATCCATACATCCATATATCCACACATCCACATATCCATATATCCATACATCCACATATCCATATATCCACACATCCACATATCCATATATCCATACATCCACATATCCACATATCCATATATCCATACATCCATATATCCACACATCCACATATCCATATATCCATACATCCACATATCCATATATCCATATATCCACATATCCATATATCCATATATCCATACATCCATATATCCACACATCCACATATCCATATATCCATACATCCACACATCCACATATCCATATATCCATATATTCATTTACATATCCAGCTCTGATCCCACATCACAACAAGATGTACTGACAAGCTCTCTATCGCCCTGACTTACTGCGATCCCTCCAGCACCGTTCTTAACTGTCTTGTAGGAGCGATGATAGTATGCAGTGTTGAGTGGGATGTTGCTATCTCCGTACCTGCTGTCATACATGGTCTCTGAGAAAACTGTATAAGACAGGTTTGCACCGTGGTTCTCTTTGCCAGGGATGCTAGCAAATATTTCATCCAAAATCTGATTGTTCTGTTGCCTGGTTAGAAAAATAAATTCAGATTCATAATTTGGTTTGTCTTGGATTTGTTTGAAATTGTTTCATTTCTACTTTCTATATCTGTTTCGTAGAAGTTAGTTGTTTGTCTCTCGTGACAAAGTTACCAGGTTCACTCCCTCGTGGAGCCTTCTGAATATTTTTCATAAATTCCTTAGAATAGATTACAAATAAAATTCCTACTTAAATATCTTCACAATCTTTAAAATTACATCGGGAACCCGTACTGGTGATACGGAGTTTGTGCACTGCAGTTGAGATCTTCCTGTGTAAGAAAGAGATCAGAGCACACATGGTTACTCACCGAAGTGCAATGATGATGGTCCTATCAATCAATCAATCGACTGCGATCCACAATGTTTTGTGTCTTCTAATCCATTGTATACAAGTTTGTTGTTATTTTACTATATTTGAAATTGATAGTTTTTTTATAAATAATTTCTGGAACTTTCTTCATTACAACATTTATGTGCCGCTCCTATCGAAACTATTCCCAGTATCCACGTATGGATGTGAAACATGGACATTTAACAAAGCAATGGGGAAAACATATATGGGATTTTAAATATAAGTGTTACAGATAAGTCCTCCATATATATCTTGGACAGAGAAGAGAATAAATAAATATATCTAGAAAGAACTCAAAATCAAATAAAACTGGCTAATGCTACAAATAAAACTGGTTGATGCTACAAATAAAAAAGAGAAAATTGAAGTATTTTATGCATATAGAGAGACACAAAGGGTTGAAGAAGACCATCATGGAAGGAGGCATACCGGCAAAGAGAAGAAGAGGAAGACCACGGAGAAGATGGATTCAGGATGTAACTGATGGTTTGAACATGACAGCTGCAGAGGCAGGACATCTGGCCTACGAGAGAGAGAAATTCTGAAGAACTGTTGGGGTGGCAAAGTTCTGCTCAGGACAAGATATTTGATGATGATGATGATGATGATGATATTGATTTTATTTACAAAAACAAAATACCCATAACAACAACAACAACAGAAACAATAACAAACCTGGTTGGATCAAACAACTTGAATCTAGCAGCTCTAGTTGTGGCTGACTCTTTCATTGTTTGTCCAGAGTCAACACGATAGGACAGATCATCTTCCTGGAGGTTAATGTCGAGAAAATTAACCTCAAATTCACAGTTGTGGACCAAGTCTACATTACATGAACAAGTCTACATTACATGAACAAATCTACATTACATGAACAAGTACATCAACAAGTTTACATTACATGAACAAATCTACATTACATGAATAAGACATCAACAAGGTCTACATTACATGAACAAGTCTACATTACATGAACAAGTCTACATTACATGAACAAGTACATCAACAAATCTACATTACATGAACAAGTACATGAACATATCCACATTCCATGAACAAGTACATGAACAAGTCTATATTACATGAACAAGTGAGGAAATATAAGAAAGACATTTGACAAGAAGGGAAAGAAGATGAAGAATTATTTCGAGATAAATACACACACACACACACTCACACACACACACTCACACACACACTCACACACACACTCACACACACACACTCACACACACACACACACACACTCACACACACTCACACACACACACACTCACACACACACACACACACACACTCACACACACAAAACAGAATTTATCAACTCCTTCCATACCGCGTATCACTCTAATGGCGGACCAATGTCTGTCATTCTCACTACCTACCGCTAGACTGTCTTTGTATATAGATCAACAAATAAACAAGGAACAGATATTAAGAGCTTCCGAAAAACAAATAGACAAACACGGGACTCGAACCACTTACCCTAGTCCTTACGACACCAATCGCCTAGCCTAGCAATACGAGCGCTTTTACGTACACAACCAATGAGAATGGCTCATTGTTTGTGTAATAATAATAATTCCTCTCGTACCGTTATACGTTGCATAGGGCCTGCAAGTAATTTCTCCATACCACTCTATCCTGAGCAACTCGCTCAATCTCCTCCATGGAACTGAGACCGATATTTCCTGCCTCTCTCAGCAAAGTTCGTTTCAGGGTCTCCTTAGGTCGACCTCTCTTTCTTGAACCCTTTGCATCCCACTTCAATGCCTGCTTTGATATGCTTTGATCATTTCTCCTCAAGGTGTGCCCAACATATCTCCATCTTCTCTTTCTTATAACAGTTGTCACTAGTGGTTGACCAGACATTGTTTGTGTAAGGATGTCATTATATCTGCATGAGAACTTGTGTAAGGATGTTTTAACCGAACGTTGTTGTTGTTTCTGATAACTTGTTTACTTGTTAATGCAAGTCAATACTTTCAGTTTGCTTTTCTCTATTAGGCAACATTTTGTCTGCATCAAGTTACTAGGCAACATTTTGTCGGCATCAAGTTACTAGGCAACATTTTGTCTGCATCAAGTTACTAGGCAACATTTTGTCTGCATCAAGTATGTCTTCTGTCTCGCATGTTCCATGTACATCTCTCTGAGACCATGTAGCCTAGAGTGCACTATTGTGAAGTCTTATCTTCTGTTTCTCTCTGGTCTCGTTTCACTGTGAGATATTATACCAAGTCTGTCTTTCTGTTTTCTGTCCATGGCGCAATGTAAGATCTTATGCCAAGTCTGTTTTTCTGTCCATATTTCATTATCAGAAAGATTGAACGGGACAAGGTTGTTTTAACATTCTCTCTCCAATATAAAGAGCTACATTACCTGATGAAAGAAATATAAAGAGCTACATTACCTGGTGAAAGAAATATAAAGAGCTACATTACCTGATGAAAGAAAGATAGTGGAAGTTCAAAATTGATTGGATTGCACAAGATTCGATAGTTCCACTGAGCGTAGACGGTGTCACCTGAAATGATAAACGTTAACTGAATAAGACATCAAAACCTAGGAAGACATTTCTCGATGTGAATTATATTGTTGAGTTATTGTGACAACTGTTGGTTATAGAACTGACATAATATCATTGTCAGCAGACACATAGGTTCTCAGTCTTCCCCCAACAGATTTGTATATTATGCTAATATCAAGTAATAGGATAAATGTTCAAAGCTTACTACCAACAACTGGACATGTCCCTCACAGAATACTTCAATTTGAATGTAGCCATGTTCAAATCTGTCATGTTGGACACAGGATACAATCAACTCTGACAGAAATATTCAGAAACAGAACATTGATGAATCTCACAGCGAAATGTGGTAGACATTGAAGAGACACAACGGTAAGATGATAAGCAATCAAACAATTCAATATGTATGGGAGAAGATGAGAGAGAAGATGAGGGAGAAGATGAGAGAGAAGATGAGGGAGAAGATGAGGGAGAAGATAAGGGAGAAGATAAGGGAGAAGATGAGGGAGAAGATGAGGGAGAAGATGAGGGAGAAGATAAAGGAGAAGATGCGGGAGAAGATGCGGGAGAAGATGCGGAAGAAGATGAGGGAGAAGATGAGGAAGATGAGGGAGAGAGATGAGGGAGAAGATGAGGGGAGAAGATAGAGAGGGAGAAGATAGGAGAAGATAGGAGAAGATGAGGAGAAGATGAGGAGAAGATGAGGAGAAGATGGGGAAGATGAGGAGAAGATGAGGAGAAGATGAGGAGAAGATGGGAGAAGATGAGGAGAAGATGAGGAGAAGATGCGGGAGAAGATGAGGGAGAAGATGAGGGAGAAGATAGGAGAAGGGAGAAGATAAGGAGAAGATGGGAGAAGATGGGAGAGAGAGGGAGAAGATAAGGAGAAAAGATAAAGGGAGAAGATAAGGAGAGATAGGAGAAGATAGAGGGAAAGATGAAGGGAGAAGATGAAGGGAGAAGATAAGGGAGAAGATGAGGGGAAGATAGGAGAAGATGGGAGAAGATGAGGGAGAAGATAAGGGAGAAGATGAGGGAGAAGATAAGGGAGAAGATGAGGGAGAAGATGGGAGGAGAAGATGAGGGAGAAGATGAAGAGGGAGAAGATGAGGAAAGATGAGGGAGAAGATGAGGGAGAAGATGAAAAGTGAGTAAGATGCGGAGAAATGCAGTTGAAGAAAAGTGCTTGCATTACATTAATTTATACGTTCAAGTATTTTGTAATGACAACTTCTACTGTATCTTGATGGTGAGCTTTCTTGGAGGTGTTTACAAACAAAATGTGAAAATTTAGTGGAGTTGTCATATTTTTAATGTGATTTTTTTATTGTGTCTTTGTGCGGTTAGATGTGGAGTGTTAGTGAGCTCTTCTGTAATCTAGATGTGAAGTTTTAGTGGAGTTACCTACCATCAGCGCCGGATTAGACTAGCAGCAGAAGTAGCAAATGCTACGGGCCCCGCGCTTCTAGGGGCCCCGCGCCTATGTGACAGAGATGAAAATGGAAAAAATAACCAGATGTTATATCAAAAACACGCACGCTGTCTGAATTTTTTAATGTCGTTTGTGATGGTGCCGAATCCAAAGAAATGGAAGCAGAAAATACAGAAGACGTGTCCCACTGTGTAATAGATGAAAGCAGTGCTATAGAAGAATCATCATTACCAATATTACCATTAAGATCAGCAACTCTTCACGATTTAGCCACATTTTCCACAAGACAAACTGAAGTCGAATGTACAGAAAGTCCTCCCAATTTAGCCATATCATCTTCAAGCCAAAGAAAGGCAGAAAGCACAGCACATGCTTCTAATATAGCAACATCATCTACAAGCCAAAAACACAACGAAAGTAAAATGTACCCAACGATATTGGTGAATGGTAAAACAACTTCAATCGAGATTATTGGATTGTGAAAGAAAGTAGCAAAGTACAACATATGAACAGTGACTTCATGTCTAAAAAAAAACAAAAAAAACCATACGATAAAGAAAACAATCCACGATTTTGTCGAAAGTCGTTTTCACATACACACATACACCAACAAACAAAACTCACGTGAGAGATTGGTTGTGTTATACAGAAACTAAAGGACAACTGTTCTGTTTTGTTTGCAAAGTTATTGATTTAGGCTGTACCATAGAGTGACTGGTGTATTTGGAATATTCCGGCAGTTAAAATCTATTACAGAGGAAGAGATCTTGAAAAGAACTCCAAATATTGTCAGCTCTTACCAAGAGGATTTGGAAGAAAGCCTAGGTGACGAACTTGTGCAGATCGCTGAACTTCTTAAAACTAATGTAGCTGCTGCTATTAAAAGCGAAAAGCATGAGGCTCTTGAACTGCAATTTTATAAACTTATAATGGAAAATTCATTAGAGTCGTGTTTCCCAAATGTAGAAATAGTCTTACGAATTTACTTGTCTTTAATGATTACTAACTGCAGCGGAGAACGTTCTTTTTCGACATTAAAGCGTATAAAAAGTGAGTTCGGGAACATGATGGGACAAGATCGTCTAAATAACCTCACCTTAATGAACATTGAATGTAATTTACTTAGAGAAATTGATTTGTCTAGTGTTATATCTAAATTTGCTCACATTAAATCGAGACAATTTTGTTTGTAAAAGTTGTGTTTTATTTTATTATCATCAAAACCTAGGGCCCTGCGCTAAAATTTGCCTAATCGGCACTGCCTACCATCTAGATGTGAGTTTCGTGATGTACCTATCATCTAGATGTGGAGTTTTAGTGGATGTACCTACCATCTAGATGTGGAGATTTAGTGAATGTACCTACCATCTAGATGTGGAGTTTTAGTGGATGTACCTACCATCTAGATGTGGAGATTTAGTGGATGTACCTACCATCTAGATGTAGAGTTTTGACAATAATTATATTTGCTTGCACTGTGTTGATGAATGGACAATGAACTTACCTGATGTCATGTTGACCGATACAATTGTGGTCGGCAAAAATGCAATATTCTCCATCCGATGTTTGACCCCTGTGTAGGTAATGAACCGGTTCTACAAGCGAGACAAACACACATGGGGCGTGATAATATTTATTTATTTGAAACTGTCAATCAATGTCAATTGTCACAGTGTACAAACTGTAAATCAATGTCAGGTGTCACTGCGTAGAAACTGTCAGTCAGTGTCAGGTGTCACTGTGTACAAACTGTCAGTCAATGTCAGGTGTCACTGTGTACAAACTGTCAGTCAATGTCAGGTGTCACTGTGTACAAACTGTCAATCAATGTCAGTTGTCACAGTGTACAAACTGTCAATCAATGTCAGTTGTCACTGTGTACAAACTGTCAATCAATGTCAGTTGTCACTGTGTACAAACTGTCAATCAATGTCAGGTGTCACTGTGTACAAACTGTCAATCAATGTCAGTTGTCACTGTGTACAAACTGTCAATCAATGTCAGGTGTCACTTGATGTTTCTCTCTGAAATTAACAATTAAAAATGAGATAACTGGAACCAGTGTCAGATAATTAAAGGTGATCACGACTGTACGCAATCTCCAAGTAGAAATATTAGTAATAGACTGCATCATTGCAGTTCGGCTAAACGAGTATACATCTAAGAGGAAGGGGAATCTCAGTTCCAAAAATGTTCTACAGAAAACGATTGTATTAAAAGTGCAGATATTTCAAGCTCGTTAAAAAATTAGACACATATCCATCACCATTTTCAGTGACAAATAAAGTTCAAGAAGAAGGAGGAGAATACTGCCCTTGTTTAGATCGTCTGGGGATAGAGTATATTTTTATTTGTTGAACTGTGTCAGTCGGTATATCGTGTTCATTCAGCCGCTTCTCATTGGTCTCATGCATCACATCTACATGTCTTAGCACTTACTCGTTAGTTTCTCTCAGTACCTCCTCGTTGATATTTACTTATCACTTCCTCATTTCTTCTTTCAACACATTCTCTCTAACTTCTCTCCAGTATAACCCCATATCTTTCAACACATTCTCTCTAACTTCTCTCAGTATATCTCCATTTATTTCATGCATACTACTCCCAAGTATCCTCACTCAGTCCCACCTACACTGATCTAGATCTCGCCACAAACCAACCAAAAATGATTAAACAAAACATATTATTGTTATTTTATTATCAGTCAACTGTTCGTTCTTGGTTAATTAAACAAATAAAAACTTTCCGTCTACATTATTGTTGTCCATCACTTTTAACACGATTCAGTGATTATCACTAATATCATATATCATGTGATAGTATTCTGTGATAGTATTTTGTGATAGTATCCTGAGATAGTATTTTGTGATAGTATCCTGAGATAGTATCCTGAGATAGTATTTTGTGATAGTATCCTGAGATAGTATCCTGAGATAGTATCCTGAGACAGTATGAGATAGTATCCTGAGATAGTATCCTGAGATAGTATCCTGAGACAGTATCCTGAGATAGTATCCTGAGACAGTATCCTGAGATAGTATCCTGAGATAGTATCCTGAGATAGTATCCTGAGATAGTATCCTGAGATAGTATCCTGAGATAGTATCCTGTAATAGTGTGATACTTGACTTGTAAGACATCAGGTGATAGTATCATGTGATAGTGTGATACTTGACTTGTAAGACATCATGTGATAGCATCAGGTGATAGTATCATGTGATAGTGTGATACTTGACTTGTAAGACATCAGGTGATAGTATCCTGTAATAGTGTGATACTTGACTTGTAAGACATCAGGTGATAGTATCATGTGATAGTGTGATACTTGACTTGTAAGACATCATGTGATAGCATCAGGTGATAGCATCATGTGATAGTGTGATACTTGACTTGTAAGACATCAGGTGATAGTATCATGTGATAGTGTGATACTTGACTTGTAAGACATCAGGTGATAGTATCATGTGATAGTGTGATACTTGACTTGTAAGACATCATGTGACAGAAATATATATGAAAATAAAAGACGTCACGAACAAGAGCTAAATGTGACAAAGTACCTTCTCTTGTAGCTCTTCCCAAGACTTGGCGTCCAGCCAATGTCTCTCACTGAAAAATGGTTCCTCAATGTTCTCATCAAGTGTCCAGGCACCCTCAAGGTAACACATAACTGGCTTAAAGTATTTGCTGTAGTCTCTGATGCTCTTATCCTGCTTGTAAAACGCTTGGAACCATTCTCTCATCTCTTGAATTTGCTCCTAGAAGAAATATGCAGATACATTATTTGATAATGTTAAAGTAATATGCATATACATTATTTGATAATGCTAAAGTAATATAATACCTTGGAAGTATCTTCACATCTGATAGTACACTGGACAGAGAGATCGAAACTAGAATCCAGCAAGCCAACAACATTACATACCAGCTTACCCCAATTTTGAAACACCCAGCAATTCCAGTAGTGACTAAAAAAACAGATTATAAATTTAATCTTTATACAAACACTGTGCTACCAGAGCCAAACATGGGCACTGACAAAAGAACAAGAAAGGAAAATTACCACATGCGAAATGAGATGCCTGAGGAAAGCAGTAAATAAAACAAGAAGAGACCATATAAGAAATGAGAAATTAGAAGAACAGTCGGAACAACACCTGCTATTAGATTTATTGAAAAACAGAGACTCAAATGGTTTGGCCACTTGGTCAGAATGAACCCGAATACACCAGTTGCAAGAGCGTACAACCTGAAAATGGAATCATCAAGAGGAAAGGGCAGACCAAGAAAAGATGGGTTGATGGAGTTACAGTAGATTTATTGAAAAACAGAGACTCAAATGGTTTGGCCACTTGGTCAGAATGAACCCGAATACACCAGTTGCAAGAGCGTACAACCTGAAAATGGAATCATCAAGAGGAAAGGGCAGACCAAGAAAAGATGGGTTGATGGAGTTACAGACATCTTAAAACTCCACAATACCACACCATATCAAGCGACCGATCGTGCATTATCTCGGAAACCAATCATCATATCAGTTAAACCTGCTACGCCTAGCGGCAAAAAAGCAGAGAAGGACAAAAGAAAAGAAAGAAAGAAAGTAATATGCAGATACATTATTTGATAATGGTAAAGTAATATGCAGATACATTATTTGATAATGGTAAAGTAATATGCAGATACATTATTTGATAATGGTAAAGTAATATGCAGATACATTATTTGATAATGGTAAAGTAATATGCAGATACATTATTTGATAATGGTAAAGTAATATGCAGATACATTATTTGATAATGGTAAAGTAATATGCAGATACATTATTTGATAATGGTAAAGTAATATGGAAGACAACAAAATAAATGTATGGGTGTGAAACATGGACATTTAACAAGGCAGTGGAAAAATATATATGTGCTTGTGAGTATACGAGTTACAGAAGAGTCGTCCGTACATCGTGAACAGAGAAGAGAACAAATAGATCTATTCACATCGTGAACAGAAGAGAACAAATAGATCTATTCAGAAAGAACTCAAAATCCAAGAAACCTGACCGATGCTACAGATAAGAATGATTAAATTAAAGTATTTTGGAACATATAAAGAAACACGAAGGACTGGAGAATAACATTATAGAAGGAGGAATCCTGACAAAAAGTAAAAGAAGAAGATCACGGAGAAGATGGTTTCATGATGTGACTGGTGGTATGAGCATGACGGCTGCACACGAGGAATTTCTGGCATATAAGAGAGAAATCCCAGGGACTAGTAGGGTGGCAACGTTCTGCTCAGGAAAGCTATTTGATGATAATGATGATGATGTGTACTAGGTCAAACATGCAAGAACAAACAAAGATGATAAATCTATTTTATGATGATAATGATGATGTTGTTGGTGTGCATTCATTCATGTACATGAGCTAAGTCAATGCATTTATGTACATGTGCTAAGTCAATGCATTTATGTACATGTGCTAAGTCAATGCATTTATGTACATGTGTTAAGTCAATGCATTTATGTACATGTGCTAAGTCAATGCATTTATGTACATGTGCTAAGTCAATGCATTTATGTACATGTGTTAAGTCAATGCATTTATGTACATGTACTAAGTCAGAAGGTGGCAAATATTGACTTTGTGATTTCCATGTGATATGAGCCTAAGAGCAATTGTACGTTGTGCCAGTTATGTGCTTGCAAGTAGGCAGGCACATCTGATTTCTGCGACGCTTTTTATTAACTAAGGTTGCTTCCCTAGGTCCTACATCAGTCGCCTCGTACGACATGCATTGTAGACCGCAGTGTTACTTTCTCCCCTTACGACATGCCTTGTAGACCGCAGTGTTACTTTCTCCCCTTACGACATGCCTTGTAGACCGCAGTGTTACTTTCTCCCCTTACGACATGCCTTGTAGACCGCAGTGTTACTTTCTCCCCTTACGACATGCCTTGTAGACCGCAGTGTTACTTTCTCCCCTTACGACATGCCTTGTAGACCGCAGTGTTACTTTCTCCCCTTACGACATGCATTGTAGACCGCAGTGTTACTTTCTCCCCTTACGACATGCCTTGTAGACCGCAGTGTTACTTTCTCCCCTTACGACATGCCTTGTAGACCGCAGTGTTACTTTCTCCCCTTACGACATGCCTTGTAGACCGCAGTGTTACTTTCTCCCCTTACGACATGCATTGTAGACCGCAGTGTTACTTTCTCCCCTTACGACATGCATTGTAGACCGCAGTGTTACTATTCTCCCCTTACGACATGCATTGTAGACCGCAGTGTTACTATTCTCCCCTTACGACATGCATTGTAGACCGCAGTGTTACTTTCTCCCCTTACGACATGCATTGTAGACCGCAGTGTTACTATTCTCCCCTTACGACATGCATTGTAGACCGCAGTGTTACTTTCTCCCCTTACGACATGCATTGTAGACCGCAGTGTTACTTTCTCCCCTTACGACATGCATTGTAGACCGCAGTGTTACTTTCTCCCCTTACGACATGCATTGTAGACCGCAGTGTTACTTTCTCCCCTTACGACATGCATTGTAGACCGCAGTGTTACTTTCTCCCTTGAGCGCCCGACAATACACGAATGATACAGAATCAGTAGGATGCTTAATTTATATCGAAGCTGTGCTCTATCAACTTGACTAAATGGATCAGAATATTGAAGAATGACAGAACAATATTATGTCCACATTTTCTACACCTTCCATACATTGTCCATACATTGTCCATACATTTCGTCCATAAATTGTCCATACATTGTCCATACATTTCGTCCATAAATTGTCCATACATTGTCCATACATTGTCCATACATCGTCCATACATTGTCCATACATTGTCCATACATTTCGTCCATACATTGTCCATACATCGTCCATACATCGTCCATACATCGTCCATAGATCGTCCATACATTTCGTCTGCGAAACATGTTTGGTGTGCTCTGACCAAGAACTGCTTGCACAGTGTCAACAGGAGATATGAACACCAGCATTCACAACAGATGCTAGAGATGGATCAGACATATGATACGCATGGAGACTAACTAACTCTTCAAACTAAAACTGCACTATGATAGACACTAGAGGTTAAACGAAAACATGGAAGAGACAAACTGGCATAGGGGAGAACAATAGAACATAAACTGAAAGGATAAAACACAGCTGAAACACAATACAGAGGATGGCAAAGAAAAAAGACAAATTGCGTGCATTTGTTAACGCTCTAATCGTTAAGGTCATCAATAGCTAGAGAGAGAGAAGGCGAACTGGGTACATGATCACACCAGAATGTTAAGCTGTTTATGCATAGCACAAGAGCTAAAAAGCAACATAATAAATCGATGTACTCGTAAATCGAGTGCTCGACGTTAGCTGATGTACTCGTAAATCGAGTGCTCGACGTTAGCTGATGTACTCGTAAATCAAGTGCTCGACGTTAGCTGATGTTCTCGTAAATCGAGTGCTCGACGTTAGCTGATGTTCTCGTAAATCGAGTGCTCGACGTTAGCTGATGTACTCGTAAATCGAGTGCTCGACAACGTTAGTTAAAGTACTTGTAGATCGAGTGCTAACTATGTAAACAGAATAAACGAGAATTGAAAAGAAAATGAAAAATGAACTTACTGGAACTGTTGGCTTATTCAACACTTCTGGTGGTACATCTGGAAATGGTATATCCTCAACTGCATGTTGTAGAGAAGATGTTCTAGAAGGTTGAACTAATTGGTAGTCGTTGTGTCGAGTTCGAAATGCTACACCGTTCAAAACCACGCTCATTTCTCCCAGTCCTGTCAAGATTTGTACAGCATCTTCTTATTTCTGTCATATGTCTGTCTATCTAATCTAATCCGTCTATCTATCTATTTATCTATCTAATATATCTATCTGTCTATATATTTATCTATCAATCTATTTATCTATCTAATCTATCTAATCTATCTATCTAATCTATCTAATCTATCTATCAAACCAATCTATCTATCTATATATCTAATCTAATGTATCAATCTGTCCATCTAATCTATCTATCTATCTATCATCTATCTAATCTATCCATCTATATATCTAATTCATCTATCTATTTAATCTATCTACCTATCTGTTTATCTATCTGTTTATCTATCGATCTATCTAATCTAATCTATCTATCTATATATATCTAATCTATCTATCTATCTAATCTATCTATCTAGTCTATCATCTGTCTAATTTATATATCTATATATCTAATCTATCTATCTATCTAATCTATCTATCTGTTTATCTATTTGTTTATCTATCTATCTATATATCTACATATCTACCTATAAACTATCTGTATTTATCCATCTATCCATCCATTTATCTATCTATCTATCTATAAACCTGCTATTATCAATCTGGTTTGTTCACATTTATAGTAGCACAGACGAAGATGAAGAAGATGGGTCTTCAACATACTAGCATTACTGTGCTCCTATAGCAGATGTGGCTGATGTAGAAGTATTACATAATGATGTTGCTGATGTTGCTGATATAGAAGTATTACATAATGATGTTGCTGCTTTCACTAAATCTATTGCTGCAAATGTGTTATTAATTTGGTTACATTGACCTTTGTTAGAAATAGTTTTGAAAATGGGTAGAATTAACATCATCACTGCCAACAACAACATCCCCCTCCCTACCACACCACTCCACCCCTTTCATATGTTCTCGGTCACTTTCAAGAAACTAACATCACAAACTATACACTCACCAACAGTTCGGTCGTAGTTAGAGTGATCATGGATAGCAAAAGCTGCAGGGCTCAAGTGAGATGCACTTTCATAATTTTGTAGGCCAGTATTTACCCCACGCACAATCTTCACACCTGAGAAGCCCTCAGTTCGAACCCTAAGAAACGAAAAACAGAACTAACTTATCGAAAGAAATCAACAACATCAGATGGGACAAGCTGTAATATTTGATTGAATGTGACAGAGACAAGGGAGTAGATAATGTAATATTTGATTGAAATGTCGATGATTGCTATTAGATTTGTATGATTGCTATTAGATTTGTATGATTGATATTAGATTTGTATGATTGATATTAGATTTGTGTATGATGGCAGAGACAAAAATGAACAATTGTGTAAACCTTGAGATATATTGGGTAATCCGGTGTTAGGACTGTATTTATCCTTGACCACCAGCATACAATGGGTGGCATGGTCATCATCACGCCCGCTGTCACTACTTCCCAGTGACTTTCCTGGTACCCAATTGAGGTTGGGACGATCTGAAAGCGTCAGGAAAATATTCCACCCACACTGTGGAATTCAACCCAGACCACACGTCTAGAAAGCGAGTTCACTAACAACTACACTAATGCGGATCTCACATGATGATATAAGAACTAAATATATCGAACAGAGAATAAGTGAAGAAATTATTCAAACAATTGAATGAACATAATATTTTGAACAAGTAACCTTCATAAGAGAAAGAGAGAAATGTTGAGAGAAATTTAACCAGGCGAAAACATAGACTATGACCTCCTATACATATAGAAGGGAATAACAATATTAAATGTGAAGGGAATAACAATATTAAATGTGATGGGAATCTTTTTTCTTCTTTTGTCGTCATACTGTCATCGCGTTATTAACCAGTGTCGTGGTTGTATGTATTTGTCTCAAGTAATGGAATAACAATACTAAATGAAAATAATGACAGAGATTGAATGTGTAATGACTTCAAATATAAACCAACCTCTCTTGAATAAACGATTGTTGCATCATCACTTGTTTGCTGAGGTCGGCTACAACTTTTCTCAGATGTTCCAGTTCATTCTCGAAGTTTGAACTCTTGTCTTTGTGTCTATCAGAAGTAGATTCTGTGTGTGTTATTATTCTTGTTAGCACCGACGACACACACAAAGCTAGAGCCAATAGAAGACATCTTGGGACCTGCAATTGAAGACATCCTGCCCGGCCTGGGACCTGAAATCATTTTTTAAGTTAGATTTTATTTAACGAATTTGGATTCTCCAAAACCGTGTAACAGCTTCAGTTGCAACAATAAGAAACTCAATAACAACATCAGAGACAGCAACAGCTGATATAATATATAACAATAATAGGTACTTCTGCTGATGATCGACAAAACAATAATTCATGTAGAAGTTCCCCAAGTATGTTCCCTTCACTGATGACAGCTAGTTGATATATTATGTTGATATATCTACATAAGTGATGATATATGGGAACAATACTAACAAGATACAAGGAAAATATGAGATACAGAGAGAAGAATATTGTCAATAGAATATAGAAGAACTAGAGAAGAACACAGCAGGCTTGTTAACTCTTACAATCAAGAGTACCACCGTACAAACTGTTCTAACTGTACCAATTTTACGACAAACCAACTCACCAGAAAAAAAAACACTCAATAAAAAGAAAACATTATTCACAAAATCGAATCAATATTACTTGTGTATAATTCTATTTCTACAATATTACTTCTGTATAATTATATTACTACAATATTACTTCTGTATAATTCTATTTCTACAATATTACTTCTGTATAATTATATTTCTACAATATTACTTGTGTATAAGTCTATTTCTACAATATTACTTGTGTATAATTCTATGTCTACAATACAGCAGCAAAAGCTTTAGAACAAAACTTCAATTCAGCATATTTTTGTCATGAGAAACAGTCGTCTGATGATTAATATAAAAAAAATTATAATCGATATTGTTAGAGCACACCTTACTCACAATGTTATTTTTGTCAAGATAGCGTAGACCTAAGACCACTCTTAGAAGAACAATCCTACAAGAAAGTAAACTATTGGGATGTAAAACCATACAAGATCTCCAACTGCTTGGTAGCAACATAGACACAGGAGGAGGAACAAACAAAGATGTCAAGATAAGAATACAAAAAGCAAGGGAAACTTTATTGCATTGAGTAAGATATGGAAGTCAAAGGAGATCAAAACAAACACGGAACTGAGAATCTTTCAATCAAATGTGAAGTCAGTGCTGTTCTATGGCTCGAAACATGGAAGACAACAGAAGAAACCATCAGAAAACTACAGACCTTCATAAATGGATATTTACATAAAATAGAGGGACTGAGATGGTATGATAAGATTACAAACAAGGAACTCAGAGAAAGAACTAAGCAGATACCAGTGGAGAAAGAGCTACGGAAGAGATGCTGGCGATGGATAGGACATACATTGAGAAGACCAACCGGAAGCATTGCAAGAGATGCATTGTTTTGAAACCCGCAGGAAAGAGGAGTAGAGGAAGGTCTAGACAGACCTGGAGAAGAGAGTTGAGACTGATATTAAAAGACAGGTAAAACATGGAATCACCCGAGTGGTTACCGGGGCCCAAATTTGGGGTGTAAAGAATAGAACCACTGTTACCTGCCACGCATGTCGTAAGAGGCGACTAAAGAGGTTTGGCTGAAATCGGATGCACATGTCCTAAACGTGTAGAAATATATGCGTTTAGGGGCCTACCAAACCAATGTGCAACGTATACACGTTCTTGGCAAAGATCAAACAGATTACAAAGAGTGATTAAAATTGGTTGTAAAGAACGAATGTGAAGAAGAAGACATGGAACGAATTGAGAGAGATGGCAATAGAGAGGAAGAGCTGGAAGACGTTTATAAAGACCTGTGCTCCGCTGGGAGTTGAAAGGTGAAGAAGAAGAAGAACAGTAAAAATCACTCAAGACGTAACACACCCGTTACACAATGAACTACAAAACTGCAACAACAATATACTTTAACGTAGTCAATCGTGCCTGGGTCGAGCAGACGAGGTCATACAACGCATATGTGAGGTCATACAACGCATATGTGAGGTCATACAACGCATATGTGAGGTCATACAACGCATATGTGAGGTCATACAACGCATATGTTAGGTCATACAACGCATATGAGAGGTCATACAACGCATATGAGAGGTCATACAACGCATATGTGAGGTCATACAACGCATATGTGAGGACATACAACGCATATGTGAGGTTATACAACGCATATGTTAGGTCATACAACGCATATGTGAGGTCATACAACGCATATGTGAGGTCATACAACGCATATGTGAGGTCATACAACGCATATGTGAGGTCATACAACGCATATGTTAGGTCATACAACGCATATGAGAGGTCATACAACGCATATGAGAGGTCATACAACGCATATGTGAGGTCATACAACGCATATGTGAGGACATACAACGCATATGTGAGGTTATACAACGCATATGTTAGGTCATACAACGCATATGTGAGGTCATACAACGCATATGTGAGGTCATACAACGCATATGTGAGGTCATACAACGCATATGTGAGGTCATACAACGCATATGTGAGGTCATACAACGCATATGTGAGGTCATACAACGCATATGTGAGGTCATACAACGCATATGTGAGGTCATACAACGCATATGTGAGGTCATACAACGCATATGTGAGGTCATACAACGCATATGTGAGGTCATACAACGCATATGTGAGGTCATACAACGCATATGTGAGGTCATACAACGCATATGTGAGGTCATACAACGCATATGTGAGGTCATACAACGCATATGTGAGGTCATACAACGCATATGTGAGGTCATACAACGCATATGTGAGGTCATACAACGCATATGTGAGGTCATACAACGCATATGTGAGGTCATACAACGCATATGTGAGGTCATACAACGCATATGTGAGGTCATACAACGCATATGTGAGGTCATACAACGCATATGTTAGGTCATACAACGCATATGTTAGGTCATACAACGCATATGTGAGGTCATACAACGCATATGTGAGGTCATACAACGCATATGTGAGGTCATACAACGCATATGTGAGGTCATACAACGCATATGTGAGGTCATACAACGCATATGTGAGGTCATACAAAGCATATGTGAGGTCATACAACGCATATGTTAGGTCATACAACGCATATGTGAGGTCATACAACGCATATGTTAGGTCATACAACGCATATGTGAGGTCATACAACGCATATGTGAGGTCATACAACGCATATGTGAGGTCATACAACGCATATGTGAGGTCATACAACGCATATGTTAGGTCATACAACGCATATGAGAGGTCATACAACGCATATGAGAGGTCATACAACGCATATGTGAGGTCATACAACGCATATGTGAGGACATACAACGCATATGTGAGGTTATACAACGCATATGTTAGGTCATACAACGCATATGTGAGGTCATACAACGCATATGTGAGGTCATACAACGCATATGTGAGGTCATACAACGCATATGTGAGGTCATACAACGCATATGTTAGGTCATACAACGCATATGAGAGGTCATACAACGCATATGAGAGGTCATACAACGCATATGTGAGGTCATACAACGCATATGTGAGGACATACAACGCATATGTGAGGTTATACAACGCATATGTTAGGTCATACAACGCATATGTGAGGTCATACAACGCATATGTGAGGTCATACAACGCATATGTGAGGTCATACAACGCATATGTGAGGTCATACAACGCATATGTGAGGTCATACAACGCATATGTGAGGTCATACAACGCATATGTGAGGTCATACAACGCATATGTGAGGTCATACAACGCATATGTGAGTCACAACGCATATGTGAGGTCATACAACGCATATGTGAGTCATACAACATATGTGAGGTCATACAACGCATATGTGAGGTCATACAACGCATATGTGCCATTCAGGACATCGTTCATGTAGAAGAGTGGATACAATCCCACTGAACACAGACAATCCATTGTAATAGTCACCATTGTAAACACCCAGTAAAAACACCCAGTAAACACACCCAGTAAACACACCCAGTAAACACACCAAGTAAACATACCATAATTATGTGACATGGGCAAGTCTCAGACACTGGAACGAGTTCGAGAATTAGGCGTTAAGTTTGGACATGCCAGACTGTGTCGTCTTCGTGGTAGAGAGAGACGATATAGTAATAAACTTCTCGTGGGTACGGTGAGCAAATTGACTTTGGGATGACTGCTGCAGCGGAGTACAGAGCATCATGGAATGCCCAATGTGCCGTGACGTCGATCGCATAACATACCAAGTCGTGATTCGCAGCCTACAATAGTCAACGCCGAAGACGAAGCGTTAATAAATGACTACACATCGGAAGAAGATGGTTTTGTCTACACTTATGACTTTGTGATTCGGCACAGTCGGAGTGCATGAGTCTTTACGGCTAGAACTAAAGGAAAAGTTATCAAAGAGGCAAGTGGCGCATATACAACAACTACCAGCAACATGACTATGGAGAACATGACAGTGACAAAATCCTTGAAGTGACTACAGACGCATACATTCACTCACATATACATGCTCAGCGACTACAGACGCATACATTCACTCACATATACATGCTCAGCGACTACAGACGCATACATTCACTCACATATACATGCTCAGCGACTACAGACGCATACATTCACTCACATATACATGCTCAGCGACTACAGACGCATACATTCACTCACATATACATGCTCAGCGACTACAGACGCATACATTCACTCACATATACATGCTCAGCGGCTCTATGAGCATGATACATAAGATCAAGGTCCCAGACGATTACTTTGATATTTGTCCCAGGTCATTCTGGGGCTAAGTGCAATGAGAGAGCGGATGCACTGGCGAGCAATGCTACGATAGAGAATGGACATTCTATGGACAAAAAGCGGCATCATCAATGCTCTCAGAGCAAACAGAGAAGAACATAAACGGTATTCTCTATCTCGGTTACGCAAGTTGTGCATACGAATAGGTCCGGCAAGACGGGAAAACCATGAGAGAAACCCTAATAGATACATCAATCAACACAGAACGGGAGTTGTTAGACTAAACACATTGAGAGATACATTGAGAGATACATTGAGAGATACATTGAGAGATACATGCTTGGGAGGAGATGGGAGCAATTATGGACATGTTCGATGTGATACATGTTTAGGAGGAGATGGGAGCAAGTATGGACATGTTCGATGTGCCATGAAGATAAACAAGGAAGAATATATATTTCACTTTAGTATATACACACACACACAGAGATAAAGACAGAGAGAGAGAGACAGAGAATGAGAGAGAGTGACAGAGAGAGAAAGGGAGGGAGAGAGTGAATGGGAGAGAGAGTGAGAGAGAGAATGGGAGAGAGTGAGAGAGTGAGAGAGACAGAGAGAGTGAGAAAGTGTGAGAGACAAAGATTATGAGTTACTCTAGTTTGCTCATATCGTACTCACCATCATCATCATCATGTGTAGAGTCTAGCAAATGATCTGAGACTAAATGTATGAATGGAAGTTCAAATAGTTGTGTGTGTGTGGGTGTATATATAGCCCAAGCAGTTGACGCGGATGGACATCACTTGTTTGCACTTTCTCCTTATCACGTGATTAAGTTGATGTCATACGTCTGACGATCAGACAGTTCAGTGGGGCCCGGGGTGAACAATTTATGGGACATGAAGTTAAACACATCAGGAGGAGGAGGAGGTGTGTGTGGGGAGGGGAGCATGAGATTGAGAATTGTGTATGGAGGGGATAAGATTGATAATTGTGTATGAGAGGGAGCATGAGATTGAGAATTGTGTATGAGGGCATGACATTGATAATTGTGTGAGGAGGGGGCATGACATTGATAATTGTGTGAGGAGGGGCATGACATTGATAATTGTGTGAGGGTTAGCGTTAGAGTGAGAATTGTGTGTGAGGGTGGGGCATGAGATCTAAAATTGTGTGAGGGAGGGGGCCATGAGATTAATAATTGTGTATGTATCTCTCATTATGTCTTCATTAAATGTATCTTATCCTAGTTTATTTGCAGTTCCACATTTGATGCTATGGGTGACAATAGTTGTCTGTTGTTTGTGTGTGCGTGTGCATATATTGGTTGTTTGCCCGCGTGCCCAGCGTGTTCGTAGCGCGTTGGACTGTGGGTGACTAGCCCTCTGTGTGTACGGTTCAATTCCGTGGGCAGGCAGAAAAAGCCACAGATTCCCCAGATTCACGGTGTTCGTGGCACCGAACCGAAGGGTTACGATGTCCATGACACGAGCCGAAGAGCTTTCAGCTCAAGTGCTTCTGGATCGGAAAAATATTGGTTGTTTTAACAACTTTAACCTATTTTATTAAATAGTTCTTGTACCTGGCTAATTGTTGTATCATCTGTCACTGTGAGCATTGCTGCAATAATGTTGTCATCATTTTCCACCTTGTTAATAATCAGAAAAGAGATTTTCTCCCTGATGTCAGTGTGCTATTTCTAAATTCTTTGTTTATTGGTAGTGTTATTTCTCATCTCTTCGTCAAACCTAAGTAGTTATGGAGGGAAAGGGAGGGGTCAAAATGTTCTGTCCATCTTTTCTTCTTCTCGGTATCTGATGTCGTAGTATTCAGACATTGTTGAAGAAATTACAAGAGTTTGAGATACCGTCTCTTCATCAAGCTGTAGATATTAACTTTGAAAGAGAATGATTGTGGTAAAGAGATGATTAGATGACATAGCAAAATCATGTCAAAGCGCACAAATAACAATCACCCAAGCCACCAGAACAACGCAAGACAAAAACAGAAAACCACGACACTGGGCAACAACCTGGTAACAGTGTCACGACAAAAGAAGAAAAAGATTGTGATACTGGACAAATAACTTTACAACATTTAACAAAAATAACTTTATAACATTTAACAAATATAATTTTACAACATTTAACAAATATAACTTTATAACATTTAACAAATATAATTTTACAACATTTAACAAATATAACTTTATAACATTTAACAAATATAACTTTATAACATTTAACAAATATAACTTTATAACATTTAACAAATATAACTTTATAACATTTAACAAATATAACTTTATAACATTTAACAAATATAACTTTATAACATTTAACAAATATAATTTTACAACATTTAACAAATATAACTTTATAACATTTAACAAAGATGTCCAGCGTATAAGGAACAGAGAAGTCTGATGTTGTCATCATAAGGTTTATTGAGTGAGACATGATCGGTGAGAAGACAATGAGAAACAAATAAAAATAAAATCAACACCGACAATTCATGTCATTTAACAATGAAACACAGACAACATTCGATGACCACACACACACACACACACACACATAGAGAGAGAGAACATACATTTTGTCTAATTGATCACTAAAAGCGATAGTGGTATAGCAATATATGCAACATGATATATCATTCGGCTCATATTTGACTTCCTATATATATCCGATATGACACGGTATGCAACACTTGGACAGTTAAGAAACATGATATATTGTATGCAACACTTGGACAGTTAAGAAACATGATATATTGTATGCAACACTTGGACAGTTAAGAAACATGATATATTGTATGCAACACTTGGACAGTTAAGAAACAAATGGGAAGATCTCTGAGGGCGACAGAGATGTAGTTTTACAGAAGAATGATGCTAATCCCACGGACTGCTAGAATAACGATGTGCTGAATGAGGCCAAGACACAGAGAAAGCTTATCACCAATATAATATCCGTCCATCGCAAGCGATGATGACAACAATCTCAGACGTGTGCTGTTGCACCTCTCTGGTGTGTGCGGAGGTGACTGTAGAGTCCAATCTTAGAACAGAATCCCCGACCACAGGTGGGGCATACATGATCAAGGTTAGACATGTGCGTGTTGTGTGCTCTGTCTTTTCGCGCTGCTCGTTTTCTCTGTGACTCAACAATACGATGATTCTCAGCTATTCGGGTTCCTTTTTTGTTGTTACAGCGTCACATTTGGCGATCTTGCGCAAGGGATTCACAGCACGTATTGTCTATATCAAAGCATTTCAGAGACACTTTAAGAGTGTCTTTAAAGCGTTTTTCTGTCCACCAGCTAAACGTCTGCCCCCTTCAAGTTCGCCATACATCAACTGTTTTGGGATGCGTTTATCAGGCATTCGAGCAACGTGACCGACCCATCTCAAATGAGCCTTCTGCAACAGGGTGTTGACGCTTGGGATCTTTGCTCTTGTGAGGACTTCGCTGTCTGAAATTTTGTCCTGCCAGTTTATTTTTAGTTATTCTGCGTAGACAGCTTGTGTAGAAATGGTTTAATTTTCTTGCGCGTCTGCTATACACTGTCCATATCTCGCTTGCGTACAGCAGCGTGGTTAGCACTATGGCCTGGTAAACTTTCAGCTTTGTGACTATGCTTATCCCCTTCCGTTCCCACACAGTGACACGTAACCTTCCGAACGCAGCACTGGCTTTGGATATCCTATTGTTGACCTCAGAATCTATGTTTGCCGATCTGGATAGGAGGCAATATAAGAAAGAGGCAGTCATCATTTTTGGGATGAGAAGGAGAGGTTTAGAACACATTGTGACAACCAGTACAATCGAAGGCAAACGAGACAGAGGAAGACAGAGAGAGAAAATGTTAGACAGTCTGACTTCATGGCACGGAACAGCATCAACAACTAAGATAATAGTAAATACCAGGGGCAGAGATTTGTGGAGATCCATGATCACCTACGCCAGCCGGCACGGCACCTGATGATAATGATGAACGATTTGGCCAAACAATCTATTTTTAGCAAAGGATAAATCACGTGATGTCTAAATAATAATAATAACAACGAAGATCAGCATCACATGGCAGAGGAAGAGTCACATCAGAAAAACAAATGCGCAATTCATTTATTTCTTTGAAGTGAAGTGTGGTATTATTTTCGCATTCTTCATACAACAAACATAAGTTAATGTTTAAGTGAGAGAAGTCAAGTGGCTACTAGAGAGAACAGTGACACTGACTGAACCTCACACGTACACTTGTCATTGAAGTGTTCTGTGTCTAGACAGAGCCAACTATAAACTTATCTAGAGATGACTGTGTCTAGCGATGAATGGTGAAAGTGTTCTATAACAGATCAACAGAATGATGCAGTCACATGACTGACAGGTCAGAGTTCTAGTTAACAATGTCTGCTTATTTCGATACTTCTATTTTGTTTATCTTGAAACCTTGACGTAAGAGCTTGGACTAAATTTTCAAACTCTTATTTTATATCAGTTTCAGTTTGGAATATCTTCATTGCACTCCGGACATGTCCATAGGTGCTCCGATCTCCTTCGCAATATCTCCAACAGCGTCCAGCGACTGACAGTACCAGTTCTATTTTGATTGATGAGCCGACTCGTATACCTGTTGTACCATTCTTTTCTTGCCACAACAATCTTCAAACCCAGTTCTCGCAATCTAGTAGTTGACGTGGATTGGTTTAGATAAAGGTCTTCTCTGCGGCATCGCTCTATGAGGGCGTTCACGATGTCAGCTCTGTCCATGGGCTGGCCCTCTGATATAGCGGCAGAGCCAGCCAGTCTGTCTGCTCTCTCATTGGCAACGACACCCATGTGCCCCGGAACAAAGACAAGTGTAATTCTGCAAATTGGCAGAATTTTATTTTATATATGATCCAATGGCGAAACAAGTATAAACAAAGTACTGTAGTTTTACACAGTACAAAAACAAGACACAGCAACATTTCTACGAAAAGGCCTTTATCAAACAAAGGATACAAGAGAAGGGAATACATTCACTTCTTATACAGTATAACTAACATATATATTTAGACAATGAATCCCCAACGGCACTAAATTAAAGATGTGTAACTAAACAAGAAAATAAATGCCATAAACTAAGAATGGAAGCAAGAAGATCAACAATAATAATCAAATATATAGAAAGAATACATGCATATACATTACACATATAGTAGGAAGCATTGTTCAACACAATCTTTCTCCCCACATTATACTACCAGTGACAAACGTGGACAATGAAATCAAATGGCAGAAGAAAATTAGTCATGACAGAGATGAAGTGTCTACATGTCAACATTACTGCAGTCTACCCTTATATCTATGATGTCAACATTACTGCAGTCTACCCTTATATCTATGATGTCAACATTACTGCAGTCTATCCTTATATCTATGATGTCAACATTACTGCAGTCTACCCTTATATCTATGATGTCAACATTACTGCAGTCTATCCGTATATCTATGATGTCAACATTACTGCAGTCTATCCTTATATCTATGATGTCAACATTACTGCAGTCTATCCTTATATCTATGATGTCAACATTACTGCTTAGATTAGGTCTAGTGGTGGTGTGGTTGTTTGTTTTCGTTCTTATTAAACAGAATCAAACAGATAGCAATATTGTCAACATTTTGGTAAACTAACCAAGGAGGTTAACAGGTAGAGTAAACAGGTGCAAACTATGGAAGATCCTTGAAGAATATGGCGTCCAGGGACAACTATTAGGTAATATCATGGCCTTATATCAAGATAGCCAGAGTACAGTAAGAACAATAGAAGGAATGACCGACTGGTTCTCCATTACATCAGGTGTTAGACAAGGTTGTGTCCTCTCACCACTACTCTTATTGCATATATGGATAAAATAACTCAAGAGTCAAATTCAGATAATGATGAAATAAATGAACTGTTGTTTGCAGATGATCAGTGCCTGATACATAAAAATGAACAAGATCTACAACATCATATTGACACTTTGAACAATAATTGTGTGAAACATGACATGAAAATCAACAACACTAAAACAGAAATAATGAATATGGGAAGAAAACATAATAATCTAGACATCCATGTCAATGGCACTAAAATAAACCAAGTGAAAGAATTCAAATACTTAGGAAGCATATTCACAGAAGACGGAAACTGGATAGAGAGATAGAGGCTAGAGTACAAAAAACAAATGCTGTAACCTACCAGCTAGCCCCCATTGTTAAGGCACCCAAAATTTCACAGGCAGCTAAGCAACAGATGATCAACAGCATTTTATACCTACTTTGTGTTACCAGAATCAAACATGGACATTGAGCAAAGCGCAGTCACAAAAAATAACTACATGAAATGCGTTGCCTGCGAAAAGTTACCAACAACACAAGAAAAGACAGAATCACCAACATCAGCATAAGAAAGAAAGTTGGCACAAAACCGTGTTTGAATTACATAGATAAACAAAGAATGAAGTGGTTGGGCCACTTAATAAGAATGCATCCAAACTCCAAAGTATACAGAGTCTTCTACAACAGAACATCGGGAAAGAAGGCAAGAGGAAGACCACAGAAAAGATGGCTAGATGGCGTAGCAGAATCCTGTGAAAGAGCAAAGATAACAATCACACAAGCCACCAGAACAGCACAAGACAAAACAGAAAACCACAACACTGGGCAACAACCCGGTAGCAGTGTGACGACAAAAGAAGAAGAAGAACCAAGGAGTGTCTGATGATCAATGAGAAGTAATTACTGTCAGATTTATCAGAAGATGATACGTATAGTTCATGACTTATCAGAAGATGATACGCATAGTTCATGATTTATCAGAAGATGATACGTATAGTTCATGACTTGTCAGAAGATGATACGTATAGTTCATGATTTATCAGAAGATGATAAGTATAGTTCATGATTTATCAGAAGATGATACGTATAGTTCATGATTTATCAGAAGATGATACGTATAGTTCATGATTTATCAGAAGATGATACGTATAGTTCATGATTTATCAGATGATATGTATAGTTCATGATTTATCAGAAGATGATACAGTATAGTTCATGATTTATCAGAAGATTATAATGTATAGTTCATGATTTATCAGAAGATGATATGTATAGTTCATGATTTATCAGAAGATGATACGTATAGTTCATGATTTATCAGAAGATGATACGTATAGTTCATGACTTGTCAGAAGATGATACGCATAGTTCATGATTTATCAGATGATATGTATAGTTCATGATTTATCAGAAGATGATACGTATAGTTCATGATTTATCAGAAGATTATACGTATAGTTCATGATTTATCAGAAGATGATATGTATAGTTCATGATTTATCAGAAGATGATACGTATAGTTCATGATTTATCAGAAGATGATACGTATAGTTCATGACTTGTCAGAAGATGATACGTATAGTTCATGATTTATCAGAAGATGATACGTATAGTTCATGACTTGTCAGAAGATGATACGTGTAGTTCATGACTTGTCAGAAGATGATACGCATAGTTCATGATTTATCAGAAGATGATACGTATAGTTCATGACTTGTCAGAATATGATACGTATAGTTCATGACTTGTCAGAAGATGATACGTATAGTTCATGATTTATCAGAAGATGATACGTATAGTTCATGACTTGTCAGAAGATGATACGTATAGTTCATGATTTATCAGAAGATGATACGTATAGTTCATGATTTATCAGAAGATGATACGTATAGTTCATGACTTATCAGAAGATGATACGTATAGTTCATGACTTGTCAGAAGATGATACGTATAGTTCATGACTTGTCAGAATATGATACGATATAGTCATGACTTGTCAGAATATGATACGTATAGTTCATGACTTGTCAGAAGATGATACGTATAGTTCATGACTTGTCAGAAGATGATACGTATAGTTCATGATTTATCAGAAGATGATACGTATAGTTCATGATTTATCAGAAGATGATACGTATAGTTCATGATTTATCAGAAGATGATAAGTATAGTTCATGACTTATCAGAAGATGATACGTATAGTTCATGATTTATCAGAAGATGATACGTATAGTTCATGACTTATCAGAAGATGATACGTATAGTTCATGACTTGTCAGAAGATGATACGTATAGTTCATGACTTGTCAGAAGATGATACATATAGTTCATGACTTGTCAGAAGATGATACGTATAGTTCATGACTTGTCAGAAGATGATACGTATAGTTCATGACTTGTCAGAAGATGATACGTATAGTTCATGACAGGCTGCTAAGGTTTTTCAATCAGGTGGTTATGAACTCAATGAGGTAAGGATGAGTTAGACCAGAGATGTGGTCTTGAGGGGCTTCTCTAGGAGGAGATGTTGAGTTAGGACCAGAGATGTGGTCTTGAGGGGTTTCTCTAGGAGGAGATGTTGAGTTAGACCAGAGATGTGGTCTTGAGGGGCTTCTCTAGGAGGAGATGTTGAGTTAGACCAGAGATGTGGTCTTGAGGGCTTTCTAGGAGGAGATGTTGAGTTAGGACCAGAGATGTGGTCTTGAGGGTTTCTAGGAGGAGATGTTGAGTTAGACCAGAGATGTGGTCTTGAGGGGCTTCTCTAGGAGGAGATGTTGAGTTAGACCAGAGATGTGGTCTTGAGGGGTTTCTCTAGGAGGAGATGTTGAGTTAGGACCAGAGATGTGGTCTTGAGGGGCTTCTCTAGGAGGAGATGTTGAGTTAGGACCAGAGATGTGGTCTTGAGGGGTTTCTCTAGGAGGAGATGTTGAGTTAGGACCAGAGATGTGGTCTTGAGGGGCTTCTCTAGGAGGAGATGTTGAGTTAGGACCAGAGATGTGGTCTTGAGGGGTTTCTCTAGGAGGAGATGTTGAGTTAGACCAGAGATGTGGTCTTGAGGGGTTTCTCTAGGAGGAGATGTTGAGTTAGACCAGAGATGTGGTCTTGAGGGCTTCTCAGGAGGAGATGTTGAGTTAGGACCAGAGATGTGGTCTTGAGGGGCTTCTCTAGGAGGAGATGTTGAGTTAGGACCAGAGATGTGGTCTTGAGGGGCTTCTCTAGGAGGAGATGTTGAGTTAGGACCAGAGATGTGGTCTTGAGGGGCTTCTCTAGGAGGAGATGTTGAGTTAGGACCAGAGATGTGGTCTTGAGGGGTTTCTCTAGGAGGAGATGTTGAGTTAGGACCAGAGATGTGGTCTTGAGGGGCTTCTCTAGGAGGAGATGTTGAGTTAGGACCAGAGATGTGGTCTTGAGGGGTTTCTCTAGGAGGAGATGTTGAGTTAGGACCAGAGATGTGGTCTTGAGGGGTTTCTCTAGGAGGAGATGTTGAGTTAGGACCAGAGATGTGGTCTTGAGGGGTTTCTCTAGGAGGAGATGTTGAGTTAGGACCAGAGATGTGGTCTTGAGGGGTTTCTCTAGGAGGAGATGTTGAGTTAGGACCAGAGATGTGGTCTTGAGGGGTTTCTCTAGGAGGAGATGTTGAGTTAGGACCAGAGATGTGGTCTTGAGGGGCTTCTCTAGGAGGAGATGTTGAGTTAGGACCAGAGATGTGGTCTTGAGGGCTTCTCAGGAGGAGATGTTGAGTTAGGACCAGAGATGTGGTCTTGAGGGGCTTCTCTAGGAGGAGATGTTGAGTTAGGACCAGAGATGTGGTCTTGAGGGGCTTCTCTAGGAGGAGATGTTGAGTTAGGACCAGAGATGTGGTCTTGAGGGGTTTCTCTAGGAGGAGATGTTGAGTTAGGACCAGAGATGTGGTCTTGAGGGGCTTCTCTAGGAGGAGATGTTGAGTTAGGACCAGAGATGTGGTCTTGAGGGGCTTCTCTAGGAGGAGATGTTGAGTTAGGACCAGAGATGTGGTCTTGAGGGGCTTCTCTAGGAGGAGATGTTGAGTTAGGACCAGAGATGTGGTCTTGAGGGCTTCTCAGGAGGAGATGTTGAGTTAGGACAGTGAGGAGATGTTGAGTTAGGACAGTGAGGAGATGTTGAGTGAGGAGATGTTGAGTGTGGACAGTGAGATGTTGAGTGAGAGATGTTGAGTGAGGACAGTGATGAGATGTTGAGTGAGGAGATGTTGAGTGAGATGTTGAGTGAGGAGATGTTGAGTGAGGAGATGTTGAGTGAGGAGATGTTGAGTGAGGACAGTGAGATGTTGAGTGCGGAGATGTTGAGTGAGGAGATGTTGAGTGAGGACAGTGAGAAGATGTTAAGTCAGGACAGTGAGGAGATGTTGAGTGAGGAGATGTTGAGTGAGGAGATGTTGAGTCAGGAGATGTTGAGTGCGGAGATGTTGAGTGAGGAGATGTTGAGTGAGGAGATGTTGAGTGAGATGTTGAGTCAGGAGATGTTGAGTGAGGACAGTGAGATGTTGAGTGAGTACCGACTACTCCGGTATGTGTCATAAACAGGGCGGTGCGCTTAAGGTCTTCACCGGTTCCCCATAGTTTGTTTTGTAGTGTTGTTTCTGTTGGCCAAATCTCCAATCTCTCACTACTCAGACTAGGCAGTCTTGCAGGATGTGCTCTGGGGACTGCCTAGGTGCTCGACAGATGCAGGCTACCGAGTCCCTGAGACCCATTCTGTGGAGGTGTGCTCTGAGACTGCAGTGTCCCGTTCTAAGTCTGAAGACTGTGGTCTGTGCTTGTCTGTTTAGTTTATTTATACTGTCATGCTCTGGGTTGTATCCTCCATTTGTTTTTCTCCAGATCATTTTCCTGCATTGTTTCAGGAGAGTCTTTGCTTCTGTAATACTTTGTGTTGGGTGGTTGTGTGTTAGGCTCCCCAGCCTTTGCGAGTTTGTCAGCCTTTTCGTTTCCTGGTATGCCACAGTTAGATGGTATCCACTGTAAGACCAGTTCGGATTTTTTGACAACAAGCTGATATTTTGCCGTATGTCCTGAATGAGCTTGTCTTGTCTGGGACATGAAATAGCCTGAGAACGGATCTTGAGTCGCTAAAGACTGCAATATTTTTGCTGACACTTGCTGGTCGTTGAGAATCTGTATGGCTGCAAGAAGGACTGTTGCCTCTGTTCTAAAGTTGGTGCATGTTTCTCCTGCTGCCAGAGAGTGTGTTTCTGTTTCCTTGAGGGTGAGTGATGTAGATTCCGCTGCATTCCTTTCTGATAGCATCTGTAGCTGAGCCATCTGTGAACACGTGTCCATGTGATAGTGGGATATTGCTCTCGTAGCATTTGGAGTGAAATGGCTCTTTGCTCTGTCTCTGTTTGTATTTTTTTAGATTATTCCTGAGACTTCTAGGTGTATTTGGGCCATGTTTTGGTAGCATGTCTATGGCTCTGGTATTATGGGTTCCCACATTTCTGGGTCAGTTTCTAGGATGTCTGAATGTTGCATGTGAAATTCTCTGGCCAGATGGTTGGGACTTTTCCTTGCAAGTCTGTTTTTTGTTTTCTCTTGGAATTTTGTGTGTAAAGGGTGTTCTTTTAGCCGTTTTAGTTTTTCAAACTGGGTGAGTGTTTTAAATTTTCATGGAGTTCTAGAGGCTCTATGTCTCAGGTTTTTTCCATTTCTATGATAGGACTGCTTTTAATTGCTCCCAGAGTTATTCTTAGGCCCATGTTTTGTACCTTGTCTAGTTTCTGTGTGTTTGTTTTGGCTGCTGTTGTCCAAGAGCTGGAGCCATATTCCATGATGGGTCTGACTGCTCCAGTGTAGACCTGCTTTAATATTTTTGAATTTGGGCCCCAGTACGTGCCAGCTAGTTTCTTCATCACAGCAAGTCTTTGTATGGCTTTTCTTTGAATTCTGTCTATGTTTGGCTTCCAGGTAAGTCTACTGTCTAGGTTATTCCAAGGAAGGTGGGGGTATCTGTTTGGGGTATTGTTTCGTTTTCTAAATTGATGAATACTTTTTCCTTGTGTGGGGAGAGGGAAAAACAGTTGCTGTGGTTTGTGTGTGGTTAATTTTGAGGCCCCAGCTTTTTGTCCAGTTCTCCACTTTTTCCACTGTTTTTGTAGTAGATAGGATGTTTTTTAGTGTGTTCTGCAGCTGTCCAGATTGCGAAGTCTGCATGTAGGCTGTTTGAGACCTTCTGGGGGCATTTGGTGATGTCATGTATGTATATTAGGAATAGCGTTGGTGCTATCACACTGCCCTGTGGAACTCCTTCCTTCATTTTTTGCATCTTGCTGAGGTGGTTGTCTATTTTTACTCTGGCTGTACGTTGGGAGAGGAGGTTTCGATCCAGATGAACATGTTGTGGAGACTCTGTTTGTAGGACTTTCAGCATTAGGCCATCGTGCCATACCGTATCAAATGCCTGGGACAGGTAAAAAAATATGGCTGTTACTTTCTTTCTTTCCTGGAAGGCGTTTTCAGTGTCCTGGGTGATGTAAGTCAGTTGGTCCTCTGTGCTTCTGTTTTGTCTGTATCCGGTCTGGGCAGGGGTGAGCAATAAATTGGTTTCTAGGTACCATGTCAGTCTCCTGTTTACTAGCCTCTCCATCAATTTCCCTTCACAGCTGAGAAGACGGATGGGTCTATAGCTCTTTGGGTTATTTTTGTCCTTACCTGGTTTCAAGATGGGGTAGATGTGTGCCTCCTTCCAGGTTGATGGAACTTGACCTGTTTTCCAGCTCTGGTTGAAAATGCTGAGGAGAAAACTTTTGCCAAGAGGACCAAGGTGTTTAAGGAATTCATTGATAATTCCATCCGCTCCAGGTGCCTTTTTCTCCTTTAGCTTTTTTATTTGGTCTTCTAGCTCCTGCAGGGTAAACATAGCTGTCATGCTGTCTGTTGGGATTGTAGAGTTAAGACTATTCAACAGTTGCTTTGACTGGTTTTTAACTTCCTTTTTTCTTGCCTGTTGAATTTGGACTTGACTTTCCGATTGATAGGTTCTAGCTAATAGGTCTGCCGCTGCTCTGCCGGTGACAAATCCTGTGTTAGAGGTAGTGCAGTTTGTGATAGGTTCTAGCTAATAGGTCTGCTACTGCTCTGCTGGTGACAAATCCTGTATCTGTGTGTAGCACAGTTTTGGTCCTTTCTGTCCTGTCACCATTTAGGTTTTTGTGAGGTTACATAGTTTTTAGTGTCTTTCTCAAAATTAGGAGGCAGTTTTTCATGCCAATTGTCTCTCATGCTTTTCTTCTTTCTTTGGTAAATATTGCCTTTGTCTTGTTGTGTAGGGTAACATTTTCATCTGTGGGGTCTGCTTCCATGTTTTCTCTTTGGATGCTGAGTTCAGCGTGAAGCTCTTCAAGTTTAGTGGACCAATAGGGTCGATAGTCTTCCTTCTTCCTCTTGGTATACTTCTTCTTCTTTTGCGTCGTCTTACTGACCAATTTTAATCACTCTTTGTGATATGTTTGATCTTGCCAAGAACGTGTATACGTTGCACATTGGTTTGGTAGGCCCTAAACGCATAAGACTTCTACACGTTTAGGACACATGCATCCATTTCAGCCAAACCTCCTTAGTCGCCTCTTACGACATGGGTGGTAGGTAACAGTGATTCTATTCTTTACATCCCAAATTTGGGCCCTGTAACCACTCGGCGCTTGGTATACTAATTTTGCTGCATCTAGAACCCAGTTGTTGAATGTTTGGAGTTTGCGGTTTAGGCTATTTTCTTTATTTTCATGCTCTTAATGGCTTCTTCTAGGTGTGAGGAGAAGATATTCCAATTTGCTTTCTTATAGTTCCAGCTGGGGTGAGTGTTCCTTTGGGGTGTTCCTCTGTCCTTTCATGGAGATTATTATGGGTTTGTGGTCGCTACTTCCTAGTTGTTTGCACATACTTTAACTTGTGACTTTTTCAACATCTTCAGTCACTATTGCTAGGTCTGGGTTGCTGGTTGTTCTCCAAGGTCGGGAGTAGTATGAGTGTGGGTCACCAGGTTTGTTTAGCAGAACAAGACTGTTGTTGATGATGAAGTCTTCTACTTCCTCTCTTTTACATTTAGGTCAGAGTACCCCAGCTTGGAGAATGGCTGTTGAAATCTCCAACTATTATCCAGTTTTCTGTGTTTGGTTGTATGTTGTTTAGGTGGATAAATTTGTTTGGTGGTGAATATATGTTGCAAATTGTGATTTCCTTGTCAGTGGTTTTTAGGCAGATGGTTATCGCCTCTGTGTTGATTGGGAGCGATGCGTTTCCCAGGCTGAGAACCTGTTTTGATGGCAGTCATGACTCCCCCCTTGGGTCGGTCTTCCCTATCTTGCCAGAAGATTTCATAGCCTCTAATGGAGAATCTGTGTGTGCTGGCAAGATGTGTTTCTTGGATGCAGCACACATCGAAATCATGCTCCTTCAGGAAGTTTTGCAGCTCTATTTTTGTTTCTGACGCTTCTCGCTCCACTTCATTATTTTCAAATCTTGACCCATGTGTTTACTCTTGTCTTCTCTGGTCGATCTGAGAGTGTGAGGAATTGTGATTGCTGTTGTGTTTGGAGGATGGGGGCCCGGTGTTGAACCTACCTGGTTTCGACCTGTAAATATGACATCGTACCTGAGTAGTGTTGCTTCTGTAGTGCGAGATGCGCATTTTTATTCCCGTCGCTTGGGCATGCATCTTCCTACTGACGGTTGAGATTTCATTTCTGGAATCCTCCTACCATAGGCAGATTGCCATTTTTTTTTCCTATTAATTATGATATTATCATATGTTTTGTATTAGTTAACATATATTCTATACATTTAAATACATAAATAATATTGCCAGTTCATTAATCATATGCAAGACTGAGTGAAATGCACGAGAAGATCATGCTGTCAAACAGTATTCTTAATGTAAAACTGAGTGAAATGTAAAACTGAGTGAAATGTAAGACAGAGTGAAATGTAAGACAGAGTGAAATGTAAAACTGAGTGAAATGTAAGACAGAGTGAAATGTAAGACAGAGTGAAATGTAAAACTGAGTGAAATGTAAGACAGAGTGAAATGTAAGACAGAGTGAAATGTAAGACAGAGTGAAATGTAAAACTGAGTGAAATGTAAGACAGAGTGAAATGTAAGACAGAGTGAAATGTAAAACTGAGTGAAATGTAAGACCATATCACTCAGTATCCAATATTTGTTTTGGCATAAGAGAAAAATAATGGCTGCTGTTTGTTTCTTCAAAACACTTTTGTAGAAACTAAGACAGAGCTAAATTAATGGAATATGTAATGCTATCAGATCTGTACACAGAGCTAAATTAATGGAATATGTAATGCTATCAGATCTGTACACAGAGCTAAATTAATGGAATATGTAATGCTGTCAGATCTGTACACAGAGCTAAATTAATGGAATATGTAATGCTGTCAGATCTGTACACAGAGGTCACAATAAAATTAGTTAAGCTCAATAAGCTAAAGATAACAACTTCTCATGTCTGCAATTATGTTACTCATCAAACTACAGCAGGAAATATTTCAATGATAACAATGTTGACATGTGAAACTATACAACAGAGGAAGATAACAAGGATCTTTGATTCAACAATTCATGTTTTGTGATGTACAAATATTCAATTTAATATCAGCAATAAGACACACAAGATATTTCTATAATAAATGTGAACATAAGTGTTTTGTCAATGTACACAAATGACTAAAGTGATTACAACACAAATCACAACTATACTGTACTTTTTTCAAATGTTTTCTTCTGTGTATCTTCAGGCTACCAGCTCTAGTAAATACTTTACAACAAACATCACACTTGTAGGGTTTCTCTCCTGTATGTGTTCTTCTGTGTACCTTCAGGTGACCAAATTTAGACAATCCTCCACCACAAACATCACATTTTAAGGTTTTTCTCCTGTATGTGTTCTTCTGTGTCTCTTCAGGTGATCAGAACGAAAGAATCTTAAACCACAAATTTCACACTTGTAAGGTTTCTCTCCTGTATGAAATCTTCTGTGTAACTTTAGTTCACCAGTTGTAGTGTACTCTTTACCACATATACCACACTTGTAAAGTTTCTCTCCTGTATGTATTCTTCTGTGTACCTTCAGTTGACCAGATTTGGAGAATCCTGCACCACAAACATCACATTTGTAAGGTTTCTCTCCTGTATGTATTTTCTTGTGTTCCTTCATGTGACCAGATTTAGATAATCCTGCACCACAAATATCACACTTGTAAGGTTTCTCTCCTGTATGTATTCTTCTGTGTTCCTTCAGCTGACCAGGTTTGAGGAATCCTGCACCACAAACATCACACTTGTAAGGTTTTTCTCCTGTATGTATTCTTCTGTGCACATTCAGGTTACCAGTTGTAGTGTACTCTTTCCTACAAACATCACACTTGTAAGGTTTCTCTCCTGTATGTTTTCTTCTGTGTACCCTCATGTGAACAGATTGAGAGAATCCTGCACCACAAACATCACATTTGTAAGGTTTTTCTCCTGTATGTATTCTTCTGTGCACCTTCAGTTCACCAGGTTTAGCAAACTCTTTACCACAAACATCACACCTGTAAGGTTTCTCTCCTGTGTGTGTTCTTCTGTGTACCTTCAGACGACTAGAGTGACTGAATGCTAGACCACAAAAGTCACATTTATAAGATTTCTCTCCGGTATGTATTCTTCGGTGTGCCTTCAGGTAATCAGATCGAGAGAATCTTCGACCACAAAAATCACATTTGTAAGGTTTCTCTCCTGTATGTATCTTCATGTGTTGTTTCAACGCACCAAATGACATCAAACTTTTCCCACAATCCTCACACTTATATAGCATCTCTCTTGAATGTATCATCTCTCCTGTATGTATCGTCAAGTGTTCTTTCATCCTGCGAAAAGACATAAAACGCTTTCCACAATCCTCACACTTATACATCCTCTGTCCTGTATGTATCTTCATGTGTTCTTTCACCCCGCTATGTGACTTAAAACGTTTCCCACAATCCTCACACTTATACATCTTCTCTCCTGTATGTATTGTCATGTGTTCTTTCATCCTGCGAAAAGACATAAACGTTTCCTACAATCCTCACACTTATACATCTTCTCTTTGTATGTATACTTTGTGCAGTTTCAGTTTATGAGAATGAGTAGAACTAAAGTCACATACATCACACATGTAAGACTTCTTCCCTGAATGTTTTCTTCTGTGTAGTTTTAGAATATCATCTGCAGTAGACACAGTATAACATTTGTTCGACTTCTCTGAACATGTACTACTCACAGAATGTTGATTTATTGTAGAAACATTTAATACATTTCCTGACCACAGTTTCTTATAATCTTCATTATTGACAGTCTGTCTATCAACATTCTTAGCCATGATGTCAACCATAATGACTTGACATTCCCTGACTTTCATTGACTCTCTTAAGTCATGTAGTCTTTGCTCTCTAGATGTCAAACCCAGATCTCCTATCTTGTTTTCTCTTTCCTTGATACTGCTATCTCCTTTATGTTCATTCATCATCTCATAATGCTCTTTCTCATCTTCTGTGTACTTGACAATATTTCTCCTCATGTGTTTTGTTAGTCTTTCTTTACTGTCTGTTTCATCTTCCATATTTGTCTCCATTTTGATCTTGTGTTGTTGAATATCTTCTAAGATAATATCAGATCTGACAAGTTGTGAGTGTTGAATATCTTCTAAGATAACATCAGATCTGACAAGTTGTGAGTGTTGAATATCTTCTAAGATAACATCAGATCTGACAAGTTGTGAGTGTTGAATATCTTCTAAGATAACATCAGATCTGACAAGTTGTGAGTGTTGAATATCTTCTAAGATAACATCAGATCTGACAAGTTGTGAGTGTTGAATATCTTCTAAGATAACATCAGATCTGACAAGTTGTGAGTGTTGAATATCTTCTAAGATAACATCAGATCTGACAAGTTGTGAGTGTTGAATATCTTCTAAGATAACATCAGATCTGACAAGTTGTGAGTGTTGAATATCTTTTAAGATAACATCAGATCTGACAAGCTGTGAGTGTTGAATATCTTCTAAGATAACATCAGATCTGACAAGTTGTGAGTGTTGAATGTTGCACTCATCTTCCATTTCTATTTTCTTAACATCTGTCATGTAGTTCCATGTGTAAGCAATGATCTCTGATAAATGGAAACAATGAATAGAGACAGTTAGAAAACATATACAATAAATAACTATATAGCATATAACTGGTAGATTTGAACTGTCTATGACATAATGACAATACAATTCACACAAACTGGTTTCTAGTTTTGCATTCTAGTGTTGTTCAACTGTTAAAGTAGATCATATCTCTTGCTACAACTTGCTATATCTTTTGTCTTCTAGTATTGTGTCAACTGTTAAAGTAGATCATATCTCTTGCTACAACTTGCTATATCTTTTGTCTTCTAGTGTTGTGTCAACTGTTAAAGTAGATCATATCTCTTGCTACAACTTGTTATATCTTTTGTCTTCTAGTGTTGTGTCAACTGTTAAAGTAGATCATATCTCTTGCTACAACTTGTTATATCTTTTGTCTTCTAGTGTTGTGTCAACTGTTAAAGTAGATCATATCTCTTGCTACAACTTGTTATATCTTTTGTCTTCTAGTGTTGTGTCAACTGTTAAAGTAGATCATATCTCTTGCTACAACTTGTTATATCTTTTGTCTTCTAGTGTTGTGCCAACTATTAAAGTAGATCATATCTCTTGCTACAACTTGTTATATCTTTTGTCTTCTAGTGTTGTGTCAACTGTTAAAGTAGATCATATCTCTTGCTACAACTTGTTATATCTTTTGTCTTCTAGTGTTGTGTCAGCTATTAAAGTAGATCATATCTCTTGCTACAACTTGCTATATCTGAAATTGTTTATCATTTCTATTGTAGACTTTTCTCCACACAAACATGTTCTTCTTCTTATTCTTGTGTGCTGTTGACCTACAGTGACATTCAGTGATTGACATGTCTTAGTGTGACATCTTGCAGGGTAACAATAAAATCACTTCATCTTGCTCAATCTGTGATTGTACTTTACATGGTATCCCAAGTTTGACCTACACTAGCATCTTTCTGGCTGGAGTTATGCAGAAGTATACAGCTACGACTAACGGGAAAAAAAGCAGAGCAGGACAAAAGAAAAGAAAGAAGATCCAGCTTTCATTTCTCTCTCGATCCCCTATCAGCTTTCATTTAATACAGGACACATAAGAAGTAGAAGGTGGCAGGAAGGCTTTGGTCGAACTTTAAAAAAGACTGTACCCATCCAGGAAAAAATAACGGTGGAAATTTTAACCAATCACACAAAGCAGGTACATAAAGCATGGGTGGAGCACTATTCAGAGTTGTATTTTACCAAACATGCAGCTGACACCACACTTGATACAACTGAAACTCTATCAGTCTTGAACGAATTATAACAGACACCAACAGAGGCAGAACTCATTTCTCTAGGAATATCATATGCCATCTGTTTCATCACCAAGTCTATAAAAGTCTGATGATGTTTGATAGGAAACTCCCTTGTCACAATCACATATTTACTTCCAACAATTGGTTTCTCTGACCAACACTGAATGTGAATTTAATATACAGACTTTTGATAATTACTATTTCATGAACATGTCCATATACTCTCAGTATTCTCCACAAGACATTCCTGTCACAAAACTTTGATCAAATTTATGTCAGTGTTGTCTGAAGTCTGCTGGCTACTTTCTTAAATTCTCATCTAATAGTCTGACATCTGCAAGATACACTATTGTTCAGTAGCTGCTGATTATATCTCTCCACAACTTCCTAATTCTAGTACTATTTTATCATTAACTTCTTTTCCAACACTGAGATATGCCAAAAGACAACACAGAACAGAATACAAATGAAAAATAAGACTGTTGACAAGTCTTGTCAAGAAAATAAGAAATTCCTGAACTAAAACCCACCACATCTTCTTGGTTGGTATACTATAGGATCTTATCATTTCTGTTTCTACTAATATGGTTCTATAGAATGGTCAGCATCTGGCACAATATAAAACCCAGATTTACCAAACCTACAACAGAGGTCAAACTGTAGAGTCTGTCAGAACGGGACAACTGCCTCAACACCAGGTAGTAGCCAACCGACTAGACTGGTAGACTAGACTAGATAGATAAGTTTGTAGAAATGCATAAATAGAGACTGTAGTGTTTGCACACCAAATCTGCTTACTATGAGCAGTAGCAACACTAGAACGAGACATTGATGTAGTGAAACTAGTTGACGTAGATTTGTTAGTACTGCTTAGCAACATAGGGAGACAAACATAAACAGTGAAGATGGATGGACGTGTGTTGATCTGTCTGTCAATATAACATCAATAAAGATAAAGGAATTTAACTAAATCATGGTTGTTGCCTATATATTGTAATCGTCATATAACTGTCTTGAATACCATCTAAGGACCATGTAAGAGGAACATCTAATAAACCAACATATATATAAGGATATATATATAATATGCTATTAAAACTACAGGGTACACCAGTAGATATCAACATCATACAGATATACGCACCAACAACAGATAGTACAGAAGAAGAACTAGATGATTTCTACAACCAGTTACAAATAGCTATGAAACAGTGCAAGGCTCATGAAGTGACAATTGTAATGGGTGACTTCAATGCTAAGGTAGGCTCTGAAAAGGTAGACAAGACAACTGGAGGATGTGGTCTAGAGAGAAAACGATAGGGGAACACACTTATAGAATGGGCAACAATAAACAACATGATAATTGGCAACACTTGGTTTAAACATCATCCGAGAAGACTATGGACATGGAGAAGTCCAGATAAAAACACACAATCAAATTGACTATATTATGATAAATAAACGATTTCGAAATGGACTGCTAAATATAAAAACAAGACCAGGTGCAGATTACACAGTGACCATACACTACTGATAGGAAAAGTAAGAATAAAACTGAAGAAGATAAAGAGGGGCGCAAGAAACATCATATCGAACTCCTCAAGACTGACACAAAAGTGAAAGATTCATTTAAACGCATTATACAAAACAGATATAACGCTATGGAAAAAATAGAAACAATAGAAGAACAATGGCAGATGCTTAAAGAATCAATCCAACAAACGTCAAAGGAACTAACCTACACAACATGTCAACGGATCAAAAAGAAATGGATGACGGAAGACATTTTGGAATTAATGGAAAATAGAAGGAAAAACAAACATAATAAAGCAAAATACGATGAATCAATAAAGAGATAAGACAAAAATGTAAAACAGCAAAGAAGAGTGGCTAAATGAAAAATGCAAACAGATCGAAACAGAACACAAAGAAAACCCCAAATCAATATACGAAAACGTAGACGACTTACTTGGCAGACGTAACGACAACTACTGGATGTTTAAAATCAAAGCATGGAGATATCCTGATGGAAACAGACAAGAAAATAGAAAGATGGACAGAGTACATAAGGCTTATACAGTGATAACAGACAAGAAATACATCAATTACAACCATGAAGGACCACAATACTTCCATCAGAGTTATCAATGCCATAAGACACACGAAAAGGAAACCCCGGGACCAGACAACATAACAACAGAAGAAATAGAAGCAACAGGCGAATTGGGCATAGGCGTTTTAACAAAATTATTCAATGACATCTACAACACTGGATATGTACCCAAAGATTTACGACAATCCATTTTTATAGCACTACCAAAGAAATCAGGAACGATAGAATGCGAAGAACACCGCACAATCAGCCTCATGAGTCACGTAACAAAACTACTTTTCAGCATTATTATGAGAAGGGAATAAACAAAATAAGACCAGAAGTTAAGGAAGAACAATGTGGCTTTGTTGAACTAGAGGAACAAACAAGCAATATATACAATAAGAACAATAATGGAAAGATCAATAGAAATGAAGTTGGACTTATACCTATGTTTCATAGACTACTCCAAAGCTTTCGATAAAGTAAAACATGGAGAAATAATCAGCATGTTAGAAAGTATAAATATTGATGGTAAAGATCTTAGACTGATCAAAAATTTGTACTGGCAACAAACCGCAGCCATTAGACTAGAGAGTAAGATTTGAATCTATCAGGCGATACAGTTAGGAGTACGACAAGGGTGTGTACTTCACCAGACCTATTCAACTTATATACTAAAAACATCATGAGATCTATAGAAGAAAAGACAGGAATAGCAGTCGGTGGACAAAATATAAACAACCTAAGGTACGCTGATGATACAATTCTCATGGCTACAAATGAACACGATCTGCAAGACTTGATAGACATACTAGTGAGAGAAAGTGAAAGAAAGGATTAAGCATGAATATAAAGAAAACAGAGGTTATGGTTGTCTCCAAGAAACAAGAAACACCAACATGCAATATCAAAATAAATAACACAACACTGAAACAAGTCCATCGATTCAAGTATCTAGGAACATTCTTAACACCAGATGGAAGATGTACAACAGAGATTAGGAGTAGAATAGCTCAAACGAAAGCAGCTTTTATGAAAATGAAGAACACACTATGCGTGAACTCACTACCAATGACACTGCGAAACGAGTACTCCAATGCTATATTGAACCAATATTTATGTATGGCAGCGAATCATGGACAATGAACAAACAATCAATACGATCATTGAAGCCACAGAGATGTGGTTTTACAGAAGAATGTTGAGAATTCCATGGACAGCAAAGAAAAAAAACGTGGAGGTTTTAAATCAGGCCTGCACACAAAGAAACCTTATCAAAAGAATAAGAACCGACAATCAAGGTTCTGGCATATAATGCGAAGAGAAGGTTTAGAACATTTGGTGACTACAGGTAAAATTCAGGGAAGGAGAGATCGTGGAAGACAGAGGGGGAAGATGTTGGATGGCCTGACATCATGGTTCGACAAAATATCGACGCCAGAACTGATTACATGCACCAAGCAAAGAGAGTTGTGGAGAGACATGATCGCCCACGCCGGCAGGCATGGCACTTGATTGATTGATATATAAGGAACTGCAGTAAAACTATTTGATTGGCAAAACACGTAATTACAAAGTACATCTGTCTCTCCTTAGATCAGATCCTGAGACCCGCTTCTGTCTTCCCAACTATCCTTGGTGTCTTACAGACGGGACAGAAGTCTTAAGGATATGTTGGTACACAGCGCCTTAAGTCCAATATCCAGACTCATTTTGGCACTGTCCAGTGTGGTCGTCGGCGTTGCAACATGTGTGCTTATGTGATACAGACGCGCATTGTATCTTTTCCTTAGGCACGTTGATAGTGTGATGGGTTCACATGCGAGTCCCGTAATCTTATCTATGCCATTATCTGTAAGCGGTGTAACAAGGCTTATATCGGCGAGACAGGCAAGAGGCTCAGTGACCGATTCGCCCAACACTTGCGCGACATACGCCAATGCTCTGTGACCACTGTAGCCACCCATTTCAATGATACTGGCCATTTAGGTGCTCACGATGTCCAGGTCACAGCCATCCGATCATGTTCCTCGGATGATGATGTCGATTTGCTCTGGAGAATCGGTTGATTTCTTTGTATGGTACCTTGCGACCACGGGCTCAACGTATTACATTCTTATGCTTCTTAGTACTTTCTCTTCCCATGCTTTGTAATCTATATGGGTATATGTTGCATGTATTCATTTATATTCCATTCTTATGCTTCTTAGTACTTTCTCTTCCCCTGTTTTGTAATCTATATGGGTATATGTTGCATGTATTCAAGTTATATATTTACTAGATGTTTCATTGTTTCTTTTCCTTTCTATTTCTAGTTTTTATGTGTTTTTTGTGTTACATTTATTTCATTATTCGTTTTTATTCCAGATTTTCCTTAGATACGTTTGTATTTGGGCGTCCATTTGTGTTTCATTTTAATTTGTCACTCCTGTTTGTTCGTTTGTTGATAAAGGCCTTGTTGGTCGAAACGTTGCTGTATTTTGTCATTGTTTTTGTAATTTGTAAAACTACAGTACTTTGTAATTACGTGTTTTGCCAATAAACCAACATTAAATCAACCCTGTAACAACGAACAACAAGAAGAAAAATCATAAAACTACAACAAAACTCTAGACTATTGGTGAGGTATCCCAACAGAAACCTCTGGCAGAGCAAGTCCTTCATTATAATTCACCCCCGTACACTGAAATAATGACAATGGATAAAACAAACATAACAAAAGATCATTTTTATCAACAGAGTGAATATAGAAAATGTGAACAGTTTCAATCTCTACTCACTTCTTACAACAGATAGAAATGAGATGAAGGAAATTAAAATGAAAACAAACATGGCTTTACACAAAAATTAAACAACTCAAAACAATATGAAATAGAACTAATAAGAAAGCAAAGATCAGAATACTAAGAGCATGCATATTCCCAGTAACAATGTATGGATGCGAAGCATGGACAGTGACGTATCAGAATACTAAGAGCATGTATATTCCCAGTAACAATGTATGGATGTGAAGCATGGACAGTGGCGTATCAGAATACTAAGAGCATGTATATTCCCAGTAACAATGTATGGATGTGAAGCATGGACAGTGGCGTATCAGAATACTAAGAGCATGTATATTCCCAGTAACAATGTATGGATGTGAAGCATGGACAGTGGCGTATCAGAATACAAGAGCATGTATATTCCCAGTAACAATGTATGGATGTGAAGCATGGACAGTGGCGTATCAGAATACTAAGAGCATGCATATTCCCAGTAACAATGTATGGATGTGAAGCATGGACAGTGGCGTATCAGAATACTAAGAGCATGCATATTCCCAGTAACAATGTATGGATGTGAAGCATGGACAGTGGCGTATCAGAATACTAGAGCATGCATATTCCCAGTAACAATGTATGGATGTGAAGCATGGACAGTGGCGTATCAGAATACTAAGAGCATGCATATTCCCAGTAACAATGTATGGATGCGAAGCATGGACAGTGGCGTATCAGAATACTAAGAGCATGTATATTCCCAGTAACAATGTATGGATGTGAAGCATGGACAGTGGCGTATCAGAATACTAAGAGCATGTATATTCCCAGTAACAATGTATGGATGTGAAGCATGGACAGTGGCGTATCAGAATACTAAGAGCATGCATATTCCCAGTAACAATGTATGGATGTGAAGCATGGACAGTGGCGTATCAGAATACTAAGAGCATGCATATTCCCAGTAACAATGTATGGGTGTGAAGCATGGACAGTGGCGTATCAGAATACTAAGAGCATGCATATTCCCAGTAACAATGTATGGGTGTGAAGCATGGACAGTGGCGTATCAGAATACTAGAGCATGCATATTCCCAGTAACAATGTATGGATGTGAAGCATGGACAGTGGCGTATCAGAATACTAGAGCATGCATATTCCCAGTAACAATGTATGGATGTGAAGCATGGACAGTGGCGTATCAGAATACTAAGAGCATGCATATTCCCAGTAACAATGTATGGATGTGAAGCATGGACAGTGGCGTATCAGAATACAAGAGCATGTATATTCCCAGTAACAATGTATGGGTGTGAAGCATGGACAGTGGCGTATCAGAATACTAGAGCATGATATTCCCAGTAACAATGTATGGGTGTGAAGCATGGACAGTGGCGTATCAGAATACTAGAGCATGCATATTCCCAGTAACAATGTATGGGTGTGAAGCATGGACAGTGGCGTATCAGAATACTAAGAGCATGCATATTCCCAGTAACAATGTATGGATGTGAAGCATGGACAGTGGCGTATCAGAATACAAGAGCATGCATATTCCCAGTAACAATGTATGGATGTGAAGCATGGACAGTGGCGTATCAGAATACTAAGAGCATGCATATTCCCAGTAACAATGTATGGGTGTGAAGCATGGACAGTGGCGTATCAGAATACTAAGAGCATGTATATTCCCAGTAACAATGTATGGGTGTGAAGCATGGACAGTGGCGTATCAGAATACTAAGAGCATGTATATTCCCAGTAACAATGTATGGATGTGAAGCATGGACAGTGGCGTATCAGAATACAAGAGCATGTATATTCCCAGTAACAATGTATAGGTGTGAAGCATGGACAGTGGCGTATCAGAATACAAGAGCATGTATATTCCCAGTAACAATGTATGGGTGTGAAGCATGGACAGTGGCGTATCAGAATACTAAGAGCATGTATATTCCCAGTAACAATGTATGGATGTGAAGCATGGACAGTGGCGTATCAGAATACTAAGAGCATGTATATTCCCAGTAACAATGTATGGGTGTGAAGCATGGACAGTGGCGTATCAGAATACTAAGAGCATGCATATTCCCAGTAACAATGTATGGATGTGAAGCATGGACAGTGGCGTATCAGAATACTAAGAGCATGTATATTCCCAGTAACAATGTATGGGTGTGAAGCATGGACAGTGGCGTATCAGAATACTAAGAGCATGCATATTCCCAGTAACAATGTATGGATGTGAAGCATGGACAGTGGCGTATCAGAATACTAAGAGCATGTATTCCAGTAACAATGTATGGATGTGAAGCATGGACAGTGGCGTATCAGAATACTAAGAGCATGTATATTCCCAGTAACAATGTATGGATGTGAAGCATGGACAGTGGCGTATCAGAATACTAAGAGCATGTATATTCCCAGTAACAATGTATGGGTGTGAAGCATGGACAGTGGCGTATCAGAATACAAGAGCATGTATATTCCCAGTAACAATGTATAGGTGTGAAGCATGGACAGTGGCGTATCAGAATACAAGAGCATGCATATTCCCAGTAACAATGTATAGGTGTGAAGCATGGACAGTGGCGTATCAGAATACAAGAGCATGTATATTCCCAGTAACAATGTATGGGTGTGAAGCATGGACAGTGGCGTATCAGAATACTAGAGCATGCATATTCCCAGTAACAATGTATGGGTGTGAAGCATGGACAGTGGCGTATCAGAATACTAAGAGCATGCATATTCCCAGTAACAATGTATGGATGTGAAGCATGGACAGTGGCGTATCAGAATACAAGAGCATGCATATTCCCAGTAACAATGTATGGATGTGAAGCATGGACAGTGGCGTATCAGAATACTAAGAGCATGCATATTCCCAGTAACAATGTATGGGTGTGAAGCATGGACAGTGGCGTATCAGAATACTAAGAGCATGTATATTCCCAGTAACAATGTATGGGTGTGAAGCATGGACAGTGGCGTATCAGAATACAAGAGCATGTATATTCCCAGTAACAATGTATGGATGTGAAGCATGGACAGTGGCGTATCAGAATACAAGAGCATGTATATTCCCAGTAACAATGTATGGGTGTGAAGCATGGACAGTGGCGTATCAGAATACTAAGAGCATGTATATTCCCAGTAACAATGTATGGGTGTGAAGCATGGACAGTGGCGTATCAGAATACTAAGAGCATGTATATTCCCAGTAACAATGTATGGATGTGAAGCATGGACAGTGGCGTATCAGAATACTAAGAGCATGTATATTCCCAGTAACAATGTATGGGTGTGAAGCATGGACAGTGGCGTATCAGAATACTAGAGCATGCATATTCCCAGTAACAATGTATGGGTGTGAAGCATGGACAGTGGCGTATCAGAATACTAAGAGCATGTATATTCCCAGTAACAATGTATGGGTGTGAAGCATGGACAGTGGCGTATCAGAATACTAAGAGCATGCATATTCCCAGTAACAATGTATGGATGTGAAGCATGGACAGTGGCGTATCAGAATACTAAGAGCATGTATATTCCCAGTAACAATGTATGGATGTGAAGCATGGACAGTGGCGTATCAGAATACTAAGAGCATGCATATTCCCAGTAACAATGTATGGGTGTGAAGCATGGACAGTGGCGTATCAGAATACTAAGAGCATGTATATTCCCAGTAACAATGTATGGGTGTGAAGCATGGACAGTGGCGTATCAGAATACAAGAGCATGTATATTCCCAGTAACAATGTATGGATGTGAAGCATGGACAGTGGCGTATCAGAATACAAGAGCATGTATATTCCCAGTAACAATGTATGGGTGTGAAGCATGGACAGTGGCGTATCAGAATACTAAGAGCATGTATATTCCCAGTAACAATGTATGGGTGTGAAGCATGGACAGTGGCGTATCAGAATACTAAGAGCATGTATATTCCCAGTAACAATGTATGGATGTGAAGCATGGACAGTGGCGTATCAGAATACTAAGAGCATGTATATTCCCAGTAACAATGTATGGGTGTGAAGCATGGACAGTGGCGTATCAGAATACTAAGAGCATGCATATTCCCAGTAACAATGTATGGATGTGAAGCATGGACAGTGGCGTATCAGAATACTAAGAGCATGTATATTCCCAGTAACAATGTATGGGTGTGAAGCATGGACAGTGGCGTATCAGAATACTAGAGCATGCATATTCCCAGTAACAATGTATGGGTGTGAAGCATGGACAGTGGCGTATCAGAATACTAAGAGCATGCATATTCCCAGTAACAATGTATGGATGTGAAGCATGGACAGTGGCGTATCAGAATACTAAGAGCATGCATATTCCCAGTAACAATGTATGGATGTGAAGCATGGACAGTGGCGTATCAGAATACTAAGAGCATGCATATTCCCAGTAACAATGTATGGGTGTGAAGCATGGACAGTGGCGTATCAGAATACTAGAGCATGCATATTCCCAGTAACAATGTATGGATGTGAAGCTAGGACAGTGACGTATCAGAATACTAAGAGCATGCATATTCCCAGTAACAATGTATGGATGTGAAGCATGGACAGTGGCGTATCAGAATACTAAGAGCATGCATATTCCCAGTAACAATGTATGGGTGTGAAGCATGGACAGTGGCGTATCAGAATACAAGAGCATGCATATTCCCAGTAACAATGTATGGGTGTGAAGCATGGACAGTGGCGTATCAGAATACTAAGAGCATGCATATTCCCAGTAACAATGTATGGGTGTGAAGCATGGACAGTGGCGTATCAGAATACTAAGAGCATGCATATTCCCAGTAACAATGTATGGATGTGAAGCATGGACAGTGGCGTATCAGAATACTAAGAGCATGCATATTCCCAGTAACAATGTATGGGTGTGAAGCATGGACAGTGGCGTATCAGAATACTAAGAGCATGCATATTCCCAGTAACAATGTATGGGTGTGAAGCATGGACAGTGGCGTATCAGAATACTAAGAGCATGCATATTCCCAGTAACAATGTTAGGGTGTGAAGCATGGACAGTGGCGTATCAGAATACTAAGAGCATGCATATTCCCAGTAACAATGTATGGATGTGAAGCATGGACAGTGACGTATCAGAATACTAAGAGCATGCATATTCCCAGTAACAATGTATGGATGCGAAGCATGGACAGTGGCGTATCAGAATACTAGAGCATGCATATTCCCAGTAACAATGTATGGGTGTGAAGCATGGACAGTGGCGTATCAGATAAGAGCATGCATATTCCCAGTAACAATGTATGGATGGGAAGCATGGACAGTGACGTATCAGAATACTAAGAGCATGCATATTCCCAGTAACAATGTATGGATGTGAAGCATGGACAGTGACGTATCAGAATACTAAGAGCATGCATATTCCCAGTAACAATGTATGGATGTGAAGCATGGACAGTGACGTATCAGAATACAAGAGCATGCATATTCCCAGTAACAATGTATGGGTGTGAAGCATGGACAGTGACGTATCAGAATACAAGAGCATGCATATTCCCAGTAACAATGTATGGGTGTGAAGCATGGACAGTGGCGTATCAGAATACAAGAGCATGCATATTCCCAGTAACAATGTATGGGTGTGAAGCATGGACAGTGGCGTATCAGAATACTAAGAGCATGCATATTCCCAGTAACAATGTATGGATGTGAAGCATGGACAGTGGCGTATCAGAATACAAGAGCATGCATATTCCCAGTAACAATGTATGGGTGTGAAGCATGGACAGTGGCGTATCAGAATACTAAGAGCATGCATATTCCCAGTAACAATGTATGGTTGTGAAGCATGGACAGTGGCGTATCAGAATACTAAGAGCATGCATATTCCCAGTAACAATGTATGGTTGTAAGACATGGACAGTGGCGTATCAGAATACAAGAGCATGCATATTCCCAGTAACAATGTATGGGTGTGAAGCATGGACAGTGGCGTATCAGAATACTAAGAGCATGCATATTCCCAGTAACAATGTATGGGTGTGAAGCATGGACAGTGGCGTATCAGAATACTAAGAGCATGCATATTCCCAGTAACAATGTATGGTTGTGAAGCATGGACAGTGGCGTATCAGAATACAAGAGCATGCATATTCCCAGTAACAATGTATGGGTGTGAAGCATGGACAGTGGCGTATCAGAATACTAGAGCATGCATATTCCCAGTAACAATGTATGGGTGTGAAGACTTGGACAGTGGCGTATCAGAATACTAAGAGCATGCATATTCCAGTAACAATTATGGTTGTGAAGCATGGACAGTGGCGTATCAGAATACAAGAGCATGCATATTCCCAGTAACAATGTATGGGTGTGAAGCATGGACAGTGGCGTATCAGAATACTAAGAGCATGCATATTCCCAGTAACAATGTATGGGTGTGAAGCATGGACAGTGGCGTATCAGAATACTAAGAGCATGCATATTCCCAGTAACAATGTATGGGTGTGAAGCATGGACAGTGGCGTATCAGAATACTAAGAGCATGCATATTCCCAGTAACAATGTATGGGTGTGAAGCATGGACAGTGGCGTATCAGAATACTAAGAGCATGCATATTCCCAGTAACAATGTATGGGTGTGAAGCATGGACAGTGGCGTATCAGAATACTAAGAGCATGCATATTCCCAGTAACAATGTATGGGTGTGAAGCATGGACAGTGGCGTATCAGAATACTAAGAGCATGCATATTCCCAGTAACAATGTATGGGTGTGAAGCATGGACAGTGGCGTATCAGAATACAAGCTATGCATATTCCCAGTAACAATGTATGGGTGTGAAGCATGGACAGTGGCGTATCAGAATACTAAGAGCATGTATATTCCCAGTAACAATGTATGGGTGTGAAGCATGGACAGTGGCGTATCAGAATACTAGAGCATGCATATTCCCAGTAACAATGTATGGGTGTGAAGCATGGACAGTGGCGTATCAGAATACTAAGAGCATGCATATTCCCAGTAACAATGTATGGGTGTGAAGCATGGACAGTGGCGTATCAGAATACTAAGAGCATGTATATTCCCAGTAACAATGTATGGGTGTGAAGCATGGACAGTGGCGTATCAGAATACTAAGAGCATGCATATTCCCAGTAACAATGTATGGGTGTGAAGCATGGACAGTGGCGTATCAGAATACTAAGAGCATGCATATTCCCAGTAACAATGTATGGATGTGAAGCATGGACAGTGGCGTATCAGAATACTAAGAGCATGTATATTCCCAGTAACAATGTATGGGTGTGAAGCATGGACAGTGGCGTATCAGAATACTAAGAGCATGCATTTCCAGTAACAATGTATGGGTGTGAAGCATGGACAGTGGCGTATCAGAATACTAAGAGCATGCATATTCCCAGTAACAATGTATGGATCTGAAGCATGGACAGTGGCGTACAGGAAACAAGGCAGTGGAAAAACATATAGGTAATTTTGAATATAAGTGTTACAGAAGAATCCTTTGTCATCATGGACAGAGAAGAGAACAAATAGATCTATCCAGAAAGAACTCAAAATCAAAGACAACTAGCTGATACTACAAGTAAGAAAGAGAAAATTGAGATATTTTGGACATATAAAGAGACATGACGGGCTGGACAAGACCATCATGGAAGGAGGTATACCGGCAAAGAGAGAAGAAGGAACACCAAGAAAATGGATTCAGGATATAACTGATGGTTTGAACATGCGGATGCAGAGGCAGGACATCTGGTCTCAGAGATAGAAATTCATGACTGTTAAGATGGCAAAGCTCTGCTCAGAACAAGCTATACAGAGGAGGACTCTTCTGTAACAGTTATATTCAACAGCACTTATCTGTTTTTCCATTGCTTTATTAAATGTCCATGCTTCACATCCATACGTTGCCACTGGAATATGCATGCTCTTAGTATTCTGATCTTTGTTTTCTTATCAGTTCGTTCCATACTGTTTTGAGTTGTTTAATTTTGTGTAAAGCCATGTTTGTTCTTTTTAATTTCCTTCATCCCATTTCCATCTGTTGTTAGTAGTGAACCAAGATGTTCAAAACTTTTCACATTTTCTACTTTCTCTCCGTTGATAAAAATATCATGTCATGTTCGTTTTATCTGTTGTCATTATTTTGTTTTTGCCACATTGAGATATAGATTTTGTTTTCGCTTTTATCTTTCACTTCTCCTAATAATTTCTCAATAATTTCTCCTAATTTTGTGATGTTGACAGTAACACTGTATTGTCAGTGTATCTTAGTTCAGGTATTTCTCTTCCTCCGATTATAAAAGGATCATATTGTTCTTTTCCGTTATCTTCTGTAACATTCCTCATGAAGTTTTCTGCATAATGTTGACAGAACATATAGAATCAGACAATAAACTCTTAACGGCCCTAATGTCACCAAGGGCATCACTAACATGTCACCAAGGGCATCACAAACATGTCACCAAGGGCATCACTAACATGTCACCAAGGGCATCACAAACATGTCACCAAGGGCATCACTAACATGTCACCAAGGACATCACTAACATGTCACCAAGGGCATCACTAACATGTCCATGGGCATCACTAACATGTCACCAAGGGCATCACTAACATGTCTGCCAAGGGCATCACTAACATGTCACCAAGGGCATCACTAACATATCACATGATAATGAAGTCACTATCTACAGCCAAGTCTTACATGACATCACAAAATTGTCACATCAGACATCATAAACAGGTCACAGATTGTATTACTACAATATCACAGGTCACTACCAGACAATGTTACAGTCAACATCACAAACATGTCACATGACTACAATCTACAAAATCACATCACAAATCACATGACTATGACCTCACAGATCACACCATGCCATAGCACACATCACAAACATATCACAGATCACATGACTACAGCCTCACAGATCACACAGACATGTTATAAATCACCACACACGTCACATATGACAAATAACTAACTAACCATCTTTTATATTCCTCTTATCATCTTCTCCCATTTGTCTAGACTGTCTGACTTCCTTCTGTCCTACTATTCCCTCAGTCAAGCTAACTTCCCTGATCTCCATGTTGACATTTTCAATCATGGAAATGTCTTCACAAAATCTAAAATAATGGAAACAACACAGCAAATGTTGAACTCTGTTGAACATTTACAAATATATGTGGTAAATAAAAGAAAAAATATGAAATGGCTAAATGAATTCAATATTTACAAAACAATATTTCTAACAAAAACTATGTTATCTTAGTCTAAATAGAAGTTTGTGATGTAGACTAGCTATGACTGTCACATATTGGATGGACAATTGATTAGTTAACAGAGACATTGTCTAAGCATTCTCTTCTAACCACTCTGTTACAGCCATTGTCCGGGGAGGGGTGGGGGAGTGTGGCCGCTGTCGCATGCTGACAACTACTACGAGCCACAGGCGTGAGCTGAAAGTCAGGTTTGTACCAAGACCTAATACTAATATCGAAGTGGTTATTCACAGTTGACTGTGAATAACTCCCACTGAACGTTATTCACAGTCAAATATAAATAAAGCTGATTCGATTGGCTGATTAAAAAGCAGTCGATTAGTCACATAATGTTTAAAAAATGGCGATCGAGAAAGGACGACATTTTTTTATTTTAGAAGCAGCCTTAAAAAGTCGAGAGAATGTGGTGTTCTTTTTGTTAAGAGCAGCTCAAAGAAGATAAGATTACGTTTGACTTGATTTTAATGATAGTTTCCATTATAATATGTTATAATTATAAGCCAAATCCACTCAATAGTCACAATAGTGTAAAAAGAAATCCCACTTCAAGAGGTAGAATCATACACATATTTGGGCAATAATGTAGACTAATAGGGTGGAACAGATAGAGATGTCAAAATAAGAATGCAGGAGGAGCTTTCATTGCACTGGGAAACACAGAAGCCTAAAGAAATCAAATCTAGAACAAAAATTAGGATATTTAACTCCCAATGTTAAAGTTAAAGTAGTTCTGCTGTATGGGTCAGAAACATGAAGAAATATTAAAACAATAACACATAAACTGCAAACATTCATCAACTGGTGTCTGTGCAGAATAGAGGGACTAAGATGAGATGACAGGGTTACAAATGAGGAACTTATGGAGAGAACACGACAGATTCCAGTGTACCAAGAGATGGTATGACAGGGTTACAAATGAGGAACTTATGGAGAGAACAAGACAGATTCCAGTGGACCGAGAGGTTAAAAAAAGGTGCTGGATATGATACACTTTGCGAAAACCTGAGGGGAATATAACAAGAAGCGTCTTTTCCTGGAACCCACGAAAGAGGAGCTCGAAATACATGGAGCGAGATTTGGAGGCGGAGATCAACAATATAAAGAAGAGCTGGAGGGAGCTGCAGGAGATAGCTAGAGATAGGAAGACTTGGTATGAGTTGGTTGAGGGCCTATGTCCCAATCTGGGTTGAAAAAGCGAAGAGATATTTTCTAATGTGCTACACAACAATCTGTGTCCATATTTTTTTTAAACATGTTTAAAAATATTTATAGATTAATTATAAAACTGTTTTTGAATTTTCTTTCCTTTCAGGTTTCACTACCCAGAGAAAAAGAAACCAGCAATTTCCAATGAATTGGCAACAATTTTTTCCATGAAGTCAGTTGCCATGCAAGACATCAAAGAAATTGTGTCAAAACTGATGGAAAAATTATCTCTATAAGATTGCGAAACTGGAAAAGGCAGCTTTTCAACCAGGGAATATAAGAAGAGGCGCAGACAGTACAAAACACATCGCAATCCAGAGATACCTCTGCTTGTATACACTCATTGTCATTAAAATACAACACAAAGCATAAGTCAGACATTGTCGATAGAGCAATTCAGAATGACCTCACTTCTTTTGGAGCAAAGGTTGTCATTGAACAGTAATTTCTCATAGAAAACTATCTCTTTCAGTGTTCCCTAACTTGTTCTGACACATACATTTTGTCTTCTACTACTCCTGGCTCATCTCAGTACGATTGCACTAACTATCTCTTTCAGTGTTCACTAACTTGTTCTGACACATACATTTTGTCTTCTGCTACTCTGCTCATCTCAGTCACGATTGCACTAACTATCTCTTTCAGTGTTCACTAACTTGTTCTGACACATACATTTGTCTTCTGCTACTCCTGGCTCATCTCAGTTCGATTGTGCTAACTATCTCTTTCAGTGTTCCCTAACTTGTTCTGCCATACATTTTGTCTTCTGCTACTCCTGGCTCATCTCAGTACGATTGCACTAACTATCTCTTTCAGTGTTCCCTAACTTGTTCTGACACATACATTTTGTCTTCTGCTACTCCTGGCTCATCTCAGTACGATTGTACTAACTATCTCTTTCAGTGTTCACTAACTTGTTCTGACACATACATTTTGTCTTCTGCTACTCTTGGCTCATCTCAGTACGATTGCACTATTCACTCTCGTTCTTGTGATTTCTTTTAAAATTCCATTTACCTTGTCAACATATATTTGCTCTACACTCTTAATTATCAAACTATTGATCTACAATTTACTTGGCAGTTATATATTTTTTATATTATTAACATGAATTATAACCAATATCTGAATGCCAATTTGCGCTTTCATTGAGCGCTTAGTTGAACTCTGAGTATCCATTTTGTTGTTCTTAATATCTATTTGTGTATCTCTCTCACGATCACCGCCCAGACTGATGTATCAGACCTCCCCATAAATTCTATTCATGTGGAAATCTGATTCATGCAGCCTTAGCATTTGTGTGTTTACGTCACATCTTCAGCACCATTTGGAGCTCTGATGCTTATCCTTCAGCATTGTGTCTGGTTTCAGCCAGTATTTACTTGATTCGTTCTCCGTTCTGTAGCCATCTAGTATTTTTACGGTGTGGGTAAAATGTTTCACCGTGTGTCGGTGTTGACCACGCTTAACCTCCTTACTCACCTCTTACGACATGCGTGGCAGGTAACAGTGGTTCTATTCTTTACACCCCAATTTGGGCCCCGTTAACCACTCAGGCGATTTGAGTATCTTATTGGACTACGTTTATTTATTTAGAATTAACAAATTCAGCAGTATATATATGATATATTTCGGTTTATCTATTGGCGGAAGTTTCCATTGGCTTCAACTGTTCATATTTTTATGAAACTTTGTTTTCTGGCAGATGTCAACAATGTCCGTTACAAACAGAGAATTGTTATAGAATTTCTGGGTGTGGAGAAAGAAAATGTGGTGAACATTCATAAGCGATTGTGTGCAGTCGGCAGGAGGCACTGTCATCGCTGGATTTAGAAAATTAAAGGTAAAGAAAATGGACATATGGGGCTGTAGGATTTACCATGCTCTGGACGTTTTGCCGCAGCTTTGAGTCTCGACATGTTGAACCGTGCTGATGCCATTATTCGTGAGATAGAGTATCACCAGCCAACAATTGGCCTTGCAGTTTTCAATCAGCAAGAAGTGCAATTCAATGTTCAAAACTCTCAAATATTCAAAGATTTGTGCAAGATGGGTGCCTCGGTGTCTAACAAATGATCACAAATTCCAAAGGAAAACAATCTGTTCTGAATTGTTGGAACGTTTCAACGTTGAAGGGGAAAATTTGTTGTCCAATATCGTTACCACATGCTCCGCAGCCACATGTATACAAAATTCAAGATTGGCAATTCAGCCATGTGTACATGTAGACGGCACACCAGACTGCAGAGCACATACCTCAAGACTGCCCCGAATATGATACACTGAGGCAAATTCAGTGGCCTAACGAAGCAACACTCGACAGAAAACTACACGAACTTCTGTGTGAGCTACAAAGACAGTGAAGTTCATACAAGAGACAACATTGAATATATAGACAATATTTCAAGTGAGCAGAAGTAGGAAGGATACAAGAGATAACATTGAATATAGACAATATTTCAAGCGAGACGAAAGGAAGATGTCGTCCCAGGGCAAGCTTATGTACCCAAAAGATTGAGAAATGTTCCTAATCCGGACCATAGTCAGAAAGGCTGCACAGCTCTTTGGCGTAGATCATAAAGCCCAAATATACGGTAAAAAGATGATCGTAAAGACACAGATCAAGCCAAAATATGCAAGCGGATCGTTCTAGGGCAAGCTACCCTATAATATATATATATATATATATATATATAGTAAATAAAATGCTGGCTGATATCGGGTGTGCAAGCCAAGTCACCATGGGCGCATAATTGCACAACATAAAAAAAACATTCTCGTCAAAGACCAATTATATATCACATTAAGAATAATAAAAATTGTCGCGAAGACGACGCAAACAACAACAACATATCTTATGGGCAGGCCTACTTATGTAAGCCTAGGTCAATATAATCTAATATATATTACAACGAGTTCGTGTAATATGTCATTATAGGCCTATAGTTAGATCGGATAAATTATTAGTTAGGCTTATAGTTTGTCGAAGATTATTAAACTATTCGTATCTGTGTAAAACGCTCGATATTATGCGGAGATCTCTTTTGATTATATTTGATAGGTATATGGCATAGACATGTGTGTATAACATAGAGATATATCTTTTTGTATTGACATCTGTCAATAATGCTCTGTTTTAAACTATACTACTATACGGAGACGTCTGTGAATAACATTCTTAGTTATTCACAGCCGACTGTGAATAACGCCTCCCTACTAATATAGACACATATAACAATATAACATACAAAATTATGATACAAATGTTACATTAACATTGTATGTTTATGTGTGTATATAAATTATAATAGAGATATGATAGTGTATGTGACACTACACTGTAGGTATGTCACTCACTGAACTGTAGTGATGTGACACTCACACGTATGTATGACTCACATGAACTGTAGTGTATGTGACACTCACACTGTAGTGTATCTTCATTTCATAGTTATTTATAGTATCTAATTATCTATTATTGTATGATACAATAATAGATAATATTTAATATAACAATGTATATTAAATATAATTTTAAAAATAAACATATACTAAAACTAAGTATAATAATTGTAATACATAAATTACTAAATTACATACTGATACGACTACTCACGAGTCAGTGTCACCACCCACTGACACTGACTGAGACTGGCACTCAGGATAACTCACACTGGACCCTGGTGACAGTGACACTACTACACTGACCCTGGTGACAGTGACACTCACACTGGACCCTGGTGACAGTAACACTCACACTGGACCCTGGTGACAGTGACACTACACCACACTGACCCTGGTGACAGTAACACTAAGACTAAACAGGCTACTAAACACTTCACTAGTAACCACTCAGTCCACTGCGCTTCAGGTCAATTACTTTCAGAATAGTGTTGCAATGTATTTTTTATAACCTGGTAAAGTACAAAATACTTACGAAAAACGTCTACAATCAGAAAGATGATTCAATTTACGAGGTGATAACTAGAAAAGAACTAAGATTTCAATTTGAAAATAACAAAACATAAATAATTCTGATTGTACCTAACTGTAAATAACGCCATCTTTGTATAATAATATAAAAATGTGAATTTTCTGCCAGACCGTGATAAAGACAACAAAAATAAACACCAGTTTTCATACGGACATCTCATGGGAATCTTCTTCTTCACCTTCCAACTCTCAGCGGAGCACATATCTTCAACAAACCTCTTCCAGCTCTTCCTCTATCCTGCCAGTCCTTCCAGTTCTTTCCATGTTTTACATATCCTTTTAATATCAATTTCCAGAAACTGAGAAATGGCTGATTTCCTTTAGTTGATATCTCTCAAGAAGAATTCTTATTTTCCTCTAAGCTCTTATTTTTTTCTATCGTTAGGTTTCTCTTTTTCTATCTCTCTCTCTCTCTCTCTCTCTCTCTCTCTCTCGCTGACTTAGTACAGCACACATACATCCCTTCGTATAGTCATCTCATCTGACCTTATATTCAAGGCTGCTCAGTGAATTCTTTTCTGTTCATTTCTATGAGTATCAAACCTCATTCGGAAGGCTCACTCTGTCAGGAATTGAAACATGTGCAGCGATGGTGGACTTGGAGGACGCATACAACAGAGTGCCCTATGATTATCTCATGCACCAGCTTATCGAACTCCAGGTGCACCTTATACATAAGATAGATAGCTGCTGTGCTATTCAAATGGAAGGCTGTACTGCGATGTGGTGGTTGGTTGGTTTTCTGAACCGGTGACTGTATATTCCGGACTGCAACAGGGCTCTCCTCTTTCACCTGTCTTATTCAACATATACACGGTGTCAATCACAGAACAACAACTCGATGGCAGAGGTAGAACTTTGTCGTTTGCTGATGACATTCTAGTGTATAGACAGGGTAAAGACAGGTAGGCCTACGCGATTGCCGGTGAGATACAAAAGGAACTTGACCGCATCACAGACTGGTGTGATGTCTCTGGTGCACTAGTTAACCCTACAAAAGCGACAGTAACATGGTTCTCACTCAATAATCACACTATTGACGCATGTACGCCTATTGTAGTATGGACAGAGCCGATATCATCAATGCGGTACGCTCTCAATTATGTGACATTGGCAAGTCTTCGACACGAGTTCGAGAATTAGGCGTTAAGTTTGAACATGCCAGACAGTGTCGTCTTCGTGGTAGAGAGGAAGATATAGTAATCAACTTCTCATGAGTAAGGTGAGCAAATGGACTTTGGGATGGCTGCTGCAGCGGAGGACAGAGAACGATTGGGAATGCCCAATGTACCATAACGTCGATCGCTTAACATAACATTGTAGAACTTTGCGGTGTTGGTTTGTCCGGAGCTAAATCGATGAAATTGTTTGGTGTGCAATTTGACAGCAGCCTGTGTTTCAGGAACATGTTGAGTATAGTTTATATGTACGGTTCCAACTTCACTGCAACGGGTCACCCCATAATTGCTCCGTTTCTGTGCCAACGAAAATCACACGAAATGCTAACAACTGTCTCCTGACTGTGTGAACTAATTCCAGAATTAAACAGCTGTATCGACACAAAAGCAACCTGTACCGCATACATGCATATGGCCGTTGCTAAAGTGTCAACACAAAACTACTCATCACTTGAATTGCAATTCATGTTGAAGGGAACATCAATCACAACAAAATCCAGCTTTCCACACGCAATATCAATTGCATACGGCAGATTGAGTCGGTTCGTCATAACCGCTGTCCGCTATTTTATGAATACCACAACAAACGCACGGTTGACACAGCAAAATCATCCGCGTAACATTCATAGCTCACAGCGCTACTCAAGCACTAACCCGGTTGCTCGGCAAACGAAATCGGAAAATACCCAACCAAACATGGTGGAAATGCTCTAGCAAAGTCGTGTCCAGAATCAAACAGTCCTGATTCTGAATGGCCTTCCTGCCATTGCTGGTCAGATGTTGAGTATGTCATTATCAAAGCGTAAAGGTTAGCGGCAATGAGAGTTATGGAGGCTGCTAATATCGCGCAACGGCTGCTTGTCATCCTGTATCAGACGCTAGTTCTCTCCACCATTGAATATGCAATGGACATCCTCACTGTTAGTAAAACGCAAATTCAAAGACTGGAGAGAATACAGAATGAAGCTAAGCATATCATCCTCTGTTTTCACAAGGGATACACCTTGCGTGGCGATGAGGTTTCTCCTGAATTTCCCGACCATGGAGTATAGACTCAAGATAACTAGATCCGTGCGTACCTCAAAATAAGTGCTAAAAGGATCACCCATTGCACGAGCTGCTCAGCACCAGTGGAGGAAATCGGTTAAAGCGGGACAAGTCGTGGGTTGAACGCGCTGCAGACACTGTTCAGTTGGTATGCCGGCTCACAAATATCGATTCTGGGGGAGAATGGATGATGCTCGTCCATCACGGGTGATGATGCTCGTCCATCACCGGTGATGATGCTCGTCCATCACGGGTGATGATGACCACACAATTTTCATCCAAGGAAATGTAGTTGCATTATGTTTGTCTGTGTGTGCGTAGATGACTAGTAAACCCGATGCGAGCTTGAAATGTTCTTCTACCGTGTGAGCAAGATATACTTGCACTTGATGGGAGTTTTACTGCCTTTCTATTTGACATTTTTCCCATCCGTGCTGTTCTACCTGCCTCGTAGGCCGAAGAACCGCGTCGAAGAAGTGTGAGCCAGACTGATCTGTCTTGAGCAACATTCTCCCAGTTGTCGACATCCATGCTAAAGGATTTCATCGAGTTCTTGAGTGTGTCTTTGAATCGCTTTTTCTGACCACCCTGTGAGGTTTACCGCTATGCAGATTTTTCTGAGGCAGACTGTGTGAAAGTGGTTTAGCTTCCTTGCGTGTCGCTGATATACAGTCCAAGTTTCGCACGCGTGAAGGACTAGGAGCACGACAGCTCGATATTTGAAGAATGGATACCGATGCCATTAATATACAGGAACACTTTTTCCACCATCATTAAATTTGACAAAAGTTGCTAAGAGAGAATCCGTGGCGCTGGATGCAGACGTCAAAGCTATCACTGATGAAAACTGCAATGAAGGTGACGTTGTGATTTACATGGATGGATCAGTAATTCGTCACGAAAAGTCCGCATGGGCCTTCTCTGCAAGCTCATCTGGCAGAATGGTCAAGGAAGCCAGTGGTGCATTTCTTATGATAACAAGCAGCATGACAATGGAGGTACTGGCGGTGACTAATGCACTACGCTGGCTGGAGTCACAAAACTACACTCATGCGTGCATTCTGCGTGATTCATTGAGTATGATCCGCAAGGTGGAGTCTGCGCAGGCAATGGACTGAATCACTACAAGCGTCAACAATTTGCAGAGTCACACTTACCTTCTTTCCGGGGCACATAGGTGTCATTTGCAATGAGAGCAGACAGACTAGCTGGCTCTGCCACCATATCAGACGGCCAGCAAGTGGATAGAGTGTGGCCGCTAAGAAGATTTTTATTTAAACCAATCCACGTCAACTTCTAGATTACAGGAACTGCGTGTGTAGACTGGAGTAGCAAGAAAAGAATAGCATAACAGGTATATCTCTCTCTCGCGACCACCTAAAAGATCGATGTACCAGATCTCTCCATAAATTCATTCAGGTGGAAATCTGATTCATGCAGCCTCACAGACCGCACAATCCAGACAAAGATCAACAATGGCATCTCTTCCAAGCAGGTGCAAGAAGAAGGTCTACCCCAGGGCTCCCCACTAAGTTGTACACTTTTCCTCCTGTTTCTGAATGACATGCCCAAAGCAAAGATATATTGACAGAAAAAGCATTATATGCTGATGACCTGGTCCTTTGGCACACCAGCAAGCACACTGGCTTCAGTGAAAGGCGGCTAAATGAAGACCTTGACAGGCTCAGCAAATATGTGAGAATGGAAATTGAAATGAACTACACCAAGAAACCTACTCTATTTTCCCAGGAGTAACAAGGTGGCAAAGAAAATATACACTAACACTAGATGGTAATATTCTAAAGAAAGAAGATAACCCAATATATCTAGGTGTGAGATGGATAGCAGCTCTATTTAACAAACATGTCCAAAACCTGAAGTTGAAGTCAACAAAAGAGACTAAATCTCCTAAAACGACTTGCAAGTACCTCATAGGGCGCAAACAAAAACACACTTAGGCAACTCTACATTGGTTATGTACGCTCTGTAATGGATTGCAACCTAGCACTGCAGGCAACATGTAGTAAAACAACAATGGAAGCTCTGGACAAAGTACAGAGCCAGGCAGTGCATTTCATCTCTGGAGGTATGAGATCAGCTCCTACAGCAGCATGTGAAATCCATACAAACATCGAGCCCTTGCGAATGCGGAAGAGGCAGCAGTAGTAGAGACAGTGGAAAGATATAAAAGACTTAGTAGAAACCATTCTAACAGACAAATACTAGACAACATGCACAGACTGAAGCAAAAAATAATCCTGGACGTGGCATTAGGCCTGCAAGAAAAATATCGCATGCTGGAGAACAGAGAAGAGACACAAATTGTACACACAGAAGTCCCTCCAAATTGTAGTCTCGCCTGTCCAAAAATAAACACCACACTTATCAAAGACATCACCAAGAAGAACTCAGACCCAGTAGATCTCTGGATGGTGGCCCAAGATACCATCCTATCTTTCCCAGACGAATGGATACATGTATATACAGATGGCTCAGCCTTCAAGTGGACTATTAATGCTGGATACGGTGCACGAATAGAATACCCAGACAAATCGTGCGATGAGTTGCAAAACGCATGTGGCAAGTACTGTTCTAATTTTGAGGCTGAGACCATTGCCATTTAAGCCTCAGTGCACCATCTTACAAACATATTCCAGCTCCATCCCGAAAAAACCCAGCACAGTTATCTTTACTGATGGTAAGTCAGTGCTACAGGCACTAGAAAATGCAAACCCTGAGAGCCCAGCGTTCCAGTCCCTGGCTCTATCCATCAGTTCATTTATCAACACCTTTGCCGTCAAGCTTACCTTACAGTGGATACCAGGACACAGCAACATACAGGAAAATGAAAGAGCAGACATCCTTGCAAAGGCAGGAGCAAATAGTCAACAACATGACAGACCAATAACTCTGCAGACTGCTAAACAAATAATAGAAGTAACAAAAAGGAGGATGGATGAATGGAATGGGCAAAACAGACAGAGCCCTCTTTAAACACATGACCACTCCAAATCCCAAGATGCCATAAATCACCTCACACGACAAAACAAGTCATTTTTCCCCTTAGGACACAACATGTGCCCTGAATGCTCACCTACATCCCATCCAACCAAAGATTGCCCCACAATGTCAACTGTGTGACTGCTCACCTACATCACATCCAACTAAAGATTGCCCCACAATGTCAACTGTGTGACTGCTCACCTACACCTGCATCCAACCAAAGATTGCCCGACAATGTCACTATGTAACACACCAGGACACAGACATGTACCTGAATTCACCCATCGCATCCAAGCGAAGGTTGCACAATGTCAGACTGTGGGACTGTTCAGAAGAAGCTGTCACTCCCACGGACACATGACTTGTGCACCCTCGAATGCTCACCTACATCGCATCCACCAAAATTGCCCCACAATGCAACGTGTTGATTCTGTCACCTACATGCATCCAACCAAATTAGCCCCACAATGTCACTGTGTGCTGTACTACAGTCGCATCAACTAAGTTGCCTACATGTCAGACTTTGACTATTCAGAAGAAACTGTCACAACCATCTCTCCAGTGCCTGCACTCAGTGACCTACGCCACAAATACCTACCTCCAGACCCAGATGTTGAAAACACTCTCATGCTAACACAACACACAGACAGACCTGTAAATTCACTGCCATGGCCTCAAGTCGAAGGGCAAATGCTCAGATAACTGCTGGATCGGAAAAGTAAAGTAAAGTAAAGTAAGTAAAGATTCATGCAGCCTTGGCATGGGTGGGTTTCGTCCCATCTTCAGCGCCAGTTGGAGCTCTGGTGCTTATCCTTCGGCGATGTGTCCGGATTCAGCCAGCGTTTACTTGGTTCGCTCTCCGTCATCCTTGGCTGTCCCAGCCGACCTACAAGGCAGCAGGTTGACTTCTACACACATAGGACACGTGCATCCGATTCCAGCCAAACCTCCTTAGCCGCCTCTTACGACATGCGTGGCAGGTAACAGTGGTTCTATTCTTTACACCCCAAATTTGGGCCCCGGTAACCACTCGGCGACAATATATGAGTAGGCTCTAGACACTGAACCAAACACATCTGAAACTCCCAGTGAAAACACAGAGGCAGCCATTATTGGTAGTGACATCATCAAGTGCCGTGCCGGCGATCATGGATTTCCACAAATATCTGCATCTGGTGTTTGCTATCATCTCAGATGTTGACGCTCTTCCGTGCCATGAGGTTAGGCTGTCCAAAATTGTCTCTCCTCGATTTTACCGGTTGTCACAATGTGTTCTAAACCTTCCCTCCCCATCACGTCCGAAAAATGATGACTGCCTCTTTCTTATATTGATGATAGCTTTCTCTGTGTCTTGACCTCATTCAACACCTCCACATTAGTCATTTTAGCAGTCCATGGGATTCTCATCATTTTTCTGTAAAACCACATCTCTGTGGCCCTCAGAGATTTTTCAATCTGTTTTGTTTACTGTCCATGACTCGCATCCGTGTGCCAATATTGGTTCTATGTAGCACTGTATAACTCTCATTCTGATCTTAACTGACAATGACTAGTTGCATATAATGCTTCTCATTTTCTGAAACGTTAATTTGAACTGCCCTATTCTGCTCTTTATTTCTGATCTGCCATCTGATGTTACCGGAACTCTGAGGTAGTTAAATTGCTGTACTTGTCTTAGCACCATGATGAGTCGATTGAAGGATTTCGATTTTGCAGACGATCTAACACTCCTCTCCCACAGCCATCACCAGATGCAAGAGAAAACAACTAAACTAGAAACAATCTCACAACAACTGGGTCTGACTATTCATGGGGAAAAACAAAGATCATGAGATTAAATGCTAATTCTAGAGACCCGATGATACTGAGAGGATCTCCATTAAAGGACACATTTACATATCGGGAGTCTGCAATGGTATGACAGGACCACAAGCAGGAACTCTGGGATAGAACAGGACAATGACAGGTGGAACAAGAGATAAGGAGCAGAAGGTGACGATGGATAGGACACACACTGAGGAAACCCCATAACAGCATCACAAGACAGGCTCTCCGATGGAACCCCCAGGACAATAGAGGTAGAGGAAGGACCCAGGAACACTTGGCGACGGAGTTGAAGACGACATGGAAGAAAATGGGAGAGTGGAGAGATCTGGAAAAGATGGCCTTGGATAGGCGGACTTGGAAGGTCTTGGTTGCGGACCTATGCTTCCCTAGGGACAAAAGGGGAATAACAACTTATCTCAGCTCAGTTCCATTTACTGTGATGGTGCATTTTGACATGTGGGCTAAATTTAGAGGAAATATATGAAAAGATTCAATTAAAAAGGTAAAACCTGCCTGCAAGTAACGGCTGAAATTGAATCGTAGGGGTGCTTTGGCCAGACTTAGGCTTAAATTGAACAAAATAAACTTACAAACAAATGCAAATACCACTACATAGCATTGAGTCTTCTTTTTCAGTGATATCTGGTCGTGCGTTTAGTTTACTGTGGACCACAAACTGGGCAGTCAGCTTCAAGCCTATCAGGTTTCCTTCTTCAGTGGTCTCTGGTCATGCATTTAGTTTACCACAAACTGGGCAGTCAGCTTCAAGTCTGTCAGGTTTCCTTCTTCAGTGGTCTCTGGTCATGCATTTAGTTTACCACAAACTGGGCAGTCAGCTTCAAGTCTGTCAGGTTTCCTTCTTCAGTGGTCTCTGGTCATGCATTTAGTTTACCACAAACTGGGCAGTCAGCTTCAAGCCTATCAGGTTTCCTTCTTCAGTGGTCTCTGGTCATGCATTTAGTTTACCACAAACTGGGCAGTCAGCTTCAAGTCTATCAGGTTTCCTTCTTCAGTGGTCTCTGGTCATGCATTTAGTTTACCACAAACTGGGCAGTCAGCTTCAAGCCTATCAGGTTTCCTTCTTCAGTGGTCTCTGGTCATGCATTTAGTTTACCACAAACTGGGCAGTCAGCTTCAAGCTATCAGGTTTCCTTCTTCAGTGGTCTCTGGTCATCATTTAGTTTACCACAAACTGGGCAGTCAGCTTCAAGTTCTAGCTTAGTTTTTATCATGGTTCCTGATGTCAGCATTTAGTTTAGACAAACTGGGCAGCAGCTTCAAGTCTTCTAGGTTTCTCTTCCAGTGGTTCTGTCTGCATTTGAGTTACTACAAACTGGGCAGTCAGCTCAAGCTTATCAGGTTTCCTTCAGTGGTCTCTGGTCATCTTAGTTGACACAAACTGGGCAGTCAGCTTCAAGTTTTGTCAGGTTTTTCTTCATGGTTCTGTCTGATTTAGTTTACTAAAACTGGCAGTCAGCTTCCCTAGTTTCCCTTCATGTTTTATATTTGTCCTGGGGTGCTAGTTTTCTTCTACATGAGTTCTGTCAGATTTAGTTTTCATCAACTAGGATAGTGGTTTCTTCTACAGGTTTGTCATAAGTTTTTTCAACTAATGGAAGTGGTTTCTTCATAACAAGGTTTGTCAGCATATGCTTCAGTTGTTTGTCTAACTGAGTGCAGCACATGATGCTTTACTTGTTAACAATGGTTTGTCAATAATGTTCTCAACTTAATGAAGGATTTCTGATCTCAAGTTTTTCTGTTAGAAGTATTCAATCAATGATGCTTTTATTGTTATACAAAAATTTGTCTAACTGATTCTTAATAATGTGATTAGTTTTTTAAAAGTTTGTGCAGTATTCTAATTGTGATTTTCTTCTAACAAAGTTTGTCAGCATGTTTTCTTAACTAACTGATAGTGGTTTCTTCTAACAAAGTTTGTCAGCAGTTTCTTCAACTAATGGATAGTGGTTTCTTCTAACAAAGTTTGTCAATAAGTTTTCTTCAACTAATGGATAGTGGTTTCTTCTAACAAGGTTTGTCAATAAGTTTTCTTCAACTAATGGATAGTGGTTTCTTCTAACAAGGTTTGTCAATAAGTTTTCTTCAACTAATGGATAGTGGTTCTTCTAACAAGTTTGTCAGCAAGTATTCTTCAACTAACGGATAGTGGTTTCTTCTAACAAAGTTTGTCAGCAAGTATTCTTCAACTAATGGATAGTGGTTTCTTCTAACAAAGTTTGTCAGCAAGTATTCAACTAATGGATAGTGGTTTCTTCTAACAAAGTTTGTCAGCAAGTATTCTTCAACTAATGGATAGTGGTTTCTTCTAACAAAGTTTGTCAGCAAGTATTCTTCAACTAATGGATAGTGGTTTCTTCTAACAAAGTTTGTAAAGTCAGTTTTCTTCAACTAATGGATAGTGGTTTCTTCTAACAAAGTTTGTCAGCAAGTATTCTTCAACTAATGGATAGTGGTTTCTGCTAACAAAGTTTGTCAGCAAGTATTCTTCAACTAATGGATAGTGGTTTCTTCTAACAAAGTTTGTCAGCAAGTATTCTTCAACTAATGGATAGTGGTTTCTTCTAACAAAGTTTGTCAATAAGTTTTCTTCAACTAACGGATAGTGATTTCTTCTAACAAAGTTTGTCAGTCAGTTTTCTTCAACTAATGGATAGTGGTTTCTTCTAACAAGGTTTGTCAATAAGTTTTCTTCAACTAATGGATAGTGGTTTCTTCTAACAAAGTTTGTCAATAAGTTTTCTTCAACTAACGGATAGTGATTTCTTCTAACAAAGTTTGTCAAAAAGTATTCTTCAACTATTGGATAGTGGTTTCTTCTAACAAAGTTTGTCAATAAGTTTTCTTCAACTAATGGATAGTGGTTTCTTCTAACAAAGTTTGTCAATAAGTTTTCTTCAACTAACGGATAGTGGTTTCTTCTAACAAAGTTTGTCAGCAAGTATTCTTCAACTAATGGATAGTGGTTTCTGCTAACAAAGTTTGTCAGCAAGTATTCTTCAACTAATGGATAGTGGTTTCTTCTAACAAAGTTTGTCAGCAAGTATTCTTCAACTAATGGATAGTGGTTTCTTCTAACAAAGTTTGTCAATAAGTTCTTCAACTAAGGATAGTGATTTCTTCTAACAAAGTTTGTCAGTCAGTTTTCTTCAACTAATGGATAGTGGTTTCTTCTAACAAGGTTTGTCAATAAGTTTTCTTCAACTAATGGATAGTGGTTTCTTCTAACAAAGTTTGTCATAAAGTTTTCTTCAACTAACGGATAGTGATTTCTTCTAACAAAGTTTGTCAAAAAGTATTCTTCAACTATTGGATAGTGGTTTCTTCTAACAAAGTTTGTCAATAAGTTTTCTTCAACTAATGGATAGTGGTTTCTTCTAACAAAGTTTGTCAGTCAGTTTTCTTCAACTAATGGATAGTGGTTTCTTCTAACAAGGTTTGTCAGCAAGTTTTCTTCAACTAATGGATAGTGGTTTCTTCTAACAAAGTTTGTCAGTCAGTTTTCTTCAACTAATGGATAGTGGTTTCTTCTAACAAAGTTTGTCAGTCAGTTTTCTTCAACTAATGGATAGTGGTTTCTTCTAACAAAGTTTGTCAGTCAGTTTTCTTCAACTAACGGATAGTGGTTGTGTGATTAGTTTACTACGAAATGGATGCAATTTTGGTTGTTCTTAAACATTGGTGATGTTGAGAAACTTGTCATTAATTACATCAAGATCATCCTTACATTTCACTCAGTCTTACATTAAGAATACTGTTTGACAGCATGATCTTACATTTCACTCAGTCTTACAGTAAGAATAAGAATACTGTTTGACAGCATGATCTTACATTTCACTGTCTTACAGTAAGAATACTGTTTTAGTCTAAGTCTGACAAGGATTCCACGATGTAATTTTGAAGATATTTTGTCTAAATTTTATTTTTAATCTTTTCATTAATTAAAAAAAAATAATGAATTTTGCCAGGGCAGAGGCTTTCCACAATTTTGAACTTCCAAGGGTTCTTTTACGTGCTCAAATTGAACACAGGACCTAAGTTTTATCGTCTGTCTCTGATATTGCTAGGAAGTCTATCTACCCTACACTGAGATCAGGGATTTGTGGACAAATATCCCACTGACTCCACAAGGGAGCGAACTGATTAACTTTGGTACGAGATGTGACCACCTGACCTCTACACTACAGAGATCCGGTGAACACAACAAATTTACATATGTTCAATAAGCTAAAGACATGGAATTCTAATGTCTGTGATTATGTTACTCATCAAACTACAGATGGACATATTTTGTATTGACATGTGAAACTATACACATAGACACAGAGGAAGATAACAAGGATCTTTGATTCAGCAATTCATGTTTTGTGCTGTACAAATATTCAATTTAATATCAGCAATAAGACACACAAGATATTTCTAGAACAAATGTGAACATAAGTGTTTTGTCAATGTACACAAATGACTAAAGTGATTACAACACAAATCACAACTGTACTGTATTTTTCTCTTATGTCTTCCTCTGTGTACCATTAGGTCACCAGTTGAAGTAAACCCTTTACCACACACATCACACCTGTAAGCTTTCTCTCCTGTATGTATTCTTCTGTGTACCTTCAGATTACTAGTTGTAGTAAACTCTTTACAACAAACATCACACTTGTAAGGTTTTTCTCCTGTATGTATTCTTCTGTGTACCTTAAGGTTACCTAGTTTAGTAAACCGTTTAGAACATACATCACACTTGTAAGGTATCTCTCCTGTATGTGTTCTTCGGTGTACCTTCAGGAGATCGGATCGAGAGAATCTTCGATCACAAACATCACACTTATAAGGTTTCTCTCCTGTGTGTATTCTTCTGTGTACATTCATGTGATTAATTGAAGTAAACTCTTTACAACAAACATCACACTTATAAGGTTTCTCTCCTGTGTGTATTCTTCTGTGTACCTTCAGGTGACCAGATTGACAGAATGCTAGATCACAAAAATCACACTTGTACGACTTCTCTCCTGTATGTATCTTCATGTGTTCTTTCACTCCATTATGTGACTTAAAATATTTCCCACAATCCTCACATTATATATCATCTCTCCTGTATGTATTGTCATGTGTTCTTTCATCCTGCGAAAAGACATAAAACGTTTCCCACAATTCTCACACTTATACATCCTATCTCTTGTATGTATACTTTTGTGCAGGTTCAGTTTATAAGAATGAGTACAACTAAAGTCACATACATCACACATGTAAGGTTTCTCTCCTGTATGTATACTTTTGTGCAGGTTCAGTTTATAAGAATAAGTACAACTAAAGTCACATACATCACACATGTAAGGTTTCTTCCCTGAATGTTTTCTTCTGTGTAGTTTTAGAATATCATCTGCAGAAGTATGAATTGTAGACTTCAACAGTACTACTCACAATGATATTTAGATTTAACTTCTGAACTTTTGTTTTGTGTAGTTTTAGAATATCATCTGCAGTAGACAGTATGACATTTGTTTCTTATAATCTTCATTATTGACAGTCTGTCTATCATCATTCTTAGCCATGATGTCAACCATAATGACTTGACATTCCCTGACTTTCATTGACTCTCTTAAGTCATGTAGTCTTTGCTCTCTAGATGTTAAACTCAGATCTCCTATCTTGTTTTCTGTTTCCTTGATACTGCTATCTCCTTTATGTTCATTCATCATCTCATAATCCTCTTTCTCATCTTCTGTGTACTTGACAATATTTCTCATGTGTTTTGTTAATCTTTCTTTACTGTCTGTTTCATCTTCCATATTTGTCTCCATTTTGATCTTGTGTTGTTGAATATCTTCTAAGATAACATCAGATCTGACAAGTTGTGAGTGTTGAATATCTTCTAAGATAACATCAGATCTGACAAGTTGTGAGTGTTGAATATCTTCTAAGATAACATCAGATCTGACAAGTTGTGAGTGTTGAATATCTTCTAAGATAACATCAGATCTCACAGTTGACAAGTTGTGAGTGTCTGAATGTTGCAATCTCATCTTCCATTTCTATTTTCTTAACATCTGTCATGTAGTTCCACGTGTAAGCAATGATCTCTGATAAATGGAAACAATGAATGGAGACAAGTTAGAAAACATATAAAATAAATAACAATATAGCATATAACTGGTAGATTTGAACTATCTATGACAGGGTGCAACCTTTTCAGCAGACGGGCCAAATTTCATAAATAATATTTCCTGCCAGGCCACGCATCTAATTTTTAAAAAAAGGGAAACAAGCAAGTGCACTACAGCTTCGACCACATCGTCACATCCCAGTAGGTGAGATCGTGGTCAAACGCTTGCCTGGTTTAATTTTTTTTAAAACCCCAAGAAATAGCTATATTTAATTTTTTGAAGAAAATAAAATATAACTGAGAATCAAACATATTTATTGACTGAGACATTTATACATTATACAGTTAACCCTTTCGCTGCTACATACTTTTTTGAAGGCTGAGCTAAAAATAGCTACTCTTTGTTTCTAGGTCACAAACGTGAATGTGCACCCAGTGTTGCCAATTTAGCACTTTTAGTGCTAGATCTAGCACTATTTTTGTGATCTAGCACTACAAATTTAGATCTAGCACCTAGCACCAAATCTAGCACTGAAAAAAATTAGTTAGCACTTTTAGCACTTCTTTTAGTTTGGTATATGAATCAGAAAATCTCACAAAAAAAGAGAACAAGCACAGAAAATTTATTACGAGATCCGGGTAATGAATTTCTCAGTGTGAGAACAACTCTCTGAGAGGTCAGCGCGCGTTTGACTTAGAGTATAGCTGTAGCCTACCAAGCAAATGGTGTACCTTGTTCAATCTTGTTGACTTGCCACCAGCTTCTGTATTTGCTCTCAGTTCATCAGTGACTGTTCTTAAGTGCTATAATCATTTCCAAACCAACGGAGGACTGTTCAAATCATAAAGAGAATTCCTCATTCAGCAATGAGTAAAGCAAAACCAATGTATTCGCAAAAATTTCGAAAGGAATGGTTAAAAGATCCTGCTTTTGCAAAGTGGCTACTTGAAGTACCAGCTGATTCATCTAAAGCTCATTGCAAGTATTGTAGACATGACATTTTAGCTAAGTATTTTCTTTTAGCAAGACATTGTGAAACAAAGAAACATAAACTTGCTAGTCCATGTCAAAGTGCTTCTCTTACAAGTTTCGTTGTGAAGAAAGATGATAAGATATCTACACTTGAGGCCAATTTAGCAATGTTTATTTGCTGTCATTCATCATTCAATTCTTGTGACCACTTGGTAGACTTGTGCAAAAATACCATATCGGACAGTGAAATGGTAAATAAAGTTAGGATGCATCGTACAAAGTGTGCAAATATTGTAAAGAATATCATTGCTCCTTACTTCAAGAAAGATTTGACTACTGATCTTGGGCAAGGAAAATTCTGTTTATTATTGGATGAATCAACTGAGATCACTGTAAACAAGTTATTGGGTATTGTTGTAATTTATTACAGTGAAACTCACAAGAAAGTAATTCATACATATCTTAATATTGTGTTACTAGACAAATGTAATGTAGATGCCATTGTAAATGCAGTCAAGAATGAATTAGATGAAAAGAAATTAAACATGAAAAATCTTCTGGCTATTGGCACTGACAACGCCAGTGTCATGGTAGGGACAAATAACGGTGTTTTCAAGAAGTTGAAGGAAGGAATTCCTGGATTAATCTTATTTAAATGTGTATGCCACTCCATACAATTATCAGTGTCCCATGCTTGTGCTGCATCATTGCTAATAAACTTAGAGTTTTTAGTAAGTGAGACTTATAAATGGTTTTCTAAGAGTTCACTGAGACAAATTTCTTAGTCAACTTTACCAGAGCATTAATGATAAGGAACCACTGAAGATCTTAAATTCTTGTGCAACCAGGTGGTTATCAATTGAACCAGCAATCAGCAGAATTTTAAGCCAATGGAATGAATTGCAGACTTATTTTCAATTAGCAAGTTCTAATGAAAATGTTACATCGCCACTTTACTGTATGAAATGTATTGTGACCCTCAGAATGAGTTATTTATATTATTTTTGCATCCAATTCTAAAACATGTTCAAGAAGTGAACAAACTTTTTGAATCAAATACTGTTGATAAAACAAAATTGTTTTCTGATCTATCTCTTCTTATTACATCTATTGCTAACATGTTAGTACTGCCAACAAGCAACATTGATCCTCTTGATCCTAACACTAACATTGAAGAATTTCTGGATCCAAATCCACAGCTGGGTTCTAGATTTGAGAAAAGACTTGGGAATTGATAATTAGCCAACAAATTCAATCTTCTCAAGTAACTCACATCCGCAAAAGGGCACAAAATCTTTTGATTAGCCTGTACAAAGAGCTGCATAATCGTCTGCCAGAAAACATTGATATTTTGAAGAATATAAGCTTATTCTCAGTGCAAAATACATTGACACATTTTAAGAAAAATATTATTCCCCTTCTGGAATTATTTCACTTAAATGAAGAAATTAAATCATCAATTGAGATTCAGTACAACATCATACATTTAGTTACATGGACTGATATTGCAACCACTGAGACATTTTGGTCTGAAGTTTTCAATTATACAGATTCTTCGGGAGGTAACCCCTTCAAAGACGTTGCAACTTTTGCCCTAAATTTATTAATTTTACCAAATTCTGATGCTGAAGTGGAACGGTTATTAAGCAGCATGAATGTCGAGAAAAATAAAAAGTAAAACAAAATACAGCTGCCCATGCATTCAGCAATTCTTGCAGTAAAATATGGATTAAAGAGGCATAATAAATGCTGCAAAAACTTTAAATTACCTAAAGATGTCACCCTCCAAAATTGGAACAATGGACTCATATGACCCAACAAAAACTTCAGAAGATGTGCAGTGACTTCTCAAATTACGATGAAATACTATTTGAGCTGTAATTAATACAACACAATTGGTAAGTAAACTGTTTTTGACATTTTTCTAGCATTAAAAATATTTCTAGCACTTTTCCCCCCTAAAATCTAGCATTAAAAACCGATTTACATTTGGCAACCCTCAGAGTCATATGACCCCCAAAAAAACTTCAGATGATGTGCATTCCGATTGCTCAAATGGCACCAGAAGATGTGCAGTCTGACTTTTTCAAATTACAATGATATACTATTGATCTGTAATTAATTCAGCACAATTGATACTTAAAATATTTTTGGCACTTTTCTAGCATTCAAAAAATATTTATAGCACTTTCTAGCACTTTTTAAACTAAAATCTAGCACTAAAAGCAGATTTACATTTGGCAACGCTGCTGTACACCTATAGCAGTGACAGTAGCAATGTGTAACGTGTTAACGCATCTTTAGCCCACAGAGGAGAGATAATAACAGACGTGTTAATGCGTCTTTAGAAGTGAATGGGAAAAATGTATATATACGTCTTTAGCAGCTAAAGGGTTAATGACTGAGACATTTATACATTATACAGTTAATGACTATGTTCAGAAATCTTTAACAGAATGAGACTGTCACTGTGGATAAACTGGATTCATGGTGACAACTTAAGACTCTCTGAGCATGGGAAACTGATCTCACAAGAAAAGTATGTCATATATTACATCTATATCACATCACAAACAAGTCACAGCAGATATCACAAACAAGTCACAGCTGACATCACTAACATGTCACAGCAGACATCACTAACATGTCACAGCAGACATCACTAATATGTCATGGCAGACATCACTAAGATGTCCCTGCAGACATATCTAACACGTCAAGCATCACTAAGATGCCCTGCAGACATATCTAACACGTCACCGAAGGCATCACTAAGATGTCCCTGCAGACATATCTAACATGTCACCGAAGGCATCACTAAGATGTCCCTGCAGACATATCTAACATGTCACCGAAGGCATCACTAAGATGTCCCTTCAGACATATCTAACATGTCACGAAGGCATCACTAAGATGCCCCTTTCAGACATATCTAACATGTCACCGAAGGCATCACTAAGATGTCCCTGTTAGATCCTGCAGACATATCTAACATGTCACCGAAGGCATCACTAAGATGTCCCTGCAGACATATCTAACATGTCACCGAAGGCATCACTAAGATGTCCCTGCAGACATATCTAACATGTCACCGAAGGCATCACTAAGATGTCCTGAGACATATCTAATATGTCACCGAAGGCATCACTAAGATGTCCCTGTAGATATATCTAACATGTCACCGAAGGCATCACTAAGATGTCCCTGAGATATATCTAACATGTCACCAAGGCATCACTAAGATGTCCCTGCAGACATATCTAATACATGCACCAAGGCTGATTACTAAGATGTCCCTTCAGACATATCTAACATGTCACCGAAGGCATTACTAAGATGTCCCTTCAGACATATCTAACATGTCACCGAAGGCATCACTAAGATGTCCTTCAGACATATCTAACACGTCACCGAAGGCATACTAAATGTCCCTGAGACATATCTAACATGTCACCTAAGGCATTACTAACATATCACATGATAAAAAAAAAAGGTTTTAAAACCGAAGGATTTACTTCATTCCATCGGGTTTTACTCCATATGACTCGGTCCCTCTCCGCAGAAATGGCCGCCACCTGCCGAGATTATTGCACAAAGCACAAACTCTGTAGCTCCGGGAAAAATTCTAGGGGTCTCTGGAAAAATACTGCACTCGTGAACAGAACGGTGCTGCCCGGATTCGAACCCACGACCTTCGACTGACAAGGCAAAGGACTTAACCACTTAGCCATCACATGACATCATAAACTTGTCACATCAGACAGTACAAACAGGTCACAGATTGTATGACTACAATATCACAGATCACACCATGGCCATGTTACAGTCAACATCATAAACATGTTATATGACTACAATGTTGCATATCATACACTCTTTCATATGAAACATATCAGAGATCACATCATTACTGGATCACATATCCCCACACGTCACATATCACACACATATGTCACAGATGACAAATAACTAACTGACCATCTTTTATATTCCTCTTATCATCTTCCATTTGTCTAGACTGTCTGACTTCCTCCTGTCCTACTATTTCCTCAGTCAAGCTAACTTCCCTGATCTTCATGTTGACATTTTCAATCCTGGAAATGTCTTCACAAAATCTAAAATAATGGAAACAAACACAGCAAATGTTGAACTCTGTGACCTCTAACCTACATCATATACATTTACAAATATATGTGGTAAATAAAAGAAAAAATATGAAATGGCTAAATGAATTCAATTTTTACAAAACAATATTTCTAACAAAAACTATGTTATCTTAGTCTAAAGAGAAGTTTGTGATGTAGACTAGCTATGACTGTCACATATTGGATGGACAACTGATTAGTTAACAGAAACACTAAGTATTCTCTTGTAACCACTCTCACAATGTATCCTTGCTGATTTATGTATTGTATAATTTCTTCTAACCAGGTCTGCAAGTTTTCACTTTTGAGCAGTCAATGCTAAATTGTAGAATCTCCATGTTTTCTGTAGTTGTGGGAGACTACCACAAAAGACATTTGAAGAGATGGGCATGGTGGGAGAAGTTCTTGTGTAACTTTCTGTAGTCTATCGCACTCGAGCAGGACATGATGTACCGTCTCACCTGCATGACTTACTTTCTACAGTGTGGTAGGTGAATGGGTTTTTTTTTTGTTTAGATGGTAATTCAATCCAACTTGTCCCATTCTTAACTGAAAGATATTGTATTGATATTCCTTAACTGAAAGATATTGTATTGATATTTCTTAACTGAAAAATATTGTATTGATATTTCTTAACTGAAAGATATTGTATTGATATTTCTTAACTGAAAGATATTGTATTGATATTCCTTAACTGAAAGATATTGTATTGATATTCTTAACTGAAGATATTGTATTGATATTTCTTAGTTGAAAGATATTGTATTGATATTTCTTAACTGAAAGATATTGTATTGATATTCCTTAACTGAAAGATATTGTATTGATATTTCTTAACTGAAAGATATTGTATTGATATTCCTTAACTGAAAGATATTGTATTGATATTTCTTAACTGAAAGATATTGTATTGATATTTCTTAACTGAAAGATATTGTATTGATATTTCTTAACTGAAAGATATTGTATTGATATTCCTTAACTGAAAGATATTGTATTGATATTTCTTAACTGAAAGATATTGTATTGATATTCCTTAACTGAAAGATATTGTATTGATATTTCTTAACTGAAAGATATTGTATTGATATTCCTTAACTGAAAGATATTGTATTGATAATTCTTAACTGAAAGATATTGTATTGATATTCCTTAACTGAAAGATATTGTATTGATATTTCTTAACTGAAAGATATTGTATTGATAATTCTTAACTGAAAGATATTGTATTGATATTTCTTAACTGAAAGATATTGTATTGATAATTCTTAACTGAAAGATATTGTATTGATATTTCTTAACTGAAAGATATTGTATTGATATTTCTTAACTGAAAGATATTGTATTGATATTTCTTAACTGAAAGATATTGTATTGATATTTCTTAACTGAAAGATATTGTATTGATATTTCTTAACTGAAAGATATTGTATTGATATTCTTAACTGAAGATATTGTATTGATATTTCTTAACTGAAAGATATTGTATTGATAATTCTTAACTGAAAGATATTGTATTGATATTTCTTAACTGAAAGATATTGTATTGATAATTCTTAACTGAAAGATATTGTATTGATATTTCTTAACTGAAAGATATTGTATTGATATTTCTTAACTGAAAGATATTGTATTGATATTTTTGTTGTAGAAGGTTTATATTGTTTCTAGAGTTTGGGCTATTCATCTCTGCACATTTTTTTTTTCCGATCCAGAAGCACTTGAGCTTTTCAGCTCGGTGCCATGGACATCGTAACCCTTCGGTTCGGTGCCACGAACACCGTAAATCTGGGGAATCTGTGACTTTTTCTGCCATCCCGGGGAATTGAACCCGCACACACAGAGGGATAGTCACCCGTAGTCCAACGCGCTACGAACACGCTGGGCAGATGGGCATCTCTGCACATAAAGTCCAGGCAATTGTCTCCATAGTTCATCGGTTCTGCCAATCTACTCTTGGATTTGTTTTTGTAAAATTTGCTTTATACTTTCTATACCAACAACTTTGTCTATTTGTGGTTTTAATTATACTTGCTTGGCTGGATGGTATATCCATGATAAAGATATCTCAATTATCTGTTAAGAAATAGAAAACTTTTATTAAAAAATAAACATGGCGAAACATGTAAAAACAAAAAGTACTGTAGTTTTACAAAATACAAAAACAATCTTCGTCAAAAACTCCATATCGACCACTTGTTAAACCACTCTTTGTGGTTTGTATGTGATCTGAGCCTAAGAGTGATGCATGTTGTGCCAGTTATGCGCTTACAAGTAGGTCAACACAACCGATTTCTGCGGTGTTTTTATTTACTAGGGTAGCTTCCCTAGGCCCCTACCTCAATCACTTTTTACGACATGCCTTGGTGGTCACAGGCTCTTCTTCTTCTTCTTTACATTTGTTCTTAACAACAAGCTTGACCACACTTTGTGATCTGTGAGCCATAAGCATGAACTTGTTCTACCTCGGTCCATTGGTACCAACACATGTTTTATGAGCTGATATACTGTCTTGCTTTTTTTTCTTGACAAGTGTATGTGATCTGTGAGACAAGATCATGAACTTGTTCTACCTCAGTCCATTGGTACCAACACATGTAGATCAGGTGCATGTGATCTGTGAGACAAGAACATGAACTTGTTGTACCTCAGTCCAGTGGTACCAACACATGTAGATCAGGTGCATGTGAGATCATTTCAGTTTCAAAACTGTCTAAGTAAATTAACCCATCCAATTGAATGATGTTATATGTATCTATCTGTGTGTATGTATGTATGTCTCGTCTCAAATATACAAGCACAATAAGTGTATGTGGTTCGAATCCTGTGTTTGGTAATTTGTTTGTTCATGAAGCCTCTAATACTTGTACATTGTCTATTTATTGTTCATGAAGCCTCTAATACTTGCACACTGTCTATTTATTGTTCATGAAGCCTCTAATACTTGTACATTGTCTATTTATTGTTCATGAAGTCTCTAATATTTGTACACTGTCTATTTATTGTTCATGAAGCCTCTAATACTTGTACATTGTCTATTTATTGTTCATGAAGCCTCTAATATTTGTACACTGTCTATTTATTGTTCATGAAGCCTCTAATACTTGTACACTGTCTATTTATTGTTCATGAAGCCTCTAATACTTGTACACTGTCTATTTATTGTTCATGAAGCCTCTAATACTTGTACACTGTCTATTTATTGTTCATGAAGCCTCTAATATTTGTACACTGTCTATTTATTGTTCATGAAGCCTCTAATACTTGTACACTGTCTATTTATTGTTCATGAAGCCTCTAATACTTGTACACTGTCTATTTATTGTTCATGAAGCCTCTAATACTTGTACACTGTCTATTTATTGTTCATGAAGCCTCTAATACTTGTACACTGTCTATTTATTGTTCATGAAGCCTCTAATACTTGTACACTGTCTATTTATTGTTCATGAAGCCTCTAATACGTGCACACTGTCTATTTATTGTTCATGAAGCCTCTAATACTTGCACACTGTCTATTTATTGTTCATGAAGCCTCTAATATTTGTACACTGTCTATTTATTGTTCATGAAGCCCCTAATACTTGTACACTGTCTATTTATTGTTCATATTCATTGGCTTCATTGCTTCCCTTGAAGTTCTTTAAAAAAAACAGCTTATTCTCTGGCACATCCACTTTGTAGCTTCTTCTTTCTTCTGGACCCACTTATAAGTTATATTACTGCATTGTGTCGGCTACTGGACCCACTTATAAGTTATATTACTGCATTGTGTCGGCTACTGGACCCACTTATAAGTTATATTACTGCATTGTGTCGCTATTAAAAAAAAATAACAAGACAGTATATCAGCTCATAAAACTACAAAGCAATGTAATGCACTTAATCCTAACAAAACTAACCAAAATTATTATATAAAATAAGAATTATTTGGTGTTATTGGAACTTCTTCTTCTTTCAATGTTTTCAGACATCGATTTGTTTGCTTTTAAGGTAGTTAGTCGTGAACCGGAGTCCATGTACATCTCCATTTAGCTTGTCTTGGACTGATAACACTAACACTAATAACATATATGAGGATTGACCATAGGCCATGGTTTTCTCTCTGTTCATTGTATGTTGGACATTCCTGCAGTACATCGCTGTGTGTCTCTGTCAACTTGCTGGTGCCACATATGCATATGTCATTGTCAGAATGGCTATTTTGTACTTGTTACAACAGATGGTACCTCAGCCTATTGTGCTCTGTTCGTAGACAACAAATTCGAGAACTAGTATGTATTATTAGTAACTAAACTAACTTTTAACTAACTTCTAAATTTTAAGTTACACTCACCACACTTCAAGTCAATTACTTTCAGTTCTAATCTGGTAAAGTACAAAGTACTTACAAACAATGTCTATCCAGGGTTTTCATTTTATCCTTTTTAAGACCAGATTCGAGAAATTCAGTCTTTTTTTAAAGTGGTTGGCTTAAAAAAAAAGTGTTTGGCCTTTTGGTCGATTTTAGGTCTTTTTTCAAAGGCAAACTTTTTTTTCTAAAAATGTGTATAATTCTTAAGAGCAAATTGGGTAAATATACTTAATATATGGTATTTATTAGTTTTGGTTGGTATTGTTAAAAAATATACTTAGTACTAAAGATTGGTTATTGGTTACTATACTGACGTCATTGCACTCCTGGCAGACCCATAGGTGCTCAGTCTCCCCAACAGATATCGAAGAGTATGCATACTGATGGTTCCGTGGCTCGCTGATTGAACACACTTCTAACTCTGCCCCTAAGGCATCCAGTTCCACATGTACACCGGGTAACTCCAAACTGCCTAAATCGCTAGATTGATTCCACATCTATTTTAGTGTTCTCATCCAACAGACAGTCACGAAGAGAACGAATAACATCCCCTTATCCATCTTGAACTCCCCAACAATCTATGCTGTTGATGCTAGCCTGTCCGCTCTCTCATTACATAAACATCCGCATGCCCAAGACAGCACGAGCCATTTAAAGAGCTTGCCACCTTTGCTCTGACTTGTTTAATAACTCCTGTTAGTATTGTTATTATTTAGAGGGTATTATTGAAAAGGGAATAATTGTTAAGTTCCCCAAAAGGTGATCTCAAAGATTGTAACAACTGGAGGGGATCACCCTATTATCAGTAATGACCAAGACTTTCTGCAAAATCATTCTTAATAGAATCAAAGGAGCAGTGGACACAACCCTGAGAGAAGAACAAGCTGGTTTTAGACCTGGGAGAAGCTGCTTAGACCAAATAATTACCATACAACTAATTTTGGAGGAACATATTGAGAAGCAACAACCACTCATACTAAATTTCATCGATTTTAAAAAGCCTTTGATAGTCTACACAGAATCTCTGTGTGGAATATTCTGAGATGTTATGGAATACCAGACAAAATAATAAACATTATTAAGAGCCTCTATGATGGTTCACGGTGTGCGGTTCGCACTCATGGTGGACACAGCGACTGGTTTATGGTTGAAACCGGAGTAAAGCAAGGCTGTATTCTATTTCCGCTATTGTTTGGAGTGGCCATTGACTGGGTGATGCGAAATGTTGCAGGGGCGAAACTGGCATCGACTGGGTAGAAAATAGTCAACTAGAAGATTTGGATTTTTCAGATGATATTGTCTTGTTAAGTAGAAACAACCAAGATGTGCAAAGAAAAACAGACAACTTGTCATCTATAGCATCAAAAGTTGGACTGCAGATAAGCTATGAAAAACAAATATAATGAAGACACCTATGGCAAGTCATGCAGATATCACCCTGGAATCTAAAATGATAAAAATAAAAGAGCAGTTCACCTATTTAGGTAGCAATTTTGATTGCACAGGAAATGTTAAAAAGAAATTATGATACGATTTGACAAAGCAACATCAGCTTTTAAAAGTTTAAATAAAATATGGAACTGCAAGTTATATAGTATTAAAACTAAATTACAAATTTTCAATTCAAATGTTGTATCAATCCTAACATATGCCAGCGAGAGTTGGAAAATGACTAAAGATATAGTAAGCAAGTTGAATGCATTTGAAAATAGATGTCTGCAAAAATAATGAATATAAAATGGAACGAATTCAGAAAAAGTGATGAAATCAGAGACATGTCTGGTCAACCACTAGTGACAACTGTTATAAGAAAGAGAAGATGGAGATATGTTGGACACAACTTGAGGAGAAATGATCAACAAATATCAAAGCAGGCAATGAAGTGGGATGCAAAGGGTTCAAGAAAGAGAGGTCGACCTAAAGAGACCCTGAAACAAAATTTGCTGAGAGGCAGGAAATATCGGTCTCAGTTCCATGGAGGAGATTGAGTGAGTTGCCCAGGATAGAGTGGTATGGAGAAATTACTTGCAGGTCCTATGTAACGTATAATGGTACGAGAGGAATTATTATTATTGAACATAGTGACTGCAGAGGCAGGGCATCTGGCCTATGAGAGAAATTCCGGAGGACTATTGGGGTGAAAAAGTTCTGCTCAGGACAAGCTATTTGATGATGATGATCATCATCATGATGATAACACTGATGATAAAATCATGACACTGATGATGATAAAATCTTTACTAGAGGGGAAAGTTGAAGGGCGAAGAGCAAGAGGCGAAGAGCAAGAGGCGAAGCCCGAGAGATAAGCGGGAGGGAAACTTTAAGAAATAAACAGGTTACAGTCTGGCAGAGTGCAACACCAAAGCGAAAGACAGAGGATGCTGGAGATTCGTTGCAGCCAACCTTCGATGTGGAGACGGCACCCGATGATGATCATCAGTCAAAACAAAAGCTAGAAATAGGAAACGAAGCTTCTTGAGGCTTACGGCTATAGTGAGAATAAGAACATAACTGCTCATATCTAACACATGTTGCAAGGACTTTACTGCATTCCCTAATATATATGGCCCTTTTCATCTTTACAGACGGTCAATAGGCAAGTGTTTTACTGTGACAACTTCTGAGTTTTCGCTTTTCTCTCTTGTCGCTCAGCTCGTACATAAGTCTCTTCTCAAAAGACTCTGCGCCTTCCATAATTTGGCTTTCCACACAACTCTGTCATCAGCTAGTCCCTCCCATGTGCTGGGATCTATAGAAAAGTTTTTCATTGAGGTTTTGCAGACATCTTTATATCTGAGCAGTGGTCTGCCCTGGTGCCTCTTCCTCCGAAAGTTCACAGAACAACATTTGTTTTGGTATGCGATAAGTTTCCATTCTTCTCACATGTCCCAACCATCTTAGTCGGCTACTGCTGAGCATGCCCATGATGGAAGGCAGATTTGCATGTTGTAGTACTTCAGAGTTGGTTATCTTGTCGTACCACCTGATGTTCATAATCTTTCGGAGACATCGAAGGTGAAATATGTTAAGTCTCCTCTCGTGTCTTGAGTAGGCTGTCCATGTTTCTGAGCCATATAGTAAAGAACTAATTACGCAGGTTCTATATATTTGAGTCTTCGTCTGCAATGTCAATTTTTTTGTCCCACGCCGCTTTGATAGTATGCCGAATGTAGTAGCCGCACTCCCTATACGAGTGTTGATTTCTTCATCAAGAGAAAGGCTGGCAGTGACCGTGGACCCAAGATAGCAGAATTTTTGCACTGGTGTTAGATGGTTGCCATTTAAAGTGATATTTGATGTCTTACCTCCTGACATAATACAACTGTTTTGGAGACACTTATTGTCAGAGAAAAGAGGTTGCATGCCTTTGACAATATTAATTAGACATTGCAGTGTAGTCTCACTGTGGGCGACTAAGGCAGCATCGTCAGCAAAAGGAGGTCCTTGAGAAGTATTTCGCTCGTTTTGTCTTGGCTCTTAACCATCAGATCTAGTGCGGATGAAAACATCACCATCAGCGTCCCCTAAGGCGTGGTTCAAAAGGACTGCGAAGAAGATACCAAAGAGAGTGGGGCAAGGACACAGCCCTGCTCGACTCCACTCTTAACCTCAAAACTATCAGATGTGCTGCCATCGAACTGTATGCTGGCTTTCATGCCCTCATGGAAGGAAACAATCAATTGGAGCAACTTTGGGGGACAACCAATATACTTCAATATTTTATAAAGACTTGGCCTGCTGACTGTGTCAAATGCCTTAGTCTTTCTTTTCTTCTTCGAATCCTGTATGCCTCACAGCGTCAGGTCAGGAAGAGATTTCTAAAACGGGCCCTAGTATGCGCTTCGTAGATAGTCTCTTTCGTCGCCTCTGTTATCTCTGAGGTCCATCTTTTGCGTGGCCGGCCTTTTGCTTTGTACCCATTGTATCGGAGCAGCATTGCTCTTTGAGGTGCACTGTCTGATGGTAATCTGCTTACGTGACCGAACCATTTAATTTGTTGTTTCTTGATGAAGTCTAGTACTGATGTTGTACCCACTTTTTCCTGATGTCTTCATTTCTCAACCGGTCTCTTCTTGTTACACCCAGCATTCTGCGTAGACACTTCATCTCTGTTGTGACTAGTTTTCTTCTATCGTTTGTTGTCAGCGTCCAGGTTTGGCACTGGTAACATAATGTGGGGAGAAAGATTGTGTTGAACATTGCTCTTTTTGTGTTCATGGTGACGTGTTTGCATCTTAAAATTGGCGCCATTTGCCCTATCATTTGATTTGCTTTGTTGCATCTGTGTTGAATTTCATTAGTTATTCTTCCATTTGCTGAAAAATGCTCCCCAGGTATGTGAAATTTTTTACTTGATTTAGTAGGTGATTATCGATGGAGATGTTGGTAGTGTTTTCCTCTCTGGCGAATGTCATTACTTCTGTTTTGTCGATGTTAATTCTCATGTTGTATTCGTACATGCTAACTGGAGTCTGTTGATGTGTTGTTGTAGCTGTTCTTCTGTTGTTGATATGATTGCCTGATCGTCTGCAAAAAGAAATTCATTTAAGAGTTCTCCGAGGTTGTTTCCTTCGCCTTAGTCAGATCCACGAAGCAATACATAGAGGCTTGCTCTGCTCTCTGCACTTCTTTTGTAGCTGTCAAAGGGTAAATATCATGTCAGTTGTTGACCGTCTAGCTCTGAATCCACATTGTGACTCTGGAAGAACACGCTCCGCCAGTTTCTGTAGTCGTTTTGAAAGGACTAGTGCAAAAGCTTTGCCTGTTACACTTAGAAGGGAGATGCCTCTGTAGTTGTTACAATCTCCCTTATCCCCTTTGTTTTTATAGAGTGTCACTATCTTTGCATCCTCATGTCCTGAGGAAGTGTTCCTCTCCCCAGCACTGAATAAGGAGATTGTAGAGGTGGGGCAGCAGGACATCCCTATTGTATTTGAGGATTTCTGCAGGAATGTTGTCTAGTCCTGATGCCTTGTCATTTGAAAGTTTGTTGATTGCTTCGGAAAGTTCCTGCTCCGTGGGTTCGGTATCCAGCTCGGATATTCGGTATCCCTAATATAGTAAAGAACTTAATCTACTTACAAAGTATATGGTGCTGGTTTCAGTACAGTGAATGCCTTGATTTTGAAGCTCTTCTTATGAATGATGTCGGTAAGTATGTAAATGTTAGTATGAAATAGAACCGTTTTCCTTCTGGCTTTTTTTTTTTTTTTCGTCAATGTTGCCGATTTCCTCAATTTTGAGTTGGCAACTCTGTGTCTACCGTCAGAACGATTATTATATGTTGGGGTGATAACTAGAGAGAAAAAAAATCAGATTTCAAATTGAAAACAACAAAACATGAATATCTCTGTACTGTAAATCCCGCCATCTTTGAAACTATAAGGTTGCCAACTAAAAATTGAGAAAATAAGCCAAACACTGACCGAAAAAGCCAAAAAAAGACAGGAGAAAAAAACAGTGCTATTTCATACTCACCTACATCATAAGAAGAGCTCCAAATCAAGGTCATCACACTATCCTCACCACTGAAATCAGCACCATACACTTTATCAGTAGATAAGCTCTTTACCATATTAGGGGAGGCAGTAAAATTCTTGCAACATTTGTTAGATAAGAGCAGTTCTGTTCTTATTCTCACTATGGCCTCAAGAAGCTGCAAATGCGTTCTCATTATAGCTTTTGTTTTGACTGATGATACAAGATAGAACATCCTCTCAATAACAGCATTACTAACTGGAGTTATTAAACAAGTCAGAGCAAAGGTGGCAAGCTCTTTAAATGACTCGTGTTGAAGAACACCAATCCAAAAAGTTTCACTGTCTGTTAAAAATCCATCTTTCTTAAATTGGACTTCTTTCCAATCAATACAGATTATTTGTCTGTATTGTTCCTCTATTGCGCTGATATTTTCTCCCGTAATGTGCAGAAATGGTTGTTCTGCAAAAAAAGGCCTTGATGCTTGGTTTAAAATTATCATAGGGCTCAGTTTTGACAAGCATTGAAATGTATCTCTGGCAGGGGGAAGACGTTGTGTAATTTGGTGGCGAGCTTCCTCTAACATTGCCATACACTTTGCTTTTACATTTTGTATTTCTTTACAAGCATTTGCACTATTATTTTGTTGTATAAACTCATCACATTTGTTTTTTTAATTTGGTTCCAAAATCAACATGGGCTGTACCTTTTTCTGTCAACTGATAGGATAGAGCCTGTTTCAAGACTTTATTATGTTAGCACAAGTGATGAGGATCAGTCTTAGTTTGTTGAAAAAGACCATTTAATCTCTCAAATTCTTGCACAGCAAGTACTGCAAACTCAAAGAACAAATAATTATTATAGTCTGACAACATTCCTTTTAACAATCGCGCTTTATATTTAGTGTCCATCTTTCCATGTCTCAACTCTTCAGAAGTCAAGAAAATCTTCCCAGTTCATCAGAATATTAAACATAACTTTTCCTCGGGCAAGCCATCTCGTAGACAAGTTTTTTCAAATGGAAGAGGAGCAGTTCGAGCAAGGTCAAATTCTGCTGATGCGTTTATAACATTAAACAACTCTTTGAACGCTTCTCTTCTCAACTCACTGTGGCGACAGCAGTGTGGTATTTCTGAAAGTAAAAATCCAATATTTGATGGTAGTTTATATACTGAATGTTGAATGCACAATGCAAGTGAATGGCAGATACATTGAGCTGCACACATTGAGGGGACGCCTATTTCAACCTAGACCACACACGAGTTGTTACGATCAACCATGTTAGACGCACCATCCGATACAAAAACAATGCAATTCCTAAGACTCTGACCCCACAGAGTTGTTACGACCAACCATGTTAGACGCACCATCCGATACAAAAACAATGCAGTTCCTAAGACTCTGACCCCACATAGTTGTTACGACCAACCATGTTAGACGCACCATCCGATACAAAAACAATGCAGTTCCCAAGACTCTGACCCCACAGAGTTGTTACGATCAACCATGTTAGACGCACCATCCGATACAAAAACAATGCAATTCCCAAGACTCTGACCCCACATAGTTGTTACGATCAACCATGTTAGACGCACCATCCGATACAAAAACAATGCAGTTCCTAAGACTCTGACCCCACATAGTTGTTACGACCAACCATGTTAGACGCACCATCCGATACAAAAACAATGCAATTCCCAAGACTCTGACCCCACATAGTTGTTACGATCAACCATGTTAGACGCACCATCCGATACAAAAACAATGCAGTTCCTAAGACTCTGACCCCACATAGTTGTTACGACCAACCATGTTAGACGCACCATCCGATACAAAAACAATGCAGTTCCCAAGACTCTGACCCCACAGAGTTGTTACGATCAACCATGTTAGACGCACCATCCGATACAAAAACAATGCAATTCCCAAGACTCTGACCCCACATAGTTGTTACGATCAACCATGTTAGACGCACCATCCGATACAAAAACAATGCAGTTCCTAAGACTCTGACCCCACATAGTTGTTACGACCAACCATGTTAGACGCACCATCCGATACAAAAACAATGCAATTCCTAAGACTCTGACCCCACATAGTTGTTACGATCAACCATGTTAGACGCACCATCCGATACAAAAACAATGCAGTTCTAAGACTCTGACCCACATAGTTGTTACGACCAACCATGTTAGACGCACCATCCGATACAAAAACAATGCAGTTCCCAAGACTCTGACCCCACAGAGTTGTTACGATCAACCATGTTAGACGCACCATCCGATACAAAAACAATGCAATTCCTAAGACTTGGGTATCCCAATTGGTATTATATTTACGACTACTGTCATAAGATTGTTTCCATTTTTTTGTCGCCATAGTTAGATTCCTTGCGAAATTACACACGTATAAAAACAGATAACAGGACTATAGTGCATAATCCGAGGCGGGAAAAGAGCAAAGCAGGAAGTGAACTTTCTTTCTTTTCGAATCCTGTTTGCCTCACAGCGTCAGGTCAAGAAGAGATTTCTAAAACGGGCCCTAGTATGCGCTTCGTAGATAGTCTCTTTCGTCGCCTCTGTTATCTCTAAGGTCCATCTTTTGCGTGGCCGGCCTTTTGCTTTGTACCCATTGTATCGGAGCAGCAATGCTCTTTGAGGTGCACTGTCTGATGGTAATCTACTTACGTGGCCGAACCATTTAATTTGTTGTTTCTTGATGAAGTCTAGTACTGGTGTTATACCCACTTTTTCCTGATGTCTTCATTTCTCAACCGGTCTCTTCTTGTTACACCCAGCATTCTGCGTAGACACTTCATCTTTGTCGTGATTAGTTTTCTTCTATCGTTTGTTGTCAGCGTCCAGGTTTGGCACTGGTAACATAATGTGTGGAGAAAGATTGTGTTGAACAATGCTCTTTTTGTGTTTATGGTGACGTGTTTGCATCTTAAAATTGGCGCCATTTGCCCTATCATTTGATTTGCTTTGTCGCTCGAGTGGTTACCGGGGCCCAAATTTTGGGTGTAAAGAATAGAACCACTGTTACCTGTCATGCATGTCGTAAGTGGCGACTAAGGAGGTTTGGCTGAAATCGGATGCACATGTCCTAAGCGTGTAGAAGTCTATGCGTTTAAGGGCCTACCAAACCAATGTGCAACGTATACACGTTCTTGGCAAAGATCAAACAAATCACAAAGATTGATTAAAATTGGTCGTAAAGAACGAACGCAAAGAAGAAGAAGATTTGCTTTGTTTGCATCTGTGTTGAATTTCATTAGTTATTCTTCCGTTTACTGAAAAAATGCTAACTAACTTTCCATAATCTTTCATTATCATTAGTACTAAACATATTTTTAACAATACCAACCAAAACCAATAAAAATGTATATTAAGTATATTTTTCCAATATGTTCTTAAGAATTATATTACAAAATAGATGAGACTTCAGTAAAACTATTTAATTGGCAAAACACGTAATCACAAAGTACTGTAGTTTTACAAAAACAATGACAAAATACAGCAACATTTCGACCAACAAGGCCTTTATCAAGCAAACGAACAACAGGAGTGACAAATTTAAAAAACATATGGACGACTATATACAAACGTTTCTAATGAAAATCTGGGAATAAAAACGAATAACGAAATAAACGTAACACACAAAAACACACATAAAAACTAGAAATAGAAAGGAAGAGAAACAATGAAAATCTAGTAAATATATAACTTGAATATATGCAACATATACCCATATAGATTACAAAGCATGGGAAGAGAAAGTACTAAGAAGCATAGGAATGTAATACGTTGATCCCACGTGGTCGCAAGGTACCATACAACGAAATCAACCGATTCTCCAGATCAAATGGACTGATAACAAAATGAACAGTTATCATATTACATCACTTGGGAAGTTGTAGTCTGAGTTAACTATCGGCCTACTCTTGAACAAGTCAAACTATAACATACGCCTAGTCAACTCTAAAGTTCTAGCATTTTGACAGATGATAGCATTATATTAGTCTTGAAATTGTACATTGTTCATTTTAAGATCATCTTCATCGGACATGTCCATAATTTCTCCGATCCCCCAAGCATGTATCTCAGTGTGTTTAGGCCAGAGCCAACTATAAACTTATCTATAGTTGGCTATGGTTTAGGCTAACAACTCCCGTTCTGTGTTGATTGTTGAGTCTTGAAATACAATATAGATGTAGGAGTTTAGTTCTGATTTTTTTTCCTGGCACATTTTAAGTTAGCATTTTGTTTTAGTTTGGCTTCACCAGTTCTCGTGAGCTAAGGGATAAGTCAGATCTGTCAACAACGCCCGAGTGGTTACCGGGGCCCATATGTGGGGTGTAAAGAGTAGAACCGCTGTTACCTGCCACGCATATCGTAAGAGGAGACTAAGGAGGTTTGACTGAAATCGGATGCATGTGTGATAAACGTGTACAGGTCTATGCGTTCAAGGGCCTATCAAACCAATTGTAACGTATACACGTTCTTGGCAAAGATCAAACATATCACAAAGAGTAATTAAAATTAGTCGTAAAGAACGAACGCAAAGAAGGAGAAGAAGAATGCTCTGTCAACTTGCTGGTCCCACGTCTGCATATATGAGTAGGGTATTTCTTGTACTTGCTAAACAGTTGGTACCCTCCAGACTATTGTGTTCAGTTCGTAGTAAGAATATGATGAGCGCCTCTATCGTTTTCCTGTCTCTATCACTCGACACTTCCCTTCCAAAGTGTTCCAATTGGCCACTTCTCGACATTCTAACCGTAGACTCATGCTATATTTCAAGGTAGATCTATAATGTAGATCTATAGGCCTACTCGTGCTATATTTCAAAGTAGATCTATAATGTAGATCTATAGACCTACTCGTGCTATATTGACTACTCAAGTACATTCGATTGTGTAGAAGATCAAGGGTTGTGGAAAATAATGACAGCAATGGAACCTACATTATATTTAATCTTATCTTAACCACATTTGCCGTAAAGCGGCGTGGGGAGATTTATTTTTCTATCTTGTGCCATGTGTGTTGCTCTTGACGTTGTCAGTTCATGTTTTCGCAGGGACTCTGAGATGTTATCTATCCATCGTGTTCTTGGCCTGCCTCTTGCTCTGCGCCCTGAACGTCGATTATTGTAGGCACGTGATGGTAGTAAATGTGGTTCCATTCTCATTAGATGACTGAACCACTTGATTTTTTGCTTCTCGGTGTACTGTATGCATGGTATAGTACCAACGATGCTTCTGATATTCTCGTTTCTCACTCTATCTCTCCTTGCAACGTTGACAGCTTTTCGTAGACATCTCATTTCACATGTTGTAATCTTTCTTTCTTGTGTCTTAGTCAGGGCCATGTTTGGCACTGATAGCAGAGAGTTGGAATAAATATGCAGTTTATCAGTTGTCGTTATATTTAATACAGACTCATTTTTTGGAGTTAAATATACTATTATTTGTTTATTACGGGTTAACCCAGAGCCAACCATGAACTTATGGGCCTTCGGACTCAGATAAGAATTATGGGAAATCAGACCACAACTACACCACGTGACCTCGCATTCCAGTATTGATGTAAATAGACGAATTCATTTTAAAATCAACACAAAATGCTAAATCGAAGTTATATTATCCAACAAATTAAGTTTAACAATAAGGAATATCAATATTATGAATATTTTTCACCAATAAATAACCATAGACTCACAGAATTGAGTAAAATTGCAAAAAGCTTGCAGTGTTCTATCAAACATCTATAGATTTTCGGCCCCCTTCTGTGATCTAGTTCATTTCAATATAGATGGAGACTGCAGTAAAACTATGTAGAATGACCTAGATCAGGGATTCTCCGGTCAGTTGTCTGGCCTAGTTATCTAAAGTTGGCTGTGGTTTAAACCCCCACATCCCTTACTAGCATGATTGAGCATTGAATACAACACAGTCACCACTTTAAAAAATAGGTCACAACTTGTCTAAATGCACATTGTCGTACACATATGTATATTGATAGAACGGACGGCCTGCCCGCCCAGCGTGTTCATAGCGCGTTGAACGAGGAGTGACAAGCCCCATGAGAGTGCGGTTCAATCCCGTAGGATGGCAGAAAAGCCACAGGTTATCCAGATTTGCGGTGTTTGTGGTACCGAACAGAAGGGTTACGATGTCCATGGCACCGAGTCGAAAAGCTGAAAGCTCAAGTGCTTCTAGATCGAAAAAAAATAGAACGGGCAATTACCGTAAACTATTCTATGATGGTTAGTTAATTATTTAGATTATTTTCGATTATTTTTATATATCATTCGGTATTTACGCACCTAGGCTAATTTTTAGCGCAATAACAGCGTTTAACTGTGCACTAGCTTAGCCCTTTAAGGATTTCCCTACTGAACGAATGAAAATCACATTATTGTCTCTTCTAAATAACTAATCGAGAGGGAGGTCAGAGGTCGCTATGTTAACGGAGGTCTAAATAGATAACATGTCTACTGGCCCAAAAAAATTAGTGTGTTGGAAATGCATGAAGTATACTAATTAGGGAGGAAAAATTAGTGTGTTGGAAATGCATGAAGTATACTAATTAGGGAGGAAAGATGCTGAATTTCATACTGTATATAATATTTTAGCGTTATATATTCAACTTTTGAAGCTAGTTAGTATCATGTTAAAAGTAATAAGTATGAAAATAATTTATAAAATAATAAATTAATGTTCACATTATTTTGTGGAGGCTGACCCTTCATGACGAATTGCCACTTGTGGGCTGAGTGAGGACAGTAAGGGATACTGGTGACACTTCAATAGATGGTGCTAGGAGACCAGTAAGACAGTTGTTCGACTATTTAAGTATGATCTCTAAAAGTCTCTAATCAATATCTTCAGTGCTGAAATTCGTTGAATGATTCATAGTATAATGTTCGTGAACCTGTTTGATATTCAACCTGTCCTCCTGTTAAAACTAGCTTAATATATGATGTTCTATTTTTAAATATCATATTTCCGTTGACAGAATTTACCTGGTGATATTTTCATTTATGGTGCTAGTCTAAGTAACTCGAGCGAGAATAATCTATGTTATAAGGTGTAACAGATCTCATGCGATCAATAACGACGATTGACTACATTGCACCGGTTTTTTCCTAGACTCGGTCCATCCAGCAGAAGGACACATTTTCGATATGTATACACAAGCATGAATCCTGTAAGCTCTGCAGCACAGATCCTGGGGATCTCTGGAAAATACATTCTGAACAGAACAGTCGGCCGATTTATAGACATCACTAACCATTCAGGACACATGGCAACCAGTTATTGAACCATCCCAGCTACAGAACCATTTATATGATAATGTAACCATCCCAGCTACAGAACCATTTATATGATCATCCAGCTACAGAACCATTTATATGATCATCCAGCTACAGAACCATTTATATGATCATCCCAGCTACAGAACCATTTATATGATCATCCAGCTACAGAACCATTTATATGATCATCCCAGCTACAGAACCATTTATATGATCATCCCAGCTACAGAACCATTTAGTATGATCATCCCAGCTACAGAACCATTTATATGATCATCCCAGCTACAGAACCATTTATATGATCATCCCAGCTACAGAACCATTTATATGATCATCCCAGCTACAGAACCATTTATATGATCATCCCAGCTACAGAACCATTTATATGATCATCCCAGCTACAGAACCATTTATATGATCATCCCAGCTACAGAACCATTTATATGATCATGTAACCATCCCAGCTACAGAACCATTTATATGATCATCCCAGCTACAGAACCATTTATATGATCATCCCAGCTACAGAACCATTTATATGATCATAACCCAGCTACAGAACCATTTATATGATCATCCCAGCTACAGAACCATTTATATGATCATCCCAGCTACAGAACCATTTATATGATCATCCTCAGCTACAGAACCATTTATATGATCATCCCAGCTACAGAACCATTTATATGATCATCCCAGCTACAGAACCATTTATATGTCATAACCATCCCAGCTACAGAACCATTTATATGATCATCCCAGCTACAGAACCATTTATATGATCATCCCAGCTACAGAACCATTTATATGATCATCCCAGCTACAGAACCATTTATATGATCATCCCAGCTACAGAACCATTTATATGATCATCCCAGCTACAGAACCATTTATATGATCATGTAACCATCCCAGCTACAGAACCATTTATATGATCATCCCAGCTACAGAACCATTTATATGATCATCCCAGCTACAGAACCATTTATATGATCATCCCAGCTACAGAACCATTTATATGATCATCCCAGCTACAGAACCATTTATATGATCATCCCAGCTACAGAACCATTTATATGATCATCCCAGCTACAGAACCATTTATATGATCATCCCAGCTACAGAACCATTTATATGATCATGTAACCATCCCAGCTACAGAACCATTTATATGATCATCCCAGCTACAGAACCATTTATATGATCATCCCAGCTACAGAACCATTTATATGATCATGTAACCATCCCAGCTACAGAACCATTTATATGATCATCCAGCTACAGAACCATTTATATGATCATCCAGCTACAGAACCATTTATATGATCATCCCAGCTACAGAACCATTTATATGATCATCCCAGCTACAGAACCATTTATATGATCATCCAGCTACAGAACCATTTATATGATCATCCCAGCTACAGAACCATTTATATGATCATGACCATCCCAGCTACAGAACCATTTATATGATCATCCCAGCTACAGAACCATTTATATGATCATGTAACCATCCCAGCTACAGAACCATTTATATGATCATCCCAGCTACAGAACCATTTATATGATCATCCCAGCTACAGAACCATTTATATGATCATGTAACCATCCAGCTACAGAACCATTTATATGATCATGTAACCATCCCAGCTACAGAACCATTTATATGGTCATCCAGCTAAGAACCATTTATATGATCATCCCAGCTACAGAACCATTTATATGATCATGTAACCATCCCAGCTACAGAACCATTTATATGATCATCCCAGCTACAGAACCATTTATATGATCATCCCAGCTACAGAACCATTTATATGATCATCCCAGCTACAGAACCATTTATATGATCATCCCAGCTACAGAACCATTTATATGATCATCCCAGCTACAGAACCATTTATATGATCATCCCAGCTACAGAACCATTTATATGATCATTAACCATCCCAGCTACAGTAACCGATGTAATGATCATCCCAGCTACAGAACCATTTATATGATCATCCCAGCTACAGAACCATTTATATGATCATGTAACCATCCCAGCTACAGAACCATTTATATGATCATCCAGCTACAGAACCATTTATATGATCATCCAGCTACAGAACCATTTATATGATCATGTAACCATCCCAGCTACAGAACCATTTATATGATCATCCAGCTACAGAACCATTTATATGATCATCCAGCTACAGAACCATTTATATGATCATCCCAGCTACAGAACCATTTATATGATCATGTAACCATCCCAGCTACAGAACCATTTATATGATCATCCCAGCTACAGAGCCATTTATATGATCATGTAACCATCCCAGCTACAGAACCATTTATATGATCATCCCAGCTACGAACCATTTATATGATCATCCCAGCTACAGAACCATTTATATGATCATCCCAGCTACAGAACCATTTATATGATCATGTAACCATCCCAGCTACAGAACCATTTATATGATCATCCCAGCTACAGAACCATTTATATGATCATCCCAGCTACAGAATCATTTATATGATCATGTAACCATCCCAGCTACAGAACCATTTATATGATCATCCCAGCTACAGAACCATTTATATGATCATCCCAGCTACAGAACCATTTATATGATCATCCCAGCTACAGAACCATTTATATGATCATCCCAGCTAAAGAGCCATTTATATGGTCATATAAAATAGTAGTCTTTTTCAATGTTTTATAACCGTGCAACGTGGACAGTTGGTGTTAGTCTCCGAAGACCAGCTCGTGTTAAGACGGAAACCACCGAGTGATTTTCGGAGACATGCACCGACAAAGCTGATAACTGCTAAGTACTAACATACCGCAAACACACACCATGCTGTGATAACGCGTGCATAGAGACCGCTTAAATTCGACTATAGACAGCTGCTCATAGCTACTCTATAAATATTTATAGTAAATATTGCTGTGAATAATCATCAAATTGCTTGTCCTGAGCAGAACTTTGCCACCCAAACAGTCCTCCGCAATTTCTCTCTATCATAGGCCAGATGTCCCGCCTCTGCGGCTGTCATGTTCAAACCATCAGTTACATCCTGAATCCATCTTCTCCGTGGTCTTCCTCTTTTCTCTTTGCCGGTATGCCTCCTTCCATGATGGTCTTCTCCAGCCCTTCATGTCTTTTTATGTCTAAAATATCTCAATTTTCTCTTTCTTATTTGTAGCATCAGCCAGTTTTCTTTGATTTTGAGTTCTTTCTGGATAGATCTATTTGTTCTCTTCTCTGTCCAAGATATACGAAGGACTCTTCTGTAACACTTATATTCAAAAGCACATATATGTTTTTTCACTGCTTTATTAAATATCCATGTTTCACACCCATACGTTGCCACTGGGAATATGCATGCTCTTAGTATTCTGATCTTTGTTTTCTTATCAGTTCCGTTCCATACTGTTTTGAGCTGTTTAGTTTTTTGTAAAGCCATGTTTGTTCTTCTTTTAATTTCCTTCATCCCATTTCCATCTGTTGTTAGCAGTGAACCAAGATATTCAAAACTGTTCACATTTCCATCTGTTGTTAGCAGTGAACCAAGATATTCAAAACTGTTCACATTTTCTACTTTCTCTCCATTGATAAAAATATCATTTGTCATGTTCGTTTTATCTGTTGTCATTATTTTTGTTTTTGCTACATTGAGATATAGATTTTGTTTTTCGCTTTTATCTTTCACTTCTCCTAATAATTTCTCAATCCCTTTTTGTGATGTTGACAGTAACACTGTATCATCAGCGTATCTTAGTTCAGGTATTTCTCTTCCTCAGATTATAAAAGGATCGTATTGTTCTTTTCCGCTATCTTCTGTAACATCCCTCGTGATGTTTTCTGCATATATGTTAAACAGACAAGGCGACAGAATGCAGCCTTGTCTGGCTCCCTGCCTATGTCAAACCAGTCTGATGTATCATCACATGTTCTTACAGCCGCCATTTGATCACTATAAAGTTCTCTTATGATCTGTATCAAATGTAATGGGAATCCCATTTCTCTCATAATCTTCCACAATTACCGATGTTCTACACAATCAAATGCCTTTGAGTAGTCAATAAATCAGGAGTATAGATCTACATTATACTCTCTAGATTTTTCTATGATTGTTCTCATGTTAAATATATGGTGACGTACACCTCTGTTCCGTATAAACCCAGCTTGTGTTATGTTGATATTTTCTTCCATTTTCCTATACAGTCTTCCCATAATAATTTTTAATAAGATTTTACTTGCGTGGCTTATCAATGCCACTGTTCTATAGTTGGTACATAATTTGGTGTCTCCCCTTTTAAGTATTGGGATAAATATTGATCTTTTCCATTCCTTTGGCCATATTCCTGTTTCCCATACCTTTTTACATATTGCATGATATATTTTTATACTTTGCTATCCTCCTGCTTTGATAAATGCTGCTGAAATATTATCACATCCTGGTGATTTTCCCATCTTCAAGCTTTTTATTGCATATTCAACTTCCTTTAGCGTTGGTTCTGGCTCTTTCTCTGTGATTATTTCAGTGTTCGCTCTATTGTCCTTTTCACCTCCGTTCATATACATTTCACTGCAATATTCTTTCCACCTGTTGAGAATTTCTGCTTGTTCTGTTAGGGTTGTTCCCATACTATCTTTTATTGCATTTAGTTTTGGTTTAAACGTTATGGTCATTGATTTTATTTCTTTGAACATTTCCTGCTCTCTTCCTTTCTTCTGGTGTTCTTCTAATCATGTACAACAATTTTGTAGATATTGCTTTTTATCTCTTCTTATATTCTTCCTTATTTCTTTTGTTATATTTTTGTAGGCCAACCTATTGTCTTCCTCGCTATTCCCTGTGCCTTTTTCTCTCTTTTCTGTTTTATTAACTCTAGTGTATCGTTTGCAATCCACTCATTCTTTCTGTCTTTTCTTTGTGGAACCATATCTTTGGCTGTCGACAATAGGATATCTCTAGCATGTGTGGTCAACTCATCTGGTGTCATCTCTTCTTGGACTGTCGACAATAGGATATCTCTAGCATGTGTGGTCAACTCATCTGGTGTCATCTCTTCTTGGACTGTCATCAGCATTTAAAATCTGTTCTTTACTTCTACTCCATATTCCTCTGGGATATTCCATATTGCACATTCCAGCCATATTCCATATTGCTGTGAATACTTAACAGAATAATTAATTTATTTTTATTTTCCTTCTGACCTGGCATACGTGTGCGCCGCACACCTAGCACGCATGGAGAATGCACCACTGGTTCTTTCAAGTGACAGTCGACTGTGTCTTCCGCAGATATGTCCGACCCATCGACATTTTCCCCCTCTTTTCCAGCCAAGGTCATGGTGGGTTCCTGTTCTGTTCTTATCTACGTCCTAGTATACTTAGAGTTAGCAAATGTTAAACTGTCATGTCCTGGTATCATTTGTATAGCTAAACGCATCGTAAATATCTTTCGTGTCAAAACTTCGTCTTTTTCAGAAATGCCTTCTAGTCAACGGGCACTTTTAATAATCAACTTGTCTCGAAGAATCAGGTCAATGAACACACATAATGTATCACGTGACAACTGCTAAAAAATATATATATAGTTTATATTTAACGTTACTTCGTGTATATTCTATAAATAGATTTGTAAAAAAAAAAGATTGATTCTATTTAAGCGGTTCTCATCTTTTAGTTCATGTTAGTTTACAACTGCATGTCATGAATGTCCGCACACTTGAGTTGCTACAGATATAACACGTCTGTCATCATTAATCTACTAGGGACAACCAAGCCTCAAACATCTGATCGTATTCTACTAGAGAGAACCAAGCCTCAGACATCTGATCGGACAACCAAGCCTCACACATCTGATCGTATTCTAGTAGGGCAACCAAGCCTCAGACATCTGATCGTATTTATAGGCAACCAAGCCCAGACATCTGATCGATAACAAGCCTCAGACATCTGATCGGATAACCAAGCCTCAGACATCTGATCGGACAACCAAGCCTCAGACATCTGATCGGATAACCAAGCCTCAGACATCTGATCGGACAACCAAGCCTCAGACATCTGATCGGATAACCAAGCCTCAGACATCTGATCGGACAACCAAGCCTTAGACAACTGATCGGACAAATAAACCTCAGACATCTGATCGGACAACCAAGCCTCAGACATCTGATCGGAAACCAAGCCTCAGACATCTGATCGGACAACAAGCCTCAGACATCTGATCGGACAACAAGCCTCAGACATCTGATCGATACCAAGGGAACTTCAACCACTAGACATCTGATCGGATAACCAAGCCTCAGACATCTGATCGGATACCAAACCTCAGACATCTGATCGGAAACCAACCTCAGACATCTGATCGGACAACCAAGCCTCAGACATCTGATCGGATAACCAAGCCTCAGACATCTGATCAGACAACCAAGCCTTAGACATCTGATCGGACAAATAAGCCTCAGACATCTGATCGGACAACCAAGCCTCAGACATCTGATCGGATAACCAAGCCTCAGACATCTGATCGGACCCAAGCCTAGACATCTGATCAGACACAAGCCTCAGACATCTGATCGGGCAACCAAACCTCAGACATCTGATCGGACAACCAAACCTCAGACATCTGATCGGACAACCAAGCCTCAGACATCTGATCGGAAAACCAAGCCTCAGACATCTGATCGGACAACCAAGCCTCAGACATCTGATCGAGACAACCAAAGCCTCAGACATCTGATCGGACAACCAAGCCTCAGACATCTGATCGAGACAACCAAGCCTCAGACATCTGATCAGGCAACAAACCTCAGACATCTGATCGGACAACCAAGCCTCAGACATCTGATCGGGCAACCAAACCTCAGACATATGATCGGACAACCAAGCCTCAGACATCTAATACTATTCTACTAGAGACAACCAAGCCTCAGACATCTGATCGGGCAACCAAACCTCAGACATCTGATCGGACAACCAAGCCTCAGACATCTGATCGGACAACCAAGCCTCAGACATCTGATCGGACAACCAGCCTAGACTAACTAGAGACAACCAAGCCTCAGACATCTTATCGGACAACCAAGCCTCAGACATCTGATCGGATAACCAAGCCTCAGACATCTGATCGGACAACCAAGCCTCAGACATCTGATCGGAAAACCAAGCCTCAGACATCTGATCGGACAACCAAGCCTCAGACATCTGATCGGACAACCAAGCCTCAGACATCTGATCGGAAATTCAAGCCTTGACATCTGATCGGATAACAACCTCAGACATCTGATCGGACAACAGCCTTAGACATCTGCATCGGAAAATCGCCTCGTACATCTGATGATAACCAAACCTAGACATCTGATCGGACAACCAACCTCAGACATCTGATCGGACAACCTCAGACATCTGATCGGACAACCGCCTCAGACATCTGATCGGAACCAGCCTCAGACATCTGATCGACAACAACCTAGACATCTGATCGAAACCAGCTCAACATCTGATCGGACCAACCTCGAATCTTCGGACAACCAACCTCGACATCTGATCGGCAACCAGCCTCAGACATCTGATCGAACAAACTCGACATTGATCGGACACAGCCTCAACATCTATACAAGCTCGATATCTAAGACAACAAGCCTCAGAATCTGATCGCCACTCAAACCTCAACATATGATCGGCACAACCTCAGAATCTATACTATTCTACTAGGACAAACCTCAGACATCTGATCGACCCAACCAAGCCTCAGACATCTAATACTATTCTACTAGAGACAACCAAGCCTCAGACATCTGATCGGCACCCCAACATCAACTCTCAGACATAAATTGATCGGGACAACCAAACCTCAGACATCTGATCGGAACCAACCTCAGACATCTGATCGGACAACCAAGCCTCAGACATCTAATACTATTCTACTAGAGATAACCAAGCCTCAGACATCTGATCGGACAACCAAGCCTCAGACATCTGATCGGATAACCAAGCCTCAAACATCTGATCGGACAACCAAGCCTCAGACATCTGATCGGGCAACTAAACCTCAGATATCTTATCGGACAACCAAGCCTCAGACATCTGATCGGGCAACCAAACCTCAGACATCTGATCGGGCAACCAAACCTCAGACATATGATCGGACAACCAAGCCTCAGACATCTAATACTATTCTACTAGAGACAACCAAGCCTCAGACATCTGATCGGACAACCAAGCCTCAGACATCTGATCGGATAACCAAGCCTCAAACATCTGATCGGACAACCAAGCCTCAGACATCTGATCGGACAACCAAGCCTCAGACATCTGATCGGGCAACTAAACCTCAGATATCTTATCGGACAACCAAGCCTCAGACATCTGATCGGGCAACCAAACCTCAGACATCTGATCGGGCAACCAAACCTCAGACATATGATCGGACAACCAAGCCTCAGACATCTAATACTATTCTACTAGAGACAACCAAGCCTCAGACATCTGATCGGACAACCAAGTCTCAGACATCTGATCGGATAACCAAGTCTCAGACATCTGATCGGACAACCAAGCCTCAGACATCTGATCGGATAACCAAGTCTCAGACATCTTGTAAGAACATTCTAGTTGTTTAATATAAACTAATAAGAAATAGTTGTAGTAAATGCTACAAATCAAAGTTCTGTCTGTAATCTCTTGTAACTATAACTACATCACAAGATTACTAAGTAATCTCTTGTAACTATAACTACATGACAAGATTACTAAGTAATCTCATCTAACTATAACTACATCACAAGATTACTAAGTAATCTCTTGTAACTATAACTACATCACAAGACTACTAAGTAATCTCTTGTTACTATAACTACATCACAAGACTACTAAGTAATCTCTTGTAACTATAACTACATCACAAGACTACTAAGTAATCTCTTGTAACTATAACTACATCACAAGACTACTAAGTAATCTCTTGTTACTATAACTACATCACAAGACTACTAAGTAATCTCATCTAACTCTAACTACATCACAAGACTACTAAGTAATCTCTTGTTACTATAACTACATCACAAGACTACTAAGTAATCTCTTGTTACTATAACTACATCACAAGACTACTAAGTAATCTCATCTAACTATAACTACATCACAAGACTACTAAGTAATCTCATCTAACTATAACTACATCACAAGACTACTAAGTAATCTCATCTAACTATAACTACATCACAAGACTACTAAGTAATCTCTTCTAACCATAACTACATCACAAGACTACTAAGTAATCTCTTCTAACTATAACTACATCACAAGACTACTAAACAAAAGGCTATGCTGAATTGCTCCGCTGTGGTAACGATCCATTTCTTAAATTATCATAAAAATAAATATGAAAAATTTTTAGAAATTAAAATCAAATTTAGAAATGTAAAAAATTGTTTGCTTATCATTATTTTTCGTACAAAACATATTTTAAACTGAAGAAACATATGGTGAGGCAGTGGCGGCTCGTCATTAAGGGCCAGTGGGCGGGCCCCACTAAAAATAATGTGTAACGTGTATTTATTATTTAATAAATTAAAATATACCCTAACCCAAAACTATGATTTTTCTGAAAATGTGTCTGGCCCCACCAACAAAAAGGATCAAGCGCCGCCACTGTGGTAAGGGAGGAGACCTGTACGAATTTAGTTATGTGTATGCGTGGTGGAGGGGGTATCCCGACCCCATACCCCTCTTGCCGACTATAGGTGCCTTTGATGGAAGCGTGTCTACTCTCTAACTACCTTAAGTCATCTGACGATCAAATGAACACACTACACACACACACACACTCACACAGATTAGATTCATTGATTTAAAAGAAATTAAAAGACGTGTGAAGAAGAAAAAAACTGCGCGTGGATAAGGTCAAAGTTCAGAAAAAGCGACACAAAAATATGTAATTTGAGGAAGTCGACGAGCTATTAATTGCAATATTTGATTTATTGCTCGGTATTCTTGTTATTTTATTGTCCAAGCGTAGTCAGAAATTCTCTCAGACAAGCCAGACTATGATCAGAAGCAATGTTAGAAATGTCGACTTTGTACCAGGCATTCTCAAACAGGAGACGATGAATGACATCGAGATATGTGGTGAGATATGTGGTGAGATCGAGATATGTGGTGAGATCGAGATATGTGGTGAGAGCTCATGGAAATATATCAATAGAGATCAATATAGAACAATCGTGAGGTAGGGTTGCCATATTTTGATCTTCCGAGACGAGAATACTTCTAACATTAAATTCCATTTAAATTGTGTTCCATGTATATTTTTCTGACCTTATTTTTTAGAATGTCTTTCTGTTGCATCAAATGTCCATAAAAATTGCCTGTATGTGAAATATTTGAAACTAAATTTGACAAGTGAAATTGACTTGAATTCAAGGAGAGAAGCTTCTATAACAAGTCATAAACGTGATATCATATCTGACAGACAGATGAGCTGACGGACAGACAGACCAACCCGTAGGCAGACAGAGAGACAGGCCGATAGATTAGATAGACAGACATACAGATAGACATACAGATAGGCAGACAGATAGACAGACATACAGATAGGCAGACAGAGAGACAGGCCGATAGATTAGATAGACAGACATACAGATAGGCAGACAGATAGGCAGACAGATAGATAGATATCTAATGTGTACAAAGCTATCAAGACAAGTGTCAAAAATGTACTGTACGTGTGTAGGTCGTGTTTGTTTTTATTAGTTTGAGCGCGCGCTTGTTGACCTCCAAACAAAAAAATGGTATGCATTCCTATGATAAACCAGCTTGACAACATTGGCCGGAAGCCAGGTCTCAGCTTGTAATCGCTACCAGTACACACAGTCGCCACTTTCTGTAACTTCCAACTTCGAGGATTACGGATTTCGTGCTATCTCAGTTCAAGATTTTCGTATAACGACATGGACTGTGATCGAATTTGAGCACAATTGCAGTAAGAAGGTAATACAACAGTTACAACATTGATTCCAAATGTTTGTTTTTCTTTCAGTTGGCCTATACTTCATTTCCATATGTTTGTTTGTGTAACTTGTATGTGGGATAATCAACTGTAATCAGTGACAGTGATGGATATCTACACCATTTCGTGGTGCTGGTGGTAGTTCTATTCTTCTGACCATGTTGTGTCCAGACATTTACTGAAAAATATACAAAAAAGGAAACGGTCACTCTAATGTATCAATATCAGATGTCCATACAAGAAAATCGAATGTGCAAATATATTAGTACTTATTATATTATAATGTCGTAATTGAAACCGGACTTAAGATGCAAGGAATACATTAACATTCAAGGAACCCGAGCTGGTGAAGTTCATACTGCCCCTTGATGTGATGCAGTATAGCTGAGTAATCCAAGGATGTGATGCAGTATAGCTGAGTAATCCAAGGATGTGATGCAGTATAGCTGAGTAATCCAAGGATGTGATGCAGTATAGCTGAGTAATCCAAGGATGTGATGCAGTATAGCTGAGTAATCCAAGGATGTGATGCAGTATAGCTGAGTAATCCAAGGATGTGATGCAGTATAGCTGAGTAATCCAAGGATGTGATGCAGTATAGCTGAGTAATCCAAGGATGTGATGCAGTATAGCTGAGTAAGCAAGGATGTGATGCAGTATAGCTGAGTAATCCAAGGATGTGATTCAGTATAGCTGAGTAATCCAAGGATGTGATGCAGTATAGCTGAGTAAGCAAGGATGTGATGCAGTATAGCTGAGTAAGCAAGGATGTGATGAGTAAGCTGAAGTAATCAAGGATGTGATCAGTATAGCTGAGTAATCAAGGATGTGATGCAGTATAGCTGAGTAATGAATGTTGAAAGATGAAAAGTGAAAATAATGATGAAAGGATGTGTATAATCAAGTAAGAGTAATATAATGTATGTTGAAAATAAAGTAATAGTAATATAATGTAGATGTTGAACAAGTAAAGTAATATAATGTAGATGTTGAACAAGTAAAGTAATATAATGTAGATGTTGGACAAGTAAAGTAATATAATGTAGATGTTGGACAAGTAAAGTAATAGTAATATAATGTAGATGTTGAACAAGTAAAGTAAAGTAATATAATGTAGATGTTGAACAAGTAAAGTAAAGTAATATAATGTAGATGTTGGACAAGTAAAGTAATATAATGTAGATGTTGGACAAGTAAAGTAATATAATGTAGATGTTGGACAAGTAAAGTAAAAAGTAATATAATATAGATGTTGAACAAGTAAAGTAAAGTAATATAATGTAGATGTTGGACAAGTAAAGTAATATAATGTAGATGTTGAACAAGTAAAGTAAAGTAATATAATGTAGATGTTGGACAAGTAAAGTAATAGTAATGTAATGTAGATGTTGAACAAGTAAACTAAAGTAATATAATAGTAGATGTTGAACAAGTAAACTAAAGTAATAGTAATATAAGTAGATGTTGAACAAGTAAACTAAAGTAAAGTAATATAACTAGATGTTGAACAAGTAAACTAAAGCAATAGTAATAAAACGATGTTGGACAAGTAAAGTAAAAGTAATATAATGTAAATGTTGAACAAGTAAAACTAAAGTAATAGTAATATAACGTAGATGTTGGACAAGTAAAGTAATAGTAATATAATATAGATGTTGAACAAGTAAAGTAGTAGTAATATAATGTAGATGTTGAACAAGTAAAGTAAAAGTAATATAATGTAGATGTTGAACAAGTAAAGTAATAGTAATATAATGTAGATATTGGACAAGTAAACTAAAGTAATAGTAATATAATGTAGATGTTGAACAAGTAAAGTAAAGTAATATAATGTAGATGTTGAACAAGTAAAGTAATAGTAATATAATGTAGATGTTGAACAAGTAAAGTAATAGTAATATAATGTAGATTTTGGGACAAGTAAATAAATAATAGTAATATAATGTAGATGTTGAACAAGTAAAGTAATATAATGTAGATGTTGAACAAGTAAAGTAAAGTAATATAATGTAGATGTTGGACAAGTAAAGTAATAGTAATATAATGTAGATGTTGAACAAGTAAAGTAAAAGTAATATAATGTAGATGTTGAACAAGTAAAGTAAAAAATAATATAATGTAGATGTTGAACAAGTAAAGTAATAGTAATATAATGTAGATGTTGAACAAATAAAGTAATAGTAATATAATGTAGATGTTGAACAAGTAAAACTAAGATACTTAAAATCAACACAATCAAATAAATAAGTTCACTAAACTATTCCGAATAAATATGTTCACTAAACTGTATATATGTTAGCCTCTACACATATTAATACTTTTCTAACAATGAACAAAATACAACATAACTTTCTTTTCTTTTCCCTACAGGAGATTTCTTGAAAGAAAATGTGTTTAACAATGACAACAACAAAATACTATTATTTCTGAAATACAAAACAACTATTGGATGATGCTGACAGCCAGGTGGCTTGATGTCGTCGTGATATTTTCGGCTATATTCCGTTCACTATAAGATCCTCAGATCACCAGAACTATGGCGGCTCAAATGAGAAATAAACAGCCCCGCCCACTATCAATCATCGACGAGAGTGTCCATGACGATTACCCCGGAAGTGATCTCCAAGTTCATCTCCCTAATGACTCTCAGCATCATCATCTTAATGACTCTACAAGGACGTTGGAACAATCCAATGGGAATAACAATGGCAGACGACTTGCAGTGGCACCATTACAGCATCCGGTTGTTGAACTAACTCAGAATGATGTGCACGATTTCATCTGTGACAAACAGCCAACACTTACACACGGTGTCCTCAACGTGTCAGGTCATACAAATAACTTTGTAGAAGACGATTACGGCATTTCTGATCAAATAAATCCAACGACCAACGAAGTACTGCTTCATACAACATGTTCACAAATCGAACACCATCCAACTGACGGCAGTTCTTGTCAACACAACCCAGATTCACGAACCACATCTCAGAACTCAGTCCACAAGAAGATTGATGGCGGAGTCCAAGAGTTTTATGTTGATCAAAGTACAAGCAGGTCTTCTATGGTTTCCGCATATTCCAAGTCTCGTTCTTCAAGTGTTGAGGATCGACTCGCAGAAATTGACAAGAACTTGACAGAATTTAGGTCGAGGATGCAATCATATCAGGAAGAAAGTAATGGAACCTTTCAAGATGAAAGTTATCAAACAGAACTCTATCTGTCTAACAACATGAAAACAAGATTATTGACAGTAACAGGTGATGATACTAAAGACACAAAGAAAGTTGAGGCTTCCTCTACAGGTAAAGCGATTAACAGAGAGAAGAAAGAAAATGAGCATATCGATAAAAAACAGAAGATGTGGAAAAACAGAATGAAAAAAAGCTCTTCATTTACTTCTTCATCAAAGAAATCGCAACCTCCCAGAAGAAATATGAACGGCTACGATTACAAAAGTTCACCTCCACTAGGACGTTACCGAGATAGATACTTGAAAACAGAAGATAATGATGGCCAAAAAATGTCTGGAAACAGTAAAGAACAGTTCTACTTATCGTCAGAACTTAACTTAGAACAAGAGAACAATAACAGTATATCTTGTGTAGACAATAGTCGTGTCTTGCATGAAGACGATACATTAATGCTCATTCCTTCTGAATATTCCAGGAAAGAACTAGAGAAGGAATCGATAGACATCGCTAAACAATCGCTGCTACTGTTAACCAACAACAGCAAGAAAGAAATATCTACAGAACAATGCTGCCAAAATATAACCAACAACAGTAGCAGCAGCAAGAAAGAAATATCTATAGAACAATGCTGCCAAAATATAACCAACAACAGTAGCAGCAGCAAGAAAGAAATATCTATAGAACAATGCTGCCAAAATAAAGCCGAAATTACAACAGAATCACTTCAAAAACAAACGCAATCAATTCCAACCAATCACAATACGTTATCTAATTCTGCGAACCAATCAAATATTCCTTCTTCAATGTGTACGTTATCGAAAGTTGACCAATCAGACTTGAGTTTACTAAAGACGACGGCGACACGTCTGAATCTGCGAACACGACGACCTAGCATACAAATCTGGAAGGCACAATACTTGGACAATGAAACTTTTCACAAACAATGGGATCGGTTTCACAACCCCAAGGACGATCATGTTGAGGAATACAATAGTGCAATCACCTACAGCAGAACAAGTCCCCTGACCGCAGAGAAGATAAACAGAATTAACGAGTCGTTAACGTCGATACGACAGGAACTGGTATGTTAATGTAGAGTAAAATATCGTTACGATTGTTGTATCACTAGTTAAGTTATCTTATTTATGATACATAATACTAATAATAGTGTTTGTGATAAACTTTTACCACTATTATGATTATCAGTTATATGAGGATGTAGTGATCTTCATCTTGTGTGTGCTTGTTTTAAGGCACTTTGTAAGTTGATATTCATGTTCGTAAGGCTATTATTCTTGATGCCGTCGCTCCATCTTTTGCGTGGTCTTCCTCTTGCATACTTTTTCTGTGTGGCTCTCTGTGGTAGGCGATACCAGGGCATTCTTGTCAGGTGTCCAAACCATTTACTCCGTTGTTCTTTTATGAATTGCATAACTGGTTTCACATCGTCTCCTGATTTCTTCATTTTGTCTCTTATTGTCACACCTGCACGCTCTTCTAAGACACCTCATCTCTGTCGTTATGATTTTCCGCTCATTAGCTGCTGTTATTGACCATGTTTGACACTGGTAACATAGTGTTGGCCAGAAAATCGTTCTTATGAGATTTGCTTTAGTTGTTAGCGGTATCTCTTTATGTGACATCAATGATGTTATAGTCTGTCCATTAATTCGTGAGTACGTTTGAAATTGATTTTCTCGAAAACTACCTGTTGGATCTCAGTGATTTTTGCAAGCAGCCTTAGAATATCCATGACGCTAGAGAAATATTTTTTCCAAGAAAATTTGATGTAGTTTGAAATATTTCTTCTTCAGGTTATATTAAAATCAACCTCACCGGATTGTACACAATAGTAACAGATCTACGGTACACAGACGCGTTGTTCTAAAAATACATTATGGTAACATTGAAACATCGTGAGTATACAACAATTTCACGAATTCCCATGTACCTAACCCAGTCGACTTTGAACGCGGAAAGCATATGACGTTATAATTGGGATACCGTTGTATAGTTATAGGCGTATCTCGCTATTTGTATGAAGCTATTGTATCATATTTGTTGGCTTATCAAAACTGACATTGGTATCACATTCATAATGAGTCTGAAGTGCACATTTATAACAATGCAGAAGGTTACAGTTTTACTATACCAACACTTCCGTAGGGAATCTAAGAGAGGTCATCTATATTGCGATATTCATAACCCTGAGAAACGAACGCAACTGGTGCTTGGTCTGAATAGAGAATCCTTTTCCCGATGGATTAAACAGGACACAAAGTGCACTAATGTCAAGCAAGGACGGAAAGAACAATTGACGACTTTGACATAGATGTCATAAGACGGGAGCTCTTGAAAATGTTTGCGACAAATCAACTTGTTACTCTCAGGAAACTGAAATTAAAACTGCAATCAGATTGCAGCATAGACATTTCTAAAAGTACTCTATGAAAAATTGTAAGAGCCGCCGGCTTCACCTTCAGAAAAACTATAGGCGGCAGGAATATTATTTGTGAAAAGCCACATTTAATTGCTGCCCGAAGTAAATACCTGAGGCAGATCCGTGAGCGGCGGAGGCAAGGCTATGATATTGTATATTTGGACGAATCCTGGGTCAATGCTCACCACACCAATGCTAAAGAATGGCAATCAGTAGACGGTGAACAGAAAAGAAAAATACCAAGCAGCAAAGGCCAGCGTATTATACTAACACATGCAGGAAGTAGTGAAGAAGGTCTTGTCCATGACGCTGGACTTATTTTCCAATCAAAAGTACCGACGGTAGGGACTACCACACAGAAATGAATGGACATATTTTCAGGCACTGGATGGAGAAAGATCTACTTCCAATTCTAAACAGACCATCATGCTTGGTAATGGATAATGCATCCTATCACAACGCAGTATCAGCGGAAGACAAAGTACCAACTGCATCAAATACAAAAGATCAAATTAGGACTTGGCTTGCTAAGGAAAATGTCAGCTTCGATGATACATATTTGAAACCCGAGTTGTTGCACCTGGTGAGGATGACAAATAAGACAAAGGTGTTTCATATTGACAAAATCATTGCGGAATACGGCCACACATCTTTGCAACTACCTCCATATCATGCTCAATCCGATAGAGCTTGTCTGGGCTAAAGTAAAGGGCAAGTTGCCGAACAGAACAGGACGTTTAAAATGTGTGATGTTGAAGTTCTGACACGTGAGTCCTTCTCAATGATAGACATGCAGTTCTGGAAGAAGTGTGTTGAACATGTGCTCCGAGAGGAAGACGAGTACTGGCACCGAGATGGATTACAATTTGTCCAGCCAGTAACAATTATCAACCTCATGGAATCGTGAGATTCGGATGATACAAATCATATTTTGATTACAGACTGAGAAATAGCAACGTATACATTTCCATATCCAAATGCGTCTACCATCATACAATTTGTGGTGAAGTTAAGACCCCCTGGGGTCTAATGGTGACCGAAGGGAGGACTAACTGTTGCATATTGTATCCAAGTTCACGATTGCACATAAAGTGCAACACACTTAATTACTTGACCTATCAAGTTAATATGGAGATACACCTATGAATAGAATTGACATGGACAAATTCTAGGGATACTGTAAAATTTGAGCCCCGTATTTGCAATTGTCATAAAAGATCAAAGGAATTCGCCGATGTGCAAAATCCGTAGCATCTATGGACTACTGGTTAGCTTTATTTTAGCGTCATGATATTCTAAGGCTGCATGCAAAAATCACTGAGATCCAACAGGTAGTTTTCGAGAAAATCAATTTCAAACGTGCTCACGAATTAATGGACAGACTATAACTGTCTCAGTACTTGGTTAGCGGTATCTCTTTATGTGGCAACAGTGGTGTTAACTGTCCCAGTACTTGGTTAGCTTTTGTGCAACGATTGCTGATTTTGCTATCGATACTTCCATCTGCTGTGAAAATTGCTCCTAAGTATTTGGCCTCAATTGTTTGTTTTATGTCTACGTTCTGGAGTTTTATTGTAAGGTTTTCTGGCTGTCTACTTATTGCCATCGTCTCTGTCTTTATTATATTTATTTTCATGTTGTACTCCTCACCCTTGATGTTAACTAAGCTCAAATGGTTCTGGAGAGATTCTTTGTTTTCTGCAATCAGTACTTGGTCATCTGCAAATAAAAGTTCTGAAATATTATTTTCTTCCAGTTCGATGTTTATTAATCAATCTCTTTGCATATATTATGGTATTTTGTTCTGTTCGGCTGTACAATAACGACACCCATCTTTCTCAATCTGGCCAACGAGTAGGATTCACAACTCTGAAACCCCTCCTTTCGGAAAGACTCAATGTGTTACGAATGTCATTTCGGTCTATTGCAGTTCCCTCTGATATCTTAGCCGTGCCAGTCAATCTATCAGTTCGTTCATTACCCCTGACTCCTGCTTGTCCAGGAACGAAAATGAGGTATCATATAACGCTTGAGCAGCTTTTTACAGTTACTTCATATTGCTTCATTCTGTCATTATCATATTACACTTGAGCAGCTATTCTTCATTGCTTCATTCTCAGTCATTATCATATTACACTTGAGCAGCTCATTACTATCATTCTCAGTCATTATCATATCGCCAAAGAAGCTCATTCATCATATTTTTCCATGAGTCATCATATACTTAGCAGTTTATTCTATTCTTCATTCTGTCATTATCATATTACATTTGAGCACTCATTACTTCATTCTCAGTCATTATCATATTACACTGAGCAGCTCATTACTCTATGATTCATCTCAGTCTTATCATCCAAGATAGTCTATTGCATCACTGATTTCCATGAGTCACAAGACTTTATGTTATTCTTTCTGTTGTTCAATTAATTTATGGTTTTTCACTTATTATAATTAGTGAGGATCATCACAGCACTCCGGACAGATCCATTAATTGCTTCATTCTCCTGATTATCCTTACTATCGTACAACGACTGCACTATCAATTGACTGTCATTCAAGTCATCTATGCAACCTGCTGTTTTCAATGCATTAGTGATATCTGCACTATCAATTGACTGTCATTCAAGTCATCTATGCAACCTGCTGTTTTCAATGCATTAGTGATATCTGCACTATCAATTGACTGTCATTCAAGTCATCTATGCAACCTGCTGTTTTCAATGCATTAGTGATATCTGCACTATCAATTGACTGTCCTTCAAGTCATCTATGCAACTTGCTGTTTTCAATGCATTGATGATATCTGCACTATCAATTGACTGTCCTTCCTCGGTCATTCTGTATCACCCAAGTGATCTACACACTAATTGCCTTGTATTCCTGCATGTCCTGGTACAAATAAAATGTTGAATAGATCGTTAGTGATCTACACGCTAATTACCTTGTATTCCTGCATGTCCTGGTACAAACAAAATGTTGAATAGATTTATTTGGGATGTGATCAATATGACAACTCCTTCCTGTCGGAATTGTTTTGAGCATATTTTTTTAGTCACTCAGCATACACATATGTCCCATGTTGAGTCACTCAGCATACATGTATGTCCCATGTTGAGTCACTCAGCATACACATATGTCCCATGTTGAGTTGCTTAGCATACACATGTCCCATGTTGAATTGCTCAGCATACACGTATGTCCCATGTTGAATCGCTCAGCATACTCGTATGTCCCATAGTGAGTCACTCAGTATACATGTATGTCCCGCGTTGAGTTCACTCAGCATACACATGTCCCACGTTGAGTCGCTCAGCATACACGTATGTCCCACGTTGGGTCGCTAAGGTTGGTATCACAGACATTGGCATCCACTTGCAGCTAAGATTAATATCTGTAGGTCTATATACCTGCTGGATAACATCTTCTGCACGACCCTTCCATGACTGATCTCTCTTCAGTCTGTTCCCTGTAGGTGTAGTCAGCACATCCCATCCATGATTGATCTCTCTTCAGTCTGTTCCCTGTAGGTGTAGTCAGCACATCCCATCCATGATTGATCTCTCTTCAGTCTGTTACCTGTAGGTGTAGTCATCACATCATAGAGTAAGTGCCAAATGTCATCCCTCTGATTTAATCATATGCTCCGGATAGTTTCACACTATTATTCATGGTGGAAAAGTCTAGAACGTATCTCATAGTCTGACAGTCAGTACGTGTCTCTGTGACATTCAAGAAATGCATGCACTGCTTCATTTTCTATCCTGATCAGTATGTTTATCTGTGTGGAGCTACATGTCAGCGCATATTTCATGTTAGAGAGAAAACCAGCTCCCTTGTATAATAGATAATAGGCGATAGAGCAAAGACTGGTATGTACAGTATTACATAAGAAGGAAAAATTAATTATGATATAAAAATAAAAACCACACTCAACGTTTCAGTGCTTAAGACTTTTATCAAGAACACAAAAAACTAAATTAACTAAAACATGATCACTTGAATGCAAATAAACTATAGTTACAAGTTATATGGTATTTTCCACCTTGTGAAAATAAATGCTAAACATTAGAAAGAATATAGTACTTGTGAATTCATTTAGCAGACATTGAAAGGATATCTAATACTTTCCATATTTTATTTAGACTTTTAAAAGCTAATGTTGCTTTGACAATTCGTAGCATAATTTCGTTTTTAACATTTTCTGTGCAATCAAAGTTGCTACTCAAATAGGTGAACTATTCTATTATTTTTATCATTTTGGATTTCCATGGTGATATCTGCATTACTTGCTATAGATGTCTTCATTATATTTGTCTTTTCATAGCTTATCTGCAGTCCAACTGTTAATGCTATAGATAACAATTTGATGACACACTCTATTCACCTCACTTGTAACCTTCTCATTGATCTCAGAGCATTTACTTTTTTACTTATCCACTAACAAATTTACTCGTCGTCTCTCCATTAAACTCTGACTATAAACTTCTCTTTGATCTAATTCAGTTCCTTCTTGTTGTCCTCACTTGACATCTCATTTTTCTGATCAGATAAGCATGGTATTCTTAACATTCCTCTTCAAATCCACATCCTGATGGCTGTCAGTCAACACTCCATATTGCTTATTAGTTGTCATTATACACTTTTATATAACAACAAAATGTCATGACGTCATGCTGAAGAAATAAACATCACATGATCTTTCTTCTTCTGTTTCAGATTGGTATACGTGTTCAGGATCAAACTCTGGCACATCAGTTACTGAGTTTACGTCACAAGATGAACGAGCTAAGATTGACGGTCGAATGTCAAGGACACCAGCAGCTCTTAGACCAAGCGAATGATGAAGTTGAAGAATTGCGTGAACTGTCTCGTCTGGTGGACATCCCGCCTGAATTACTGTCTCCCCTCGCTTCGCTACAACATTTAGGGCTCACTAGAATGAACCTGTCTTCCAGGAGGTTCTCAACTTGTTAAACTATGCAATGATTTCAATGTACCCTAGCATTAACAGTGAAACAATTTTGAATGACCAATATATACGATTAGTTTCAGAATATCTTCGTTGCACTCCAGACATGTCCATCTCCTTCGCAATATCTCCAACAGTGTCCAGCAACTAAACGTACCACTTCGATGTCGATTGATGAAATTCATACGCCTGTTGTGCTGTTCTAGCAGTTGACGAGGATTGGTTTAGATGAAAATCCTCTTTGAGGTCACACTCTGAGGGCGTTCTGAATGTCAGCTCTATCCATTGGCTGACCCACCAATATGGTGGCAGAGCCAGCCAATCTGCTCTCTCATGCCATCGACACCCATGTGCCATGGAACAAAGATGAGTGTAATTCTGCAAATTGTTGACGCTTGTAGTGATTCAGTTCAGCGCCTGTGAGATGAACCAGGCTCCTCATTTCAGATCACACTCAATGAATCACTCAGAATGTACACTTTTGTGTAGTTTTGTGACTCCAGCCAGTGTTACCTTAGTCACCGCCAAGAAATTGTAAAACTAAACTTAGAAATGATATTTTAGAAGTGACAGAACTATGATTAATATGATATTATGTCAACCACTCCTCGACAGTTATTTATTCACATGATCAGATGTCAACCAATCCTTGACAGTTATTTATTCACATGATCATATGTCAACCAATCCTCGACAGTTATGTACTCACATGATCAGATGTCAAGCAATCCTCAACATTTATTTACGTGATCATCATCATTCCTCGTGGAGCCCAAGGTTAGGGCACATATGCCCCCTTCAATGCTATTATCATTAAATTCTCCACAAGAAGTGCATTCTTATTTGTTTATGTTTGTTGGAATGCTCACTCTTAGGTTGAAAGTTCATGCCTCAGCTTAAGTCCCCTACATAACAAATCATTATCGATATAGAGGGAGACTGCAGTAAAACTGTGTAAAATAGCAAAACACGTAATAACAAAGTACTTTAGTTTTACAAAAAACGATGACAATACACAGCCAAAAACACCACTTCTTGTGTCAACTTTCTTTACATCACTATCACCATAAACCTACCCACCATCACTATATTATAAACCTACTGATGCACATAGTTTTCTCTTTTATACCTCTTCCCAGGCTGGTCGTGATTCTTTGCCATTCTCTCAACTCTTGCGCCTTTCTAGCGAGGATGAGGATTTTCTTGATAGAGCTCGCAAGATGCTTGATTTCTTCTACAAGCGCCTGTACCCGGAGAAGCTGCTTGTATCTGCTAAGCATCGAGTTCAGAAAATTTCTTGCCGCTTACCAACCAGCATAGGACTTCCAACTCTGACAGGGTGAAACATATCTTAACTTTCCACCCTCATAGTTCACTGGTGAAAAGGTTTTATTCCATCATCTGTCTATTCTTAAATTGGATCCTGAGACATGTTCAGTCTTCCCAAACTATCCTTTGGTGGCTTACAGACAGGACAGAAGTCTTAAGGATATGTTGGTACACAGTCGCCTTAAATCCAATGTTCAGAGTCATTTCGGCACCGCCCAGTGTGGCCGTCGGCGTTGCAATATGTGTGCCTATGTGATACAGACCCGTACTGTATCTTTTCCTAAAGCCACATTTGTTACTGAAGATTGTTTCACATGTAAGTCCCGCAATATAGTCTACACCATCACTTGCAAACGGTGACAAGGCATATATTGACGAAACAGGCAAAATGCAGTGACCTTTTCGACCAACACTTGCACGATATACGCCAATGCTCTGTGACCTATTTGCACCATTGAAATGAGCCACTCATTTCAATGGAAGCTGACCATTGGGAGCTTGCGACATCCAGGTCACGGCCATCCGATCATGCTCCTCTGATGATCGTTGTCGATTTGCTCAGGAGAATCATTTTATTTTGTTACATGGTACCATGGAACCTCATGGACTCTACATTCCTATGCTTCTTAGTACTTTCTCTTCTCATGCTCCATATTCTATACGTGTGTATGTTAAATGTATTCTTCTTTGCGTTCGTTCTTTACGACCAATTTTTATAACTCTTTGTGATATGTTTGATCTTTGCCAAGAACGTGTATATGTTGCACATTGGTTTCGTTATTAGTCATAGATTTTCATTTTAACACTGTTGGCTCTGTCATAGTCTATATGTAGTGTGCTGTGAAATTCATGACTCCTGTTGTATCATTCTATCTATCTATTGTCTAGTCCTGTTTGCCTTTCAGCGTCAGATCAAAAAGGAGACACCTGGAGCGAGCCTCTCTATGCACATTGTCTTTCTCTTCTCCAATCCTAGTTGGTATCGTTTGTGATAAAAGCTTTTGATCTATGGTGATAAGAGGCATCTCTATCTCAAACATAATCTTTTGATCTATGGTGATAAGAGGCATCTCTATCTCTCTATCTCAAACATAATCTTTTGATCTATGGTGATAAGAGGCATCTCTATCTCAAACATAATCTTTTGTGTGACTTTTGAGTTATTTATTGAACAAGTTAAGTCTCCATGGTGACCCTTTATGTGTCCAATAAACATGGACATTAAGTTGGTACTATACCATGTATACAGTACATCGAGAAGCAAAGAATCAAGTGGTTTGGCCATCTAATGAGGATGGAACCACATTTACTACCATCACGTGCCTACAATAATCGACACTTAGGGCACAGAGCACGAGGCAGGCCAAGAACACGATGGATAGATAACATCTCAGAGTCCTGCGAAAGCATGGACTGACAACGTCAAGCGCAACACACCTGGCACAAGATAGAAAACTAACTCTCCCACGACGCTTCACAGCAAATGTGGATAAGATAAAGTTATCTGATTTCCAAAATAAGTGAGAAAGGGTGGAGACTGCAGTAAAACTTGGAAAAATAGGTAAACACGTAAACACAAAAGTACTACAGTTTTACAAAATACATAAACAGTGACGATAAACAGCAACGTTTCGACCAAAAGGCCTCTACCAAGCAAACAACACAACAAGAATGACGAATCTCGAGGAACACTACAAACGGACGACCACATGTGGAAACACAAACCTATCTGATAAAAATCTGGGAATAAAACGAACAACGAAATGAGTGCAACACAAAAACCGAAAGTGGAAAAGGAGAGGAACAATAAACAATATAGTGGACAAATGACACACATATGGAGCAAACACACATATAGACAACAAGGCACGAGACAAGACAGCACCAAGAAGCATAGGAATGCAATGCGCCGAGTCCAAGAGGTCGCAAGGTGCCATATAATGAAATAAAACGGTTCTCCAGGGCGAATCGACCGCGATCACCGGAGGAACACGATCGGATGGCTGTGACCTGGACATCGTCAACTCCTGAATGGCCAGTATCATTGAAATGAGTGGCCACAGGAGTCACAGAGCATTGGCGAATATCGCGTAAGTGTTGGGCGAATCGGTCACCGAGCCTCCCACCGGTTTCACCAATATAGGCCTTATAGCACCGCCTGCAGGCGATAGCACAGATGACACCGCGGGACCCACACGTGAAACCGTCCTGAATGGCATAGGTAGCCTTTGGAAAAGAGACAGTACGGGTCTGTATTACATATGCACATGTACTACAGCGCCGACGGCCACATTGGATGGTGCCAAAGTGACTCTGGACGCCAGGCCCGAGACGACTGTGTACCAACAAATCCTTGAGGCCTCTGTCCCGTCCGTACGCCACCAAAGGATAGTGTTGGAAGACCGAACGTGTCCCAGGACCAGACCGAAGAACAGGGAGATGATGGAATAAGACCCTTTTCACCAGGGAACTATGAGGGTGGAAAGTCAAGATAAGTCCAACCCTGTCAGACTTGGGGGCTCTAAGTATGTGAGAGAGGGCCTCCTGGCGAGCAATTAGCCGAACCCGATGCATGGCAGATGTAAGCACACTCTCCGGGTATAGGCGCTGGCGGAAGAACTCAAGCATCTCATGAGCTCTATCAAGAAAATCGTCGTCCTCGCTGCAGAGGCGACGAAGGCGCAAGAGTTGCGAGAAAGGCAAAGCTTCTATTAAGTTGTTGCCTGGCAGGACTTATCGCCTCTTCCTCCTTGATGTCTGCTCGCTGTGTGCCTCTGTGCCTCATTCTGACGGACTTCGGGCTCTCCGGTTCTTTCTCGACGGGAGAACTGGCCCTCTTGTCTCCGCCTCGACTCTCCTTCGTCTTGCGGAGCTGGTTCTCGCTCTCGGCTCCTTTCGGTTCGGTGACCAGTTCTTCGAACGGGTTAGTGGGGTCGCCATGGGTGCTAAAATGGGACCCAGCTGTGCTTGTCTGTTCATGGGTCATCTTGGGCACTTGGTATGGAGCGCCTATGGTGGCCTTCTTCCGTCCGTGTGTCATGGATGCATCGATGGTTGTGTTGGAGTTACCGATATGTCTGAAGCCGATTTGTCACGCTTCGTTACCTTCATCGGTGCCTTCGATCCTGCTGTTCGGTTCGCATCTCTGCCTCCTGTGTCGGTTTTCTTGGCATCACTGTCGCCATCGGCCTGTCGGCTGTCGCTACATCGGTATACTACAGGCCTACTGATGCGCATGGCTTTCTTCTGTATACCTCTTCCCATCCCCAGGCTTGTCGTGACTCTTTGCCTTTCTCTCAACTCTTGCGCCTTCGTCGCCTCTGCAGCGAGGACGACGATTTTCTTGATAGAGCTCATGAGATGCTTGAGTTCTTCCGCCAGCGCCTATACCCGGAGAGTGTGCTTACATCTGCCATGCATCGGGTTCGGCTAATTGCTCGCCAGGAAGCCCTCTCTCACATACTTAGAGCCCCCAAGTCTGACAGGGTTGGACTTATCTTGACTTTCCACCCTCATAGTTCCCTGGTGAAAAGGGTCTTATTCCATCATCTCCCTGTTCTTCGGTCTGGTCCTGGGACACGTTCGGTCTTCCAACACTATCCTTTGGTGGCGTACGGACGGGACAGAGGCCTCAAGGATTTGTTGGTACACAGTCGTCTCGGGCCTGGCGTCCAGAGTCACTTTGGCACCATCCAATGTGGCCGTCGGCGCTGTAGTACATGTGCATATGTAATACAGACCCGTACTGTCTCTTTTCCAAAGGCTACCTATGCCATTCAGGACGGTTTCACGTGTGGGTCCCGCGGTGTCATCTGTGCTATCGCCTGCAGGCGGTGCTATAAGGCCTATATTGGTGAAACCGGTGGGAGGCTCGGTGACCGATTCGCCCAACACTTACGCGATATTCGCCAATGCTCTGTGACTCCTGTGGCCACTCATTTCAATGATACTGGCCATTCAGGAGTTGACGATGTCCAGGTCACAGCCATCCGATCGTGTTCCTCCGGTGATCGCGGTCGATTCGCCCTGGAGAACCGTTTTATTTCATTATATGGCACCTTGCGACCTCTTGGACTCGGCGCATTACATTCCTATGCTTCTTGGTGCTGTCTTGTCTCGTGCCTTGTTGTCTATATGTGTGTTTGCTCCATATGTGTGTCATTTGTCCACTATATTGTTTATTGTTCCTCTCCTTTTCCACTTTCGGTTTTTGTGTTGCACTCATTTCGTTGTTCGTTTTTATTCCCAGATTTTTATCAGATAGGTTTGTGTTTCCACATGTGGTCGTCCGTTTGTAGTGTTCCTCGAGATTCGTCATTCTTGTTGTGTTGTTTGCTTGGTAGAGGCCTTTTGGTCGAAACGTTGCTGTTTATCGTCACTGTTTATGTATTTTGTAAAACTGTAGTACTTTGTTTTTACGTGTTTACCTAAAATAAGTGAGACATCATTTTGACATAATCATGTGATATTAATTTTCTGTTATGTCTGTGTGCTGTCAGGGCTCTCATTGGGAACAGAGTAACACTGCGACCTACAAAGCATGTCATAAGAGGCAACTGAGGTAGGGGCCTAGGGAAGCTACCCTATTAAATGAAAATTGTCTGAGAAATCGGATTTGTTGGCCTACTTGTAGACATATAACAATCGCTCTTAGGCTCGGATTACATAGTGGTTAACAAGTGGTAGGTATGGAGCGTTCAAAGACAAATTTTCTGTTATGTACACTCTAGGACACCAACATGAATGCACTTCAAGGACAAAAATCTGACACTGTTGGACCTACAATGATTTATCAGGATATAGTACTTGTGATACTGAACCCATACCGTTTCTAGAATATAGGGACTTTGTACAGATGTACTGTAGTCATGTTGTCTGACACATCAGGACACTTTTGTTACAGATGTACTGTAGTCATGTTGTCTGTGACACATCAGGGCACTTTTGTTACAGATGTACTGTAGTCATGTTGTCTGTGACACATCAGGGCACTTTTGTTACAGATGTACTGTAGTCATGTTGTCTGTGACACATCAGGGCACCTTTGTTACAGATGTACTGTAGTCATGTTGTCTGTGACACATCAGGGGACTTTTGTTACAGATGTACTGTAGTCATGGTGTCTGTGACACATCAGGGCACTTTTGTTACAGATGTACTGTAGTCATGTTGTCTGTGACACATCAGGGCACCTTTGTTACAGATGTACTGTAGTCATGTTGTCTGTGACACATCAGGGCACTTTTGTTACCAATCTCACTAGTAATCACAAACTAAAGTAAGACGTTACAATCTCACTAAAGTAACATACTACAAACTAAAGTAAGACGTTACAATCTCACTAAAGTAACATACTACAAACTAAAGTAAGACGTTACAATCTCACTAAAGTAACATACTACAAACTAAAGTAAGACGTTACAATCTCACTAAAGTAACATACTACAAACTAAAGTAAGACGTTACAATCTCACTAAAGTAACACAAGTTGATATCTTTCTTACAACTAATGTCACATATACAAACAGTTGTATAATAAACTTTCCAATATATATAAGAACTCAACTAAAACACAAACAAAATATCTCAAAACTCAACTAAAACACAAACAAAAGAACAAAATATCTCAAAACTCAACTAAAACACAAACAAAAAGAAACAAAATATCTCAAAACTCAACTAAAACACAAACAAAAAGAAACAAAATATCTCAAAACTCAACTAAAACACAAACAAAAAGAAACAAAATATCTCAAAACTCAACTAAAACACAAAAAAGAAACAAAATATCTCAAAACTCAACTAAAACACAAAAAAACAAAATATCTCAAACTCAACTCGCCCGAGTGGTTACTCGGGCCCAAATTTGGGGTGTAAAGAATAGAACTACTGTTATCTGCCACGCATGTCGTAAGAGGAGACTAAGGAGGTTTGGCTGAAATCGGATGCACGTGTCCTAGCCGTGTAGAAGTCTATGCGTTTAGGGGCCTACCAAACCAATGTGCAACGTATACACGCTCTTGGCAAAGATTAAACATATCACAAAGAGTTATTAAAATTGGTAGTAAAGAACGAAAAGAAGAAGAACTCAACTAAAACACAAACAGAAAGAAACAAAATATCTCAAAATTCAACAAAAAGAAATAGCTGCAAATTTGTCAATATCAATTTATTATGAATATAAACATATGATTAGTGTCACATGACCAGCTTCCAGGGGAAATTACTCATAAATATTTTGTTAAGTTTGTTCCCAAACCAAACAAGTGAACTTGTGTAAGATATTTAATCACATTTTAAAGTGAAGTATTACTTCACATTTTCTTTCACTAGCATGTGACTCCTCCTGGTACTTAGTGCATCAACAAATGCACACCATACTTCTTTATTCTTGGGCATCCTTTGTATTCTGTTCCAGCTGGGATTCATTGCTTTCATTACTTGTTCTACAGTTCTCCTCCAGGCTATCCTTTGTATTGTGTTCCAGCTGGGATTCATCGCTTTCAGTTCTTGTTCTACTGTTCTCCTCCAGGTAGTGTTGGGTCTTCCACGTTTTCATTTACCCTCTGGTTTCCATCCCAGTGCAGTTTTCGTGACAGAGTTAGTCTCCATGCGCATCACATGTCCCATCCGCCTCCAGGGTCTCTTTTGGATGATGGTGCTCAAATTCTCTTGTTGACACTGTGCAAACAGTTCTTGGTTAGAGATAGTAATTGGCCAGAACATGTGTAAGATCTTTCATAGAGAAGTTGTATAGAAAGTGGAGAATTTGAACATATCTTGTTCTGTCATTCGCCAGCATTCTGATCCACATAGTATAGTTGATATCACACAGCTGTGGTGTATATTAATCTTGGCTCTGATGCTGTATTGAGCTGATTTCTAGACCGTCTGAAGGATCATGAATGAACTTCATGCCTTTTTTTTGGTCAGCTTTTAATGTCAGATTCAGCTCCTCCTTCGTGGCTGATAACACTTCCAAGATATATGAAAGCAGTTGTATTTGGAATTTCATAATGGAGTATTTATTTACATTTTAAAGTGAAGTATAATTTCATGACGTATTACCTGACAATTAAAATCTGCAGTATCACCTCACAAATCTGACATTTCAAAGTGAAGTATTAACTTACAGTTAAAAGTATTACCCTCCAGTTGCACGTAAGGTATTACCTCAGAGTTCACAGTATCACCTCACAAATCTGACATTTCAAAGTGAAGTATTAACTTACAGTTAAAAGTATTACCTTCCAGTTGCACGTAAGGTATTACCTCAGAGTTCACAGTATCACCTCACATATAAAGGTTCATCTTCAAATGAAATGTCATCTCAAAACGTGAAAAATCCATCACACACAGTTAACATTTACTTCATGAAATGAACATCACCTCTAACAAAGTGAGGAGTGATCTTACAAAATGAAATTGTGACTCTAAAACTGAGGGTCATCTCACAAAATAAAGTTGCGTCTCTCTCTCACAACGTGTGTACAAATTGTCTCAAAGTTGAAAATGAAATGGTAGAGATTCACATTTGACCAAACTTTTAGCACGGTTGTCCACCTGATGATGATGAATGACATTGTGCTGTGTGACGATGTCATCATGATATATGTTGTCTGAATGGACTGATACAGACTGTCAGGCAGTTTCTATGATGTGATTGACACTGTGTACATCTATGGGATGAGCCCTATCTCTTTATCACTACAAGCTGCACTGCTGTATTTAGTTATGTCTCTCTAGAAATGCTTCATACCTACAACCATTAGATAAAATATATACCTACAACCATTAGATAAAATATATGCAAACAGTTAAACAATATACTACAACCATTAGATAAAATATATGCAAACAGTTAAACAATATACTACAACCATTAGATAAAATATATGCAAACAGTTAAACAATATACCTACAACCATTAGATAAAATATATGCAAACAGTTAGACAAACAATATACCTACAACCATTAGATAAAATATATCTATCCTACAACCATTAGATAAAATATATACCTACAACCATTAGATAAAATATATGCAAACAGTTAGACAAACAATACATTTCTCTATCAGAAGATTTTCTTATTCATTTCTTCTACTAGTCAAACATTGTCACTCTCTGTGTCTCTCACTCTCTCAAGAAGAAGGAGACAAACAATTAAAACAAGACAAAGACTACATACCAGGAATATTTTTTCAAATAAAATGGACAAATAAGTAAAGAAATCGAACATTGAGGCAATAAATGAAATAACAGGACAAATAGTGTCAATTTTGAAATGCAAACATGTTACTATGAACATTACAAGAGCATTGTTCAACATAATATTTCTCCCAACATTGTGCTATCAGTGCTAAACCTGGATGCTGTCATCAAACGATAGAAGAAAACTAGTCACGACAGAGATGAAGTGTCTGCACAGAATGCTGGGAGTATCAAGAAGAGACCGATTTAGAAATGAAGACATCATGAAACAAGAGGGTACAACATCAGTACTGAAATACATAAAGAAAATAACAAATTAAATGGTGTGGCCACATGAGCCGATTACCAACAGACTCAAAGAGCAATGTTACTCTGATACAGTGGGGACTGCCTAGAGTAGTTGATAGTAGCTCGGCCTGCTACCTGTGAGACGCCTCATAGCTCGGGTTCGAACCTACTGTCCGGCATTTGTTCGAGTCCCTGGTCTTACTCAGGACGATAACGTGAGTACCTCTGAAGTCGGAGAAAATCTGCCTGTATGGCGAGGGAATACTAAATACGAGTACATTGAGCACACGGCTGCCAGTGTAAAGTAATTTACAATGTGCACGCTGCTGCCATTGTAAGAAATTGGAAAAACAGATTTTCAGCAAAAATCAGTTTCAGAGATGGAACTTCGTCTGAGTTGAAAGCGGACGAAAGAAAGAAAAAAAAACTCTGATACAGTAGATACTATGCAAAAGGTGGATCTCAGAGATAACAGAGGAGATGAAAAACACTGTTTATGATGAGCAAACAAAGAAATAGAAGTCTAGAAATGTCTTCTTGCTTGATGCTGAGAGTCAAAACAGGATCAGAGAAATGAAGAAAGGAAATCAGTTATATTATGCTGGGGTTTATTATGTGGCTGCAAATATTTTCATCGTTATTGGTTACTAAACTGACGTCATTGCACTCGGGCAGACCCATAGGTGCTCAGTCTCCCCAACAGATATCGAAGGGTATGCATACTGATGGTTCCTATGGCTCGCTGATTAAACACACCTCTCACTCTGTCTCTCAGGCATCCAGTTCGACTTGAACAACGGGTAACTCCAAACTGCTTAAATCACTTGATCGATTCAACATCGATTTTAGTGTCCTCATCCAACAGACAGTCGCGAAGAGACTGAAGAATATCCCCTTATCCATCTTCAACTCCCCAACAATCAATGCTGTTGATGCAAGTCTGTCCGTTCTCTCATTACCATAAATATTTTCATAATTCAGCAAGAATTCTGTTTGGGTATCACCAATGCTTGTTAGTTCCCACTCTGTCTACACTGTGATAGCATCTGTGGTACTTCTATGTGGTACCTTGTCAGTTCCCACACTCTGTCTACACTGTGATAGCATCTGTGGTACTTCTATGTGGTATCTTGCAAAATAGAGACTCATAGTTTCAACAATAGCGCAGACAGTCAGAGATTGGAGTATAACACAATCAGTCTATTCTATTATTTATTTCTCAAATATCGTCATCTGATGGTATCAGAGTTATAGTGTATTTAAATTTATTTACTGTAATGTTGCATTCTGGGGGAATCTGTATTTGGAAATGACTTCAGTCAACGACAAACTATTATAACACTTTTTGTAAACTAGAAAATATAACCTACCATTCATCGTTAGGTAAATTATTCTCAAATTTTGTTTTTCGTTCAGACTTGTTAAGGACATCTTGTACTTTATACAGCAAGTCTTGACGAGTTCTGCCAAAGCCAGCTCTGTGCATATTGATGATGTAGTCTACCAGCTGTAGAAGAAGAAAGAATTGGGTTCAAACCGTGTCATTCGGTAAAGAACATTGATGTGAAGCTATCTTACAATAGTCTGGCAAAATAAATAAAGGAATGACTTTTCTTGCAAAATAATGACTTTTCTGACAGAAAAATAACAGACTTTTCACACATCAGAACAACTTCCTTGATAAAATAATGACAGACTTTCTTCATAGAACAATTATACTCATTTCTAGTAGAATAATGACAGACTTTCTTCATAGAACAATTATACTCATTTCTAGTAGAATAATGACAGACTTTCTTCATAAAACAATTATACTCATTTCTAGTAGAATAATGACAGACTTTCTTCATAGAACAATTATACTCATTTCTAGTAGAATAATGATGCAGACCTTTCTGACAGAATAATGATTCAGGCATAGATTGTCAAAGAGAGATAATTGAATCTTACCTCCTTCTCTTCTTTCTTTGAGAGAATAGTCTTGCCCTTGAAGTTTGGTGGTGTCTTAGTAATGCGATGCTTGTACTGAAACATAACATACACATTTGACATATGAAAGCTCATTTTATTTTTATTTGAAATTATTTAAATGTTGTATCTTGAAGAAAGTTAGAAGTAAGCAGTAGCTATATAATAATTCCTCTCGTCACGTTATACGTTACATAGGGCCTGCAAGTAATTTCTCCATACCGCTCTATCCTGGGCAACTCGCTCAATCTCCTCCATGGAACTGAGACCAATATTTCCTGCCTCTCTCAGCAAAGTTCGCTTCAGGGTCTCCTTAGGTCGACCTCTCTTTCTTGAACCCTTTGCATCCCACTTCAATGCCTGCTTTGATATTCGTTGATCATTTCTCCTCAAGGTGTGTGTGTGTAATGTGTTAGACATCTCACTATACGAAGGTCTTGTATGTATGGGTATATGTCTGACATCTCAGTGCACAAGGTCTTGGCAATTCTCTTCCTAACTTTCTCTACCCTAGCACACTGAGTCACATACTCATATTCAACTTGGTAGACAGTCTCTTTCCTAAACAAGGAAGCAATCCTAATCTCTGTCAGTTGTGTAGCAAATGATATTAATAGTCCTTAGAGCAGGACACAATCAACTCTGCAGCCACATGTATACAAAAGTCAAGATTGGGAATTCAGCCATGTGTACATGTGGACAGTTACATCAGACTGCAGAGCACATACTTCAAGACTGTCCAGAATATGATACACTGAGGCAAACTCACTGGCCCAACGAAACAACACTCGACAGAAAACTACACGGACCTCTATGTGAGCTACAAAAGACAGTGAAGTTTATACAAGAGACAACATTGAATATATAGACAATATTCCAAGCGAACGAAAGGAAGGATAGAAGAGACAACATTGAATATATAGCAATATTTCAAGCGAACGGAAGGAAGGATATCAACTCTTAACTATGACAGTACTCTCAGATAACAATCTGATTACTTCATCTCTTTTCTAAAACCAGCAAGGTAAAAGAAGATTGAAGAAACAATGTATCTCGTCAAGAGATATTAGTTATTGGTTACTGAATAGATATTATTGCACCTCTGGGCAGACACATAAGTGCTCAGTCTCAACCATCAGGAAATAGTAACAGATGTAGTACTAAAATCAAAACATTAGGTAAACAATTCCAGAAGACAGCCCAGAATATAAATGATGAGATTGGCACAGATGTAGAACTATGTTTGACATAGAATATAAATGATGAGATTGTCACAGATGTAGAACTATGTTTGACATAGAATATAAATGATGAGATTGTCACAGATGTAGAACTATGTTTGACATAGAATATAAATGATGAGATTGTCACAGATGTAGAACTATGTTTGACATAGAATATAAATGATGAGATTGTCACAGATGTAGAACTATGTTTGACATAGAATAAGAAAGATAACACCAAATCTACAGTAAAAACAAACAAACAAGAATAAACAAATTATGTGTCAAAGCCAATAGCATGAAATGTCACATACTTACAACTTCATGTCACATACTTACAACTCATGTCACACAATCATGACAACTCATGTCACATACTTACAACTACATGTCGCATACTTACAACTACATGTCACACACTGACAACTTCATGTCACATATTTACAACTACATGTCACATACTGACAACTTCATGTCACATACTGACAACTTCATGTCACATACTTACAGCTACATGTCCCACACTGACAATTACATGTCACATACTTACAGCTACATGTCACATACTGACAATTCATGTCACATACATACATACATACTACATACATGTCCATACTTAACTACATGTCCCATACTTACAACTACATGTCACACACTGACAACATGTCACATACTGACAACATGTCACATACTGACAACTTCATGTCACATACTGACAACTTCATGTCCCACACTGACAACTACATGTCACATACTTACAGCTCATGTCACCTACTTACAGCTACACGTCACATACTACAGCTTCATGTCATATACTTACAGCTACTATGTCCTCATGCATTACAGCTACATGTCATATACTTACAGCTACATGTCCCATACTTACAGCTACATGTCCCATATTTACAGCTACATGTCACATACTTACAGCTACATGTCCCATACTTACAGCTACATGTCACATACTTACAACTTCATGTCACACACTGACAACTTCATGTACACATACTTAACTACATGTCCCATACTTACAGCTACATGTCACATACTTACAGCTACATGTCACCATACATGTACATACTTCACAGCTAAACCATACTTATAACTTCATGTCACATACTGACAACTTCAAGTAACATACTTACAGCTACATGTCCCATACTGACAACTTCAAGTAACATACTTACAATTTCATGTCACATACTGACAACTTCAAGTAACATACTTACAGCTACATGTCCCATACTGACAACTTCAAGTAACATACTTACAATTTCATGTCACATACTGACAACTTCAAGTAACATACTTACAACTTCATGTCCCATACTTACAGCTACATGTCCCATACTTACAGCTACATGCCCCATACTTACAGCTACATGTCCCATACTTACAGCTACATGTCCCATACTTACAGCTACATGTCACACAGTTACATGTCACATACAGATACAAACCATACTTACAACTTCATGTCACATACTTACAACTTCATGTCACATACTTACAACTTCATGTCACATACTGACAACTTCAAGTAACATACTTACAGCTACATGTCACATACTGACAACTTCAAGTAACATACTTACAACTTCATGTCACATACTGACAACTTCAAGTAACATACTGACAACTTCAAGTAACGTACTTACAACTTCATGTCTAGGTAAGTGACTCCTGAGTGTACTTCGAGGAATACTGTATGCTTTTGCTGCCTCCCTTTGAGACATGCTACCACTGATGACAGCATCTACAGCCGCTATCATTATACGTAAATGTTCTGCATTGTTCCGAGGAACCACTTGGATATTTTCTCCTTCCATCATAAAAAGTTACGCAATCTAAAAATATAGTGACAAAGATCATCATTATAAAAAAATAATAGGCTCAACGCACACACAACCAGAAACTGTTCACAAAAATATAACAAATATGGCTTACAATAAGAGTAGGCCTACAGTCTATATCTCTACAGAATGACATATGATTTATCCAAATCTATAGCAGGAACAAATATCAGCTAAGCTATCAGCAGTCTCCCAACTTCTGAATTCTTCCTACTCAGAAAGTTCAGTCACCAATTTCCAACTGGGTAGCCTAGAGATCTAGATAGACTAGAAAATTTGATAGACTGGAGAATTGGGTAAATTATGGTAATGTATCGAGAATGGAACCCACCATGCTGGTCATTGGACATAGTGCTATGCAAACTCTAAAAAAACAGTTCTTAGAACTAATAAGTTTGTTAGCTAACAGAAGCAATATCACTGTCTTATTCAACAGACAGTATTGTCAGTATGCACACTGATATTTTTGTTAGCTTGCTTGTTTTTATATGTATGTCATCCATTCTCCAGGAGTCCCTGCTGACTTATGTTATATCCAGTTCTCTATCCAGTTTTCTGTAATAGCGGGCAGAGATAATATTTAAGTATTTATGTGTGTGAGTGGCAACACATAAAGATAGATAGTGTGTTGTGTATGTATATGTGTGTTATGTGAGACAGAAAATGTTTGTGCCAACAAGCAGATAGATCGCAATAATGTGTGGGGTCACATGCAGAGATAGAAAATAGCATCCCGTGGTGGCAACAGAGAGAGAGAATAAAGTAGAAGTTTGATGCAGATAAATTGAAAGTGGGGTGGAAGATATTCATGCCTTGATATTTATAAATAAACCACATGATGAGATGAGACAGAACCATTACCATATTCGTGACATATGTAAGTCGCTAGCCTATAACTAGTTAAATGTTAATCTAAAAACAGCTGTTTAAAATGAAAGCGAAAGGTTCAATAATTAGTTTGGCGAATATATGCCTATATGGTATGTTGTGTAACACTGTTACTAACACTAACAGTGAACACACAGTACTAGTTAAGTAACACATCGATCGATCGATCGTGACATGTGCCTGCTGCCTCAACTCATTGTCAACTGATAATAAAACTGAATTTCATACACTTTAAAGATGGGCCTGAACTTTGAAGTAGTACTGACATTTGGCTAATAAATCTAAAATTATTTATATAATATGAGTGTGTCGTCTAGCTTGCAAGAAACTAACATGTCATACTCAACTGACACGGAGATTACAGATATGCTGTGATGTTTTTTCTTCTCGGTGATAGTGATACCTTTAGTCACTACTAGTAGTACTTTAGTAGTACTACTAACTTAGTGTCTAGTCCTAGCAGTTTGAGTTAAGCTAGTAGTAAACACGATTTTCAGTAAACACATTTTCATTTTGAAGTTGCACATCACTTTATGTCAGCAATATATCCGATGCAAAATCATTAAATAGCGTTAGAGTGTTTTTGCTTACTGATAAACAATAGTTGCAGTTTGCTGTAGGATTACATCTAAGCAGAAATTAATCTTGTCAAGATCAAAATTGCTTGTCTCGATCAGAATCTGTGTTGCCAGGAAGGATTAGGGTTTGCTAAATACATGATATTTGTAAAATAAAATATTTATTATAGCAACTCCGTTTTCTAGTATATTATGGAAAAATATAAACTGCTTAATACAAGCAACACCCTTTACTCGGTTTGATAAGTAAATTATTTATTGCATCTGCTCAAAGTAATGTCATCGCATTAGAAATGTAATTCTAAATGTGATTCAAAATTATTCTAAAAACCAAAAGATTGGGTACATTTTTCATATAAATTTACTTGATATTCCACAACTTCAAATAGAATAGAAAACATGTAAGTTATATTTTAACACCATCACCAACTATTCACTGTGCTTCGCCAAATCTGTTATTTAGTGTAATAAATCATTCACATAATAGTCTCGTGTTGTTGAGAAGACCTGGCTAAACGTAACTTATCTGTACCGAGGTCGTATCACAGTATAATAATTACACGGACTCTTGGTCCGCGGCATTCGTAAATTGATTACTGGTTATTGGTTACTAAACTGGCATCATTGCACTCCGGGCAGACCCATAGGTGCTCAGTCTTCCCCAACAGATATCGAAGAGTGTGCATACTGATGGTTCCTGTGGCTCGCTGATTAAACACACCTCTCACTCTTCCTCTCAGGCATCCAGTTCGACTTGAACAACGGGTAACTCCAAACTGCTTAAATCGCTTGATCGATTCAACATCGATTTTAATGTCATCCAACAGAGAGTCGCGAAGAGACAGAAGAATATCCCCTTATCCATCTTCAACTCCCCAACAATCGATGCTGTTGATGCAAGCCTGTGAGAAACACGTAATAACAAAGTACTGTAGTTTTACCAAAAACATTGACAATATACAACCTATATACAACAATACAAAACAAAGCAGCCAATACACAACAAATTTGACAAATATTATACGATTTTGTAGAAACTACAGTACTTTGTTATTACGTTCTGTATTTTGGTTAATCAAACTTCTACATTCCATTAAAGCGTTCATATCCAACAAAATTACCTTTCGCTCCAAGTTAACTATAGTCATGACGGATGCAGAATCCATCTGAATCTTCCGTTCGGACAATATCCTTAATGATATCATGTCTTTAGATCCACAAGTTACTACTGCCTTGCAATTTGATTGGGGACAATCAAAGTCTAGCGGAGCAAACCTTACACAAAACTGGATGGCAGGCAAACCAAGTAGTCCAAAAAAAAAAAAAGACTGCTAACCTGGGCAGATGACGCTCAACAACCTGGGAGGGAAGGTTGTCCAAGGGTATCCACCCTAAAATTAAATAACAATCTGCTGCCTTGCAGGTCGGCTGGGACAGCCCAAGGCTGACGGAGAGCGAACCCAGTCAACGCTGGCTAAAACCGGACACATCGCCGAAGGAAAAGCACCAGAGCTCCAAATGGAGCTAAATATGTAACGAAACACACCCATGCTAAGGCTGCATGAATCAGATTTCTACATGAATAAGAATTTATGAGGAAATCTGGTACATCGGTCTGGGCGGTGATCGCGAGATCCACAAGTAAAGGGTCAGGGTTTCCTGAAAGTCTAACCATCCCATGTACTGTGTGCACTATGATAATTTTTTACCCAAGTTGAATACGAATCTCGAAATTAATTTCCACGGCGCGTGGACATAGTATAGTGTTTTATCAACTTCATTACCATGACCTCATTACCGTATTGATTTCCTGGTATTATCAACCAAATCAATTTTAAACATACACAAGCATATGTTGCGAAGCAAGGAGTAATCAACAGGAACTATTGTTGAACATTATAAGACTAGGAAAAGTCAAACATTTCAATAGCTTCTGAGAAAATCTTAGGAAAGCGTGTAACTGCGGTCTTCAATGCAGATATCTAAACAAATGTGCTGTTGATATATTCAGAGCTAAATCGATGCAATTCTTTGGGTGTGAAATTTGACATAATTTGTAGACCACAAACCATGTATTGTACAGAAAACATGAATAAGGACACATACATAAAGATGCACATTACATACATGTGCAAATACACACTTTATTTTAAAAAAATACAGACATACATTACAAACAAGACATGTTACACAGACCAAGCACAGAGAATCAAAGCAGAGCAGCACAGACACATATAATAAACAAGTTCAGAGACATTAACAATTTGCTGGAAATTATATTTTTATTTTCCAAATCACAATTTTGGCTATACAACACAAAAACATGAAAAATATACAATGTTAGAGCAGAAAAACTTGTCTTCAGTTTGGCTATATCTATTTTTGTTACCATCAGAAAATGAGAATAACAAAGATAGTGTTGTCCCCATTCTTATACATATGTTTGTGTGTTAATAATATTCATATTTATTCTGATCACTTTTATTATATGTATATTGTTAAGATACACGGAGGACTCCTCTGAATATAAGTGTTACAGAAGAGTCCTCCGTATATCTTGGGCAGAGAAGAGAACAAATAGATATATCCAGAAAGAACTCAAAATCAAAGAAAACTGGCTGATGTTACAAATAAGAAAGAGAAAATTGAGATATTTTGGACATGAAGTGCTGGAGACCATCATGGAAGGAGGCATACCGCAAAGAGAAGAAGAGGAAGACCACGGAGAAGATGGATTCAGGATGTAACTGATGGTTTGAACATGACGGTTGCAGAGGCAGGACATCTGGCCTATGAGAGAGAGAAATTCTGGAGGATTGTTGGGGTGGCAAAGTTCTGCTCAGGACAAAGCTATTTGATGATGACCTCTAAAACTCAGCTGCATAGTTTTTTTTAGATACATTATCAAACCACCATCTTCAGGTCACCAGCTCCAGTGAATCCTGCTTAAACAAACATCACAATTGAAAAGCTTCTCTTCTGTGTATGTTCTTCTATGTGTTGTCATGTTTGTCTTCAGTATGTGTTTTTCTATGTAATTTCCTCTTACCTGCTGAAATAAACACTGCATCACAAATATCACATTTGTACGGTTTTTCTCCTGTATGTAGTCTTTTGTGTGCCTTCAGACTACCAACTCTGGCTAATGCTGTCCCACAAATATCACATTTGTAGGGTCTTTCTCCTGTGTGCGTTCTCCCGTGTACTTTCAATTTAGCAGCTGTAGCAAATATGGCACCACAAACATCACATGTGTAAGGTTTCTCCCCTGTATGTTGTCTTATGTGTGTTGCCAAATTATTCGAACGAGAACAAGTGAAGCCACAAATCTCACACTTGTAAGGTTTCTCTCCAGTATGTGTTCTTCTGTGTGCCTTCAGGCTACCGGAACTAGTAAGCATTGCATCACAGATATCACACTTGTAAGGCCTCTCTCCAGTATGTATTCTCCTGTGCGATTTACGGCTACCAGAGCTAGTAAACATTGCACCACAAATATCACATTTGTACGGTTTCTCTCCTGTATGTATTCTTCTATGAGGTGTCAGGTGACTAGATCGAGAAAAACTGACACCACAAAGATCACACTTGTAAGGCTTCTCTTCTGTATGCATTCTTCTATGCACCTTCACATCCCCAGCTGTAGAAAACATGGCACCACACAGATCACACTTGTAAGGTTTCTCTCCTGTATGTGTTCTCCTGTGTACCTTCATGCTACCACATGTAGTAAACACTGCGCCACACAGATCACACTTGTAAGGTTTCTCTCCTGTATGTGTTCTTCTGTGCGCTTTCAGTGTACCAGACCTAGAAAATACAGCACCACAAACATCACAATTGTACGGCTTCTCTCCAGTATGTATTCTTCTGTGTGTTGTCAATGGACTAGACTCGGAAAACCCTACACCACAAACATCACATTTATAAGGCTTCTCTCCTGTATGTTTTCTTCTGTGTATCTTCAAACTACCAGCCGCAGCAAACAGTGCCCCACAAACATCACACTTGTAAGGTTTCTCTCCTGTATGTATTTTCCCATGTACCTTCAGATTACCAGCCGTAGAAAACACAGCAGCACAAACATCACACTTATAAGGCTTCAGTCCAGTATGTATCCTTCTATGTACCTTTAGGTTACCCGCTGTAGTAAGTACTACACCACAAATATCGCATTTGTTACTGTTCTTTTCTGTGTGTACACTTGCAAGCTTTTGTTGACATTCACTGACACTCAACGACTTTCTGAAGTCATGAAGTCTTGCATTTGTAAATGTTAAACTTTGATGTTCATTCTTGTTTTCTGTTTTATTGATAATATCTTGTTTGTGCTTGTCCATTAACTCATATTCCTCTGTTTCCTCTTCTATATTCTTCACAATAGTTCTTGTGTGTTCTGTTAGTCTTTCATCATTATTTACATCATCTCCTGTACTTGCTTCCATATTTATCTCATGTTTTGTTAGTGGGTTTTCATTATTGCCTGTCTCATCTCCTTTATTTGTCTCTACTGTTCTCTTGCGTTCGGAACTATTCTCTGAGGAATTATCAGATCTTACAAGCAGTGCGTATTGAACCTTGCATGGACTTTTCACTTTCTGAACATCAACCTGGCTGTTGGACAAGTAGCTCCATGTGCCAGCACTAATTTCTGACAAGTAGAAACAATGAAGAAGAGTTATAAAACAGATAACATTAAAAAAAAAGCATATAGCTTGTTTCACCAAATTTGCAATTACATTTTCACTGTATAAGTTCTGTGTGAATCTTTGCTAGTTATGCCACCTATTACAATAACCCATATAAATATCATAGAACAATGCACAGTAAATCTTTGCTAGTTATGCCACCTATTACAATAACCCATATAAATATCATAGAACAATGCACAGTAAATCTTTGCTAGTTATGCCACCTATTACAATAACCCTTATAAATATCATAGAACAATGCACAGAATGGCAATTTAAACTCTATGTAAACTTTATTGACTTCAAAAGGCATCGATAGCATTCACCTGTAAGTCTTTGACGTGTTCTAGATGGTAGGAATTCCATGCTTTATAAACATCATGAAAAGCTGCTACTGCTTTTCTTCTGCTGATCAACTTTGCTAGACTACTCCGGTATTGTCATAAACAGGCAGGCGCTGAGGTCTTCACGGTTTCCCATAGTTTGTCTTGTAGTGTTGTTTCTTTGGCCAGATCTCAATCTTCACTACTCAGACTAGGCAGTCTTGCAGGATGTGCTCTGGGGATGCAATTCTTTGGTGCTCCACAGGTGCAGGCCGCCGAGTCCCTGAGACCCATTCTGTGGAGGTGTGCTATGAGACTGCAGTGTCCCGTTCTAAGTCTGAAGATTGTGGTCTGTGCTTTTCTGCTGCTACTGCAATTTCACAAGCAGTGTTGAAACTTCCGAGCTGACGTTTGAAGTCAAGACAGGTGTGCGTTTAGAAATACTGCCAGTTCATGAGTCGTGTCGAATCCACTTGTTAACCACTCTGTGTGATGTGTATGTGATCTGAGTCTAAGAGTGATTGTATGTTGTGCCAGTTATGCGCCGACAAGTAGGCCAGTACATCCAATTTCTGTGATGCTTTTTTTTTTTTTACTAGGGTAGCTTCCCCAGTTCCTACATCAGTCGCCTCTTACGACATGTCCTGTAGTTCGCAGTGGTACTATTCCTTGCTTCCCTTGTGGGCCCCGGCACCACACGGGCGTAATTATTTCAATATAGTCAATACTCAAAAGCTTGGTTGTTAATTGTTAACTTGTATCTATACACCGAGGTCAGACAAAAACAGAAAAATTCAGGTAATAAATGTCTCACTTATCAGATGTTTAATATCTCTGTATCTATAAGCTCTTTATGTCTTGTTTGACATATCAAGTTTTCACAAATGATTTCATTGTTGCCGTTCTGTCGCCTTTTTGTTAATTGTGTCCCAGGTCAGTCCACAATATTTCGATTCTCTTTCTACCATTTTTCTCCATGTTTTCTATGCATGTCTACAGCTTCCTTTCCCATCCGCTCTCCATCAAAGAGCTGTTCTAACATTAGATAACAGGTGTGGACAGGTGTGCATTTGGAGGATAGAAGGTTAGCTGTCTGGATGGAGACTTTCTTTTGGCTTTGATCTCCCTCCTTCATGAAACCAGTTGTCTGATTGCCCTCGCTCCCTTCCCACCAATGTAACAAAGGTATCTCTTGTTTCCGTTTTTATAACACAATTTTGTTACCAGAATGGGTTGTTAGTTTCTTGCCCAAACCTCCCAATCTGGAGAACATTAGTGTCCCTACCAGGAGCAAAACTCTTGTCAACATAGCTTTCCAGATCATGGAAGTTTGCAAGCTACCCACCACTACAGGGTAGTGACCCCAAAGGAAGTAAATCTATAGTATACAAGCTACCCACCACTACAGTGTAGTGATCTCATTGGGAGTAAATCTCTAGTATATCACACATGAATCTTGCCACAGATCACATTACAAACATGTCATAGATAAACTGACATACATGCACTGACAGAAGTAAAATGTCACAATACAAAGTGTCACAGATCACATCACAAACATCTCAGATATCACATCACAAACTGACCACCATCTTGTAAATTCCTTCCATCATCCTCTCTACACAGATTAGTCTGTTGGACTTCTACCAGTTCAGTCACTTCCTCATCAAAACTGTCAACTTCATTGATTTCTATTTTTACATCTTCATAGCTGATCATTTCTTTAGAAATCTGAAATAAACAAGATGAATGATGAACTCTGACCTTTCTAATTTCTTCATTCATAGTGACACACAAGACAACTACTTCCAGTATGAGCATGGAGGTTGAGGTCATTACTGCTGCCCTACATTGGCTCTCTGGGACTCTGTTTACTGGGGCTGTTGTTATTTCTGACTCTCAGCCAATGCTTCTGAAGATACAGAAAGGCAGGTTGTGGTATGAGTGGATGTCGCCTATAGAGGTTCCAAACCTTCAGAGACTCACGTTGATCTATTGTCCTCGTTGTGTGGGTATTCACAACAACAAGAGATCGGACATGCTTCCATCGAAAGCATCAATTGTTGGGGAGTTTAGGATGGATACAGGTGATGTTCTTCAGACTCTTGGCGACCTACTGTTGAATGAGGACACTCAAATTGATGTTGAATCTATCCAGCAACTTAGGGAGTTTGGAATTACATGCTTTACAAGTAGAGTTGGATGCTTCTTCTTTGAGTTCATTCTTTACGACCAATTTTAATCACTCTTTGTGATATGTTTGATCTTTGCCAAGAATGTGAATATGTTGCACATTGGTTTGGTAGGCCCTAAACGCATAGACTTCTACCGGCTAGGAATGTGCATCCGATTTCAGCCAAACCTCCTTAGTCTCCTCTTACGACATGCGTGGCAAGTAACAGTGGTTCTATTCTTTAAACCCAAAATTTGGGCCCTGGTAACCACTCGCGTGCGAGTTTCTCACATCCCTGTCTTGTAAAGGTACACAGCTGCAGGATGTTTGTTATGCTGTGTTGTAGTTTACAGTGAGTGTCATATCCCTGTCTTGTAGAGGTACACAGAAGCAGGATGTTTGTTATGCTGTGTTGTAGTTTACAGTGAGTTTCTCATATCCCTGTCTTGTAGAGGTACACAGCTGCAGGATGTTTGTTATGCTGTGTTGCAGTTTACAGTGAGTGTCATATCCCTGTCTTGTAGAGGTACACATTCATTCTCAGTACGGAAATTTCTTGAAACAGTTTAAACTTTCCCGATCAAACTTTACTGATTTAACAGCAAGTTACCAGGGCAATCAATTGAAGGTGGAGTAGACTGTGGGTCAGTTTTGGCATGTTGACCTCCTTCATCGTTCGCTCTACATAAATCACTTGTTAAACCATGCTTTATGGTCTGACCAGGGATTTGTACTTTAGAGCATGAGCTCATTGTGTCATTTCCTGAAATATCTCAACAATATTGTAAGTATATGATATAAAGAAAAGAAGAAATAGTACCTGAATGATGTCTGCCATTTCTACTTCTTGCTTCATGAGGAAGCCATCTTCTTGAATGTTTTCTATGACAATCTCAATAAGTTTGAACTGTCGATCTATCATGCAAGTTATAAATGAACATGATCAGATCACAAAATCTGTAGTACTTATAACTTTTATTAAAATCATATATAGTAATGTCTATTATTCATATATAACTATCAAACCACATATAGTAATGACTTTGCTAATTATTTCTATGTAATTAACAAAGATCATGCAGTAATGACATTAATTATCATGCATACATAATTAACAAAACTGGAGAACCAAATATTGTGAAACTGATTAGAATCGATCCGACAGAACTCGAGACATTCCAAATGATGCCCAGTCCATATCAGCAGTTTGCTAACACCGATAACATTAGAACACAATTACATATTAAGGAACAATTTTGAATGTTTGACCAAGTCAGAAACATGTCAGTTTTAAAATATTCAGCTGTGTGAATCAGCACAGAGTACACTACCTGACGCAAAACATATTGTCTCCAGAGACAGATGACAATGATAAGTCAACCTTACACTTACTGAGAATATATCCCTTATATTGTTGAGCAAATCCATCATACTATGATACTATACTTCCTGCTCCAGGCAATAACTCGACAAAATCATGCTCTGGCATTATCTTTCTCAAGTTAGTAGTGAACGGAACAGAATTTAATAATATCTATAAAATCGTCAATGACAGACTACTGCTACACTAGTAGTCTTTTCAACATTTCTTCCTTTGGACTTTGGCGTTCACATTCACATGTTTATACCTCTTCTGACGCGTTAATTGCCGTCTCCCTATTTAGCAATTCTGTAAAATATTCTTTCCATCTGTGACTTGTTTCTTCTAGTTATGTATCATGTTCAAACTACTATCTTTTATGCCAAATTATTATTTATTATTATTAGATCTTGTTATTGATGACGACAGTTGATCATAGTTGATGCCCTTGTTAAGTTGTTTGTTTCATTTTGTTGATCGTTTTTTTTGGTCAGGAACGGATGTGATCCTTGCATTTTAACCTAACGTTCATGCGCAGGTTAACTTTACTAATGATACTTATAACTTACTTGCAAATTTCCAGTTTATAGTTGCTTGAATTGTGCTTCAATAGTTTATTCTAAACTAATAATTATACAGAGAGGAAGTATTTACAAAACACAGACGGCCATTATAGGTGAACCTGGTAGTGATCAGCGAATAGTAACTATTCGTTACTCGAATACATGTTAGTGCCTAGTTACCAAACATAGGTAGCCGGAGAATATATACAAAATCAGGAACCATCAGTATGCATACTCTTCGATATCTTTTGGGGGAGACTGAGCACCTATGGGTCTGCCCGGAGTGCAATGACGTCAGTTTAGTAACCAATAAAAAATAAGAGACTGCGCATCATTCTCGGATAAACAAGAGATACGGCATTAAGGGCGATGCACAAAATCTACTTGACTATCCAACTATTTATGTACAAACCTCCATAGCAGCACTAATAAAGAGCATACATTTCTTTCTCTCTAATAATGCTGTACCTCACAGCTTCAGTCTACGTACGGTCACATACACTGAACTGTATAGGCTGAGGAAATGAGAAAAAAGTCAGGGACAACACTAACAAATAAAAGAAGCATAGATGGAGATTAACCAAATAGCTTGTCACGTCTTGTGCTGTAAGAACAGTTTCAGTTATGAATATATTCATTGCACTTCGGACACGTTCATATGTGCTCCGTTGCCAACAGCGACTAACCATACCAGTTGGATGTTGTTTGATGAGCCTACTCATACATATTGTACTGTTCTTTTCTGGTCATTCCAATCTTGAATCCAAACCTTACAATCTAGCAGTAGGCGAAGATTGGTTTAGGTGAAAGTCGTCTTTGCGGCCACACTATATGAGGACATTAAGAATGACAGCTCTATCCATTGGCTGACCACCTCCATCCCCCGATATAAGGGCAGAGCCAGCATGTCTGCTCTCTCATTGCCATCGACACACATGTGCTCCGGAACAAAGAGGAATGTAATTCTGCGAATCACTGATGCTTGTAGTGATTCAGTCCATTGCCTGTATCGTACATCAAATCAGCATCCACCTTCTGGATCATACTCAAGAATGTACTCAGAATGCACGCATAAGTGTAGTTTTATGATTCCAGCCAGAGTAGTACCTTAGTCATCGCCATTACTAATTTTGTTATGCTACTTGTTGTCATAGTGAAACACGTACAAACAAAGTACTATAGTACGTGTTTCACTATTTACCAAGTTTTACTGCAGTCTTCCCCTATTTCAACAGTACTATAGTTTTACAAAAACAGAAACAGTGACGATAAACAGCAACGTTTCGACCAACAAGGCCTTTATCAAGCAAACAAACAAACAGGAGTGACAAATTAAAATGAAACACAAATGGACGACCAAATACAAACGTATCTAAGGAAAAGCTGGAATAAAAACGAATAACGAAATAAATGTAACACAAAAACACACATAAAACTAGAAATAGAACGGCAAAGAAACAATGAAACATCTAGTAAATATATAACTTGAATACATGCAACATATACCCATATAGAGTACAAAGCATAGGAAGAGAAAGTACTAAGAAGCATAAGAATGTAATACGTTGAACCCGCGTGGTCGCAAGGTACCATACAAAGAAATCAACCGATTCTCCAGAGCAAATCGACTACGATCATCAGAGGAACATGATCGGATGGCTGTGACCTGGACATCGCAAGCTCCTGAATGGCCAGTATCATTGAAATGGGTAGCTACAGGGGTCACAGAGCATTGGCGTATATCGCGCAAGTGTTGGGCGAATCGGTCACTGAGTCTCCTGCCGGTTTCCCCAATATAGGCCTTGTTGCACCGCTTGCAGATAATGGCATAGATAATATTACCGGACTCGCATGTGAAACTGTCTTCAACAACGAACGTGGCTTTTGGAAAAGACACCGTGCGGGTCTGTATGACATAAGCACAAGTGTTGCAGCGCCGACGGCCACACTGGATGGTGCCAAAATGACTCTGGATATTAGGCTTGAGGCGACTGTGAACCAACATATCCTTAAGGCTTCTGTCCCGTCTGTACGCCACCAAAGGATAGTGTTGGAAGATTGAACGTGTCTCAGGATCAGACTGAAGAATGGAGAGATGACGGAATAAGACTTTCTTCACAAGGGAACTATGAGGGTGGAAAGTTAAGACAAGTTTCACCCTGTCAGAATTGGAAGTTCTATGCTGGTTAGAGAGAGCCTCCTGGCGAGAAATTTGTTGAACGCGCCGCATAGCAGAAGCAAGCACCTTATCCGGGTATAAGCGCTTACGAAAGAAATCCAGCATCTCGTGAGCTCTATCGAGAAAATCGTCGTCCACGCGGGCTCAACGTATTACATTCTTATGCTTCTTAGTACTTTCTCTTACTCTATATGGGTATATGTTGCATGTATTCAAGTTATATATTTACTAGATGTTTCATTGTTTCTTTTCCGTTCTATTTCTAAGTTTTTATGTGTGTTTTTGTGTTACATTTATTTCGTTATTCGTTTTTATTCCAGCTTTTCCTTAGATACGTTTGTATTTGGTCGTCCATTTGTGTTTCATTTTAATTTGTCACTCCTGTTTGTTCGTTTGCTTGATAAAGGCCTTGTTGGTCGAAACGTTCTGTTTATCGTCACTGTTTCTGTATTTTGTAAAACTATAGTACTTGTTTGTACGTGTTTCACTATTTACCAAGTTTTACTGCAGTTTCCCCCTATTTCGATACTTGTTGTCATAATAAATGCACCACTGGCTTCCTTGATATTTCTGCCGTATGAGCCTGCAGAGAAGGCACATACAAACATTTTGCTAGAACAATATCCCACCAGCATATAGACACAAGTGTTCACAGACTGATCAGCTACAGAAGCTACCAGGAAGAGAAGAATTGAAATCTACATTACACACCCAAAAGAAAATTCAGAAACGCAATTTCTTGCAACAGGAAAATGTGCACCAACTTGAGAGCAGATGCAACAGTCATAGATCCGAGCCTAAATATACGGCAGAATGGATCATACCCTAGGGCGAGCTGCCCAAATAAATAAACAGCCGGTTGAAACCGAGCACACCACTGAAGGATAAGCACCTGAGCTCCAATTGGTACTGAAGGTTGTGCACGTACATTCCGTTCTTGATGTTTGGCTGTTTATATATCACATTAGAATGATAAAAACAACCGAAAAGTACGATCGAGAGAAGAAGATAGCACAAGATAACTTGGTCAAGATGAGATGTATTGTTGGAGATACAACAGTTATAGTGTCTCAGATAGTACAAGATAACGTGCCCAAGATGAGATGTATTGTTGGAGATACAACAGTTATAGTGTCTCAGATAGTACAAGATAGCTTGGCCAAGATGAGATGTATTGTTGGAGATACAACAGTTATAGTGTCTCAGATAGTACAAGATAACTTGGCCAAGATGAGATGTATTGTTGGAGATACAACAGTTATAGTGTCTCAGATAATACAAGATAGCTTGGCCAAGATGAGATGTATTGTTGGAGATACAACAGTTATAGTGTCTCAGATAGTACAAGATAACTTGGCCAAGATGAGATGTATTGTTGGAGATACAAGTTATAGTATCTTAGATAGCACATGATGATGTCTGCCATGATGCTCTTGAAGTGGTTATTAGATGTTATGTTGTTATGCGATCGACATCATGATACATTTGGCATTCCCATTCGTGCTCTGTCCTCCGCTGCAGCAACCATCCCAGTCCATTTGCTCACTGTACCGAGAAGTTGATTACTATATCTTCTCTCTCTACCACGAAGATGACACTGTCTGGCATTTCCAAACTTAACGCCTAATTCTCTAACCTAATTCTCGGTTATTAGATGTAAGAACCTTGTGGATTTGCTGGGAACCTTGAACAAGAGCATCATGTCGCATTCAACCAAGTACTACCACACACACACCAACTAAGTACTACCACACACACCAACCAAGTACTACCGCACACAGACTTCAAGACTTTACTTGGACATTGTTTCAGAAAAGTATTGTTATAACCAAACTTTAATATCTATACAATATATACTTGTACATCCAAAGTATTCACAAATATTTCAACATAATCAGTGAATTCTTACATTATGCGGTCATGCTTACATTCTCTCTCACTCGTTGCATATTTACTCTTACTTGTCTTTGTTGCTAATTTCTCCATGTCTTTGCTTTCTAGCTATCTAACTTCTCCATGTCTTTGCTTTCTAGCTATCTAACTTCTCCATGTCTTTGCTTTCTAGCTATCTAACTTCTCCATGTCTTTGCTTTCTAGCTATCTAACTTCTCCATGTCTTTGCTTTCTAGCTATCAGATGTTCACATTCTTTCTTTCTTTTGTCCTTCTCTGATTTTTTGCCGTTAGGTGTAGCAGGTTTAACTAATGATCGTGTTTCCAAGATAGTGCACGCTCGGTCACTTGATAGCTGTGGAGTTCTAAGATGTCTGTAACTCCATCAACCCATCTTTTTCTTGGTCTGCCCTTCCTCTTGATGATTCCATTTTCAGGTTGTACGCTCTTGAAACTGGTATATTCCAGCTCCATTCATACCAAGTGACCAAATCATTTGTGTATCTGTTTTTCAATGAATCTAACAACAGGCGTTGTTCCGACTGTTCTTCTAATTTCCTCATTTCTTCTATGATATCTTTTTGTTTTATTTACCGCTTTCCTCAAGTATTGCATTTCACAAGTGGTAATTTTCCTTTCTTGTTCTTTTGTCAGCACCCATATTTGGCACTGGTAGCAGAGTGTTGGTATGAAGATTGCATTTATAATCTGTCTTTTAGTCTCTACTGGAATTGCTGGGTGTTTCAAGATTGGGGTAAGTTGGTATGTAATGTTGTTGACATGTGGTATCTTAGTTCGGTCTCTCTGTCCAGTCTACTATCAGATGTGAAGATACTTCCAAAGTATTTGAAATCTCTCACTTGCTTTAGCGTTCTATCCTTTATTTGTATGTTATGCTCACATTCATTCTGGTATTTTCAAATTTCTGTCTCTATCATCCATCCAGCTGCTAACTTATGTCCTTTTTATAGTCTTACCATCGGCCTTACCACTTTTGTGCACTACCATGTGTAACTAATGTTTTGCTTCAAACTTTACTTTGACATGTTTCTGTCTGTTGATATTGTCTATGTTATATTATGTCACCCAGACTTTGTTGGAGCTACGTGCATCTGAGTGCTCTATGGAGATATGACTGATCAATGCTTTCTTTATATTATGTCACCCAGACTTTGTTGGAGCTACGTGCATCTGAGTGCTCTATGGAGATATGACTGATCAATGCTTTCTTTATATTATGTCACCCAGACTTTGTTGGAGCTACTGGCCTCTGCTTTATTTATATATATATTCAGATTGGTGCTCAAAATTGTACACAGAAGAAAATGTTTATTCAACTAATTTGTTTCTTTATTGTACAATAATAACAACTATACATCACAATTGTATAACTTATATACTTGGTTAAGTGTTCATCTGCAGGTGAGCAGCAGTAGTGCCCCAAACATCACACTTGTTAGCCTTCTCTTCTCTAAGTATTCTTATGTGAACAATAAATACATCAGCTGCAGTGCACACAGCGCCAAAAATATGCCTTGCTAAGCTTCTGTCTTCTTCTTTGTGTTTTCAGGTGCACCCAACATCATACCGTTGCTTTGTGGTATAGTTTCTCTACAGTATATATTTTGGTACAAATGGCTGTTGATGGAAATAAGAGAGTGGAGAGGCTGGCTGGCACTGCAATCATATCGAGGGGTCAGTCTATAAATAGAGCTGACATTCTGAATGCCCTCATAGAGTGTGGCAGCAAAGAAGATTTTCATCTAAACCAATCCAGGTCAACATCTAGATTGCAAGAGCTGGGATTGAAGATTGGAGTGGCCAGAAAAGAACAGTACAACAGGTGTTTGAGTATGCTCATCAATCAACATGGAACTGGTGACGGGTTAGTCGCTTGGACACTGATTGAAGATATTACTAAGTAGAACAAAGCAGCTATGGATATGTCTGGAGGTGCAATGAAGATATTGAAGTAGAACAACAGCTATGGATATGTCTGGAGTGCAATGAAGATATTACAGTAGAGAACGAAGCAGCTATGGATATGTCTGGGTGCAATGAAGAATTACAGTAGAACAAAGCAGCTATGGATATGTCTGGGGTGCAATGAAGATAGTACGAAGTAGAACAAAGCAGCTATGGATATGTCTGGAGTGCAATGAAGATAGTGCGAGAACAAAGCAGCTATGGATATGTCTGGGGTGCAATGAAGATATTACGAAGTAGAACAAAGCAGCTATGGATATGTCTGGGGTGCAATGAAGATATTACGAAGTAGAACGAAGCAGCTATGGATATGTCTGGAGTGCAATGAAGATATTACGAAGTAGAACGAAGCAGCTATGGATATGTCTGGAGTGCAATGAAGATATTACGAAGTAGAACGAAGCACCCTATGGATATGTCTGGGGTGCAATGAAGATATTACGAAGTAGAACGAAGCAGCTATGGATATGTCTGGAGTGCAATGAAGATATTCAAAGTGAAACATATTTCATGTGCATTGCTAGACACTAGTTGGGAAAAGAGACATATAACAAATATCACTTAGCAAGATTCTTATAAATTATGTATCCTTCTGTGCATTACAGGTCACCAAAGTTTGTTATTCTGTTAAACACAACAAATGTCTGACTTGAGTTTCTCTCTGTATTTTTTATGTGTGCATTTTCAGATGACCAGACTGAAAATCCCCCAGCACAAAATCACATGTGTAAGAGCTCTCTATATTATGTGTGTTCTTCCAAGTACTTTCACTTTAACCACTTGCTGTATGAAACAGATTACAAACATCACACTTGTAAGGCTTTTTTTCTATATGTTCTTTTGTGTACCTTCAGATAACCAATTGATGTCAATATGGCACCGTATATAACATACTTTTAAGGTGTCTCTTGTGTATGTGATCCTCTGTGTACCTCCAAATTATTGATACTAGTAAACACAGCGTCACAAACATCACACTTGTATGGATTCTCTCTTGTATGTATTCTTCTGTGTGTTCTCAAGTCACTAGATTGAGAGAATCCTACATTACAAACTTCACATTTGTAAGGTTTCTCTCCTGTATGCATTCTTCTGTGTGTTGTCAGGTGACGAGAGTCAGCGAATCCTACACCACAAAATTCACACTTAAATGGCTTCTCTCCTGTATGTATTCTTGTATGTATTTTCAGTTTCTTTTCTGTACTGAATATGTCTTCACAAAAATCACACTTGTATGGTTTCTTTCCCGTATGTTTTCTTGTTTCTGTCAGATGACTAGATTTAGAAAATCCTACATCACAAACATCACACCTATATGGTTTCTCACCTGTATGTATTCTTCTGTGTGCTGTCAGGTGACTAGACTGAGAAAACCCTGCACTACAAATATCACACTTGTAAGGTTTCTCACCTGTATGTATTCTACTGTGTACCTTCAGATCACCAGCTGATGTAAATACGGCACCACAAACATCACACTTGTAAGGTTTCTCACCTGTATGTATTCTACTGTGAGTTTTCAGGTGACTAGTTGTAGAAAATCTCACATCACAAACATCACATTTGTGTGGTTTTTCTCCTGTATGTGTTCTTATGTGTGCTGTCAGATGATCAGATTTAGAGAATCCGAAACCACAAAATTCACACTTGTGAGGCTTTGCTTGAATGTGTTTCTTTCTATGCACAGAAAGATCATTAGAACAAAAACAAGTAAAATCGCAGTTCTGACATCTGAAGGGGTCACTTCTCTGCCTGAATTTTTTCATGTCTGTTTAGATTATAACTTGAAGTAAATCCGAGACCACAAAACTCACATTTGTAAGGTTTCTCTGAACTGTTGCTACTCATTTCATGTTTATCATTTTGTGAAACAAATAACTCATTTTCTAGCATTTCATTATATTTCTCATTATTGACAGTCAGACTGTCATCATTTTGAGCCATGATATAAGCATTTGCTGACATTTCCTGACTCTCATTCTGAGCCATGACATAAGCATTAGCTGAGCTTCCTGGACTCTCTTAAGTCATGCAGTCTCTGTTCTCTAGATGATAAACCTAGTTCTTTATTCTTGTTTTCTGTTTGTTTCTATACTGCATCATTTATGCTTATTTATCATCTTATACTCTTCAATCTCATATCCTGCATTTACACTAACAAATGTTTTGTTCTCCTCACCGTCTGTCTTATCTCCTTATCTAGTCTCAATTTTGATTGTGTATTCTGTTAGTCACTCCTTATTGTCCGTTTCAAATGTATTTATCGCTATATGTATCTTCTGTTCTGGAAGATTCTCTGAGAAATAATCAGGTTTTGTTACTTGGAAGCACTAAATCCTATACAGACTTTAGATTTTCATAACGTCAATCTGGCACTTGTTGAAGTAGTTTCTTGTGCTAGCACTGATTTCTGAACTTTAGATTTTCATAACGTCAATCTGGCACTTGTTGAAGTAGCTTCTTGTGCTAGCACTGATTTCTGACAAATGGAAACAGTGAAAGAAGTTATAAAACATACCAAATTAATAACAATACAACATATCACTTGCATGAACAGAATAGTTGACATGGTATGACAAGTTTACCAACAAGCTACCAATGGGCTGAACTAAACAGATAACATTTGGTACTATGTTAGCGTCTGTTCACATGCCTTTTTCTACTTTAGCGAGAGCAGTGTATCAAAACTTTACCTGAACTTGTAGACCAGGACAATTTTGTATAAATATTGGTATAAAAATAATGACGCTTTATGAAAAGAAATGTCATACATATGTATTTTTGGTGACACATTAATATTCACTTTATTCTTCGTATGCTCCATATCGACCACTTGTTAACCACACTGTGTGATTTGTATGTGATCTGAGCCTAAGAGTGATTGTATGTTGTGACAGTTATGCGCATACAAGTAGGCCAGCACATACGGTTTCTGCAATGCTATGTATTTACTTGGGTAGCTTCCATAGGTCCTATAGTCGCCTACTGACATGCCTTGTAGGTCCTTACGACATGCCTTGTAGGTCCTTATGACATGCCTTGCAGGTCGCAGTGGTACTATTCTTTGCTTCCCTGACAGGCCCCAGCACCACGTGGGCAAATATTTACTTTAACACTTTCGCTGCCAGCCATTTTTCAACAAAGTCTGGCTCACTGCCATGCTATTTTTCGGTATGATCAGTTTTCAGAGTGACAATTTTTTAAAAATCGTAAAAATAAACTAATAAACTTAGGACTTTTAAACTATGGAATAGTTAGTTTAGTTAGTTAGTTTATTCCTTTCGAGCCAAAGGCGGCACATAGGGCTGAGGTTTTAGATCTCCATGTGATACGGTTCTTTGCTAGCAGTTGGAGATCTTGTATGGTTTACATCCCAATAGTTTACTTTCTTGTTGGATGGTTCTTCGAAGAGTGGTCTTTGGTCTTCCACGTTTTCTTTTCCCAACTGGTGACCACATAAGGACTTGTCGATTTAGTCTCTTTTGTCTGATCTAAGAACATGACCTAAATATTTCCACCTTCGTTTCCTTATAATATTTGGAATAGTGTTCATATATTAATGAGCTACTAATCTGTCTATATGTGGAATCTATTCTTTATAATCCACAAGCTATTGTAGTAACTGATATCCCCATACCTATCCACTATGTGTTTACTTACGAAAAATAGCTACAAAATCGGACTTATACCGACGTTTACCGTGTGTATGTTAGATCCGCCATTTTGGAGAGTTCGTCAGAACAATACGAAGTAGTACGTCACGGGACCCCGTTTCTGCAAGCGATACTCCCGTTTAAAAGACATCGTCGATGGCACATATCCTCCGCCGACAAAAGTCTGCGGCAGCGGCAGTGAAAGGGAGTTGGTACTTCGCCGACTTTTGTCATCGGTGGCAGCGAAAGTATTAAAGTAACTTGAAGAATATACACACTCTGTATGTCAGTGAGAAAAGTCAATAACAAATCTTCAGCATCTTTTCTTAGCACTTTCCAGCATATATGTTGTCCACAGCAAGATTAGAGTAGTTCATTAAGAACACAGCTAACTAATACTTTTTTTCAAAATGTGTATTTTGGCATCCAATCACAAAGGTGTAATTGCTTGTCTGTTTACCCGTGATTGGATTCACATGCTTTTCATGATCTCATCAACTTCTTATAAAAATCTGTTAGCAACGTTACACAGCATCAACACTTGTCTTACATTTATTACACTAGATCGATGGTGCTCAGACAGCCAATTATTGGTAAACTGCCCACTATGCTTCAAATACTTGGTTGGTAGACTGCAGAAGATGTGATAGACTGCGCGCTAAAGTAACATCCAACATTATGACTGTAACCAGAGCTAAAGTGTGTTGCTGTGTTTAGATATGAAATGCAGAGAAAGCATAGCACGGCAAATAATTGTACATGTTTGTTGCGTGATCTAGATATAATTTGTTTAGGTATAATACTGTGACGACTGTCTCTAAAATACTTCTAGTTATACACAACCGACCAAAGTTCTTTGACCACTATAATTCAATCATTATGTCAAGATTATTATTATTAATTATAGCAATTGAATTGTCTTCTACATCATGTGTGTGGTGGCGTCTGTGGCTTAGTGACTGTCTATTAACTCCGACGTTCTGAGTTCGAATCACGCTGCGGACAATTTGGTTGCAAATTGTTTCGCGTGGATTTTAACAAAGGACGATGGCACCACCCGTTCAGATTGCAATGGCAAACTACTGAACGTAATAATGCCTAGAAAAATTACAAACAGCGTTCTAAACTGGGGTTGATTCGCAAAGTCCTGTAAAGGATATGCAATTTACATTTTTTTCTACATCCTGTGAGGAATCATCATCATCAGGTGCCGTCTCCACATCGAAGGTTGGCTGCAATGAATCTCCAAGCATCCTCTGTCTTTCGCCTTGGTGTTGCACACTGCTAGACTGTAACCTGTCCATTTCTTAAAGTTTCCTCCCACTTATCTCTCGGTCTTCCTCTTGCTCTTCACCCCTCAACTTTCCACTGACCACTTGCTTGGTCTACTAGACCTACTAGTAATTTATTTAGTAAAGATTTTATCATGGTGTCATGTCTTTTTATGAATACACGACCCCTTAATTTTAAGGAATGAATATTACCATTGCACGATGTTCAAGTATAAGTTAACGTCACTATAGATACTTACTTGTAGAATGTCCCTTTATGATTGTTTCAACATCTCTAATTGGAAACACCATGGCCGTGATAATCTCAGGACAATCCGCCATTGTTTACATGACATTGGCTATTAAAACGTAACACGTTTATTGTATCTTCAGTTATCAGTTATATGAGGACAATCATCATAGCACTCTGGACATGTCCATAGGGGCTCCTATCTTCGTCTCAGTAAATCCAGCAGCGTCCAGCGACCCAACACGCCAGTTCAATGTTGATTAATCAATCTCCTTACATATTTAGTATGTCGTTTTTTCGGGCTGCACCAATATTGACACCCATCTCTCTCAATCTGGTCAGCGAGTGGGATTCACAGCCCTGAAACTCCTCTGTTCGGAAAGACTCTCAATGTGTGAAGAATGTCATTTCGATCCATGGCAGCTCCCTCTGATATCGTAGCCAAACCAGTCAATCTATCAGCTCGTTCATTACCCCTAACTCCTGCGTGCCCGGGGACAAAAATGAAGGTGATTTCTCTGATCATTGTCTGTACCAGTACCTCCACCCAGGTGCGTCTCACCATTCCTGATTCAACTTTACGAATCATGATCATGGAGTCACTGAGTATGAAAACACGAGAGTAGTTGTGAGGTGCCAACCAGTTCACCGCCTCCGTAACCGCCCGAACCTCCATTGTCAAACTACTTGTGGTTGTTGCGTAGGCCCCACTGACCTCTCTTATTATTTTTCCTTCTGGGCGTGCTGAAAAAGCCCACGCACAGCGTTGTTGGCGAATGACTGAGCCATCGGTGTAAATAACCACATCTGTATCATTGATGATGTCATTCAAGAGAGCCTCCACCTCCACGTTAATCAGTGATAGATTATTTTGTTCGCAGCTTTTCTTAATAGATGTAATAACTGTGAAAGCAGTCTGAAATTGAGGTGGCACAGCAATCCATTCCTCTCATGTATCAATTCTGGAAGGATCACATATTTTCCTAAGCGTATCTTCCGCCTGACTCAGCCATGATCTGCCTCTCTTGAGTCAGACACCCTTTCTCCTTAATGAGTTCTTTATGGAGAGGATGTTCCTTGTTTGCATTGATTCTTAGATATGATCGAACCTTCCAAGTTTCAATTCTGTTAGCAATAGTTGGGAGGTCAAGAAGGAATCGCATCTTGTATTTTATCTTATCTCAATCACATTTGCTGTGAAGCGTCGTGGGAAGAGAAAGCTTCTATCTTGTGCCAGGTGTGTTGCGCTTGACGTTGTCAGTCCATGCTCTCGCAGGGACTCTGAGATGTTATCTATCCATCGTGTTCTTGGCCTGCCTCGTGCTCTGCACCCTGAGTGTCGATTATTGTAGGCACGTGATGGTAGTAAATGTGATTCCATTCTCATTAGATGGACGAACCACTAGATTCTTTGCTTCTCTGTGTACTGTATGCATGGTATAGTACCAACGATGCTTCTGATATTCTCGTTTCTCACTCTATCTCTCCTTGTAACGTTGACAGCTTTTCGTAGACATTTCATTTCACATGTTGTAACGTTGACAGCTTTTCATAGACATCTCATTTCACATGTTGTAACGTTGACAGCTTTTCATAGACATCTCATTTCACATGTTGTAACGTTGACAGCTTTTCATAGACATCTCATTTCACATGTTGTAACGTTGACAGCTTTTCGTAGACATTTCATTTCACATGGTGTAACGTTGACAGCTTTCATCTCATTTCACATGTTTATTGTATCATCATCATCAAAATATACCTACTTTGTGTTACCAGAGCCAAACATGGACATTGAGCAAAGCGCAGTCACACAAAATAACTACATGTGAAATGCGTTGCCTGAGAAAAGTTACCAACAACACAAGAAAAGACAGAATCACCAACATCAGCATAAGAAAGAAAGTTGGCACAAAACCGTGCTTGAATTATATAGATAAACAAAGAATGAAGTGGTTTGGCCACTTAATAAGAATGCATCCAAACTCCACAGTATACAGAGTCTTCTACAACAGAACATCGGGAAAGAAGGCAAGAGGAAGACCACGGAAAAGATGGTTAGATGGCGTGGCAGCATCCTGTGAAAGAGCAAAGATAACAATCACACAAGCCACCAGAACAGCGCAAGACAAAAACAGAAAACCACGACACTGGGCAACAACCCGGTAGCAGTGTGACGACAAAGAAGAAGAAGAAGAAGAAGAAGAGCAGAACTTTGCCACCACAACAGTCCTCCAGAATTTCTCTCTCTCATAGGCCAGATGTCCTGCCTCTGCAGCCGTCATGTTCAAACCACCAGTTACATCCTGAATCCATCTTCTCCGTGGTATTCCTCTTCTTCTCTTTGCCGGTATGCCTCCTTCCATGATGGTTGTCTCCAGCCTGTCATGTCTTTTTATATGTCCAAAATATCTCAATTTTCTCTTTCTTATTTGTAGCATTAGCAACAAATTGATATCTTTCTTCTTCTTCTTCTTTTGTCAGCACACTGTTACCGGGTTGTTAACCCAGTGTTGTGGATATCTTTATTGAATGTAGTAAATTACTACGTTGCCGTCATTCTAGCTCCCAAATCAAAGGGTATTCTTCTATTGTCGTCACACTGCTACCCGGTTGTTGCCCAGGGTCGTGGTTTTCTTTTCTTTCTTTTTCCTTGCTCTGTTCTGGTGGTTGTTATTTTTTATCTGTTCTGGTGATTGTTATTTTTGCTCTTTGACAGGATTCTGCTATGCCATCTAACCATCTTTTCGTGGTCATCATCTCGCCTTCTTTCCCGATGTTCTGTTGTAGAAGACTGTATACCGTGGAGTTTGGCTGCATTCTTATTAAGTAGCCAAACCACTTCATTCTTCGTTTCTCAATGTAATTCAAGCAAGGTTCTGTGCCAACTTTCTTCTTAAGCTGATGTTGGTGACTCTGTCTTTTCTGGTGCTGTTGGTAACTTTTCGCATGCAGAGCATTTCACATGTAATTTTTTGAGACTGCGCTTTGCTCATTGTCCATGTTTGGCTCTGGCAACACAAAAGTAGGTATGAGTGGATTCCATTGATAGAAGTTTCCAATCTCCAGAGGCTTACATGGATCTACTGTCCTGTGCATGCGGGTGTTCCTTGGGGTGGCAAAAAACAATATACAGCCCAAAACGGTTGAACATGTTTCTCATCCGGAACAGTCTCGTCGTGTCATAACTGCACACGCTCTTTAGCTCGGAGCTAAAGTCAATAAGTAAGGGAAAGTCATTGACAAGGGAAAGTCAATAAGTAAGTCAAACATGGCTGTAGAAAAATAACTAAATATGATAACTTGAAACCAGTTTATTTTTATACATACATTATCCCTTTTTTTCTCAACATAATTTCCAACAACATTGATGTACTTATCCCATCGCTGTATAAGTCAAACCGACTGCATAGAACTGCATACTGTTTTCTAAACCACGTTTTCACGTCACATTCAACCTCGGTGTCATTCGCGAAATGTCTCCCGCCAAGGTGGGTTTTCAGTGGACCGAAAAGGTGGAAATCACTAGAGGCTAAGTCGGGACTGTAAGGTGGATGTTCCAGAACCTCCCACCGTAGTTGGTTAATTTTCTCCAGTGTTAATCTAGCCGTATGTGGTCTGGCATGGTCATGAAGAAGCAACACCCCTCTAGTCAGCAGTCCTAAGTATCGTTATAACTTCACAGTACGATTCAGAATTCACATTGTCACCTTTCTTCTTAAAACTGGTTCAAAGCACTCCTTGACAATCCCAGAACACCGCCAGCATAACATTCCCTGCTGATGGCGTAACCTCGAATTTTTTGTCCGATAGCAAAGAAGGATGTTTCCACTGCATTGAAGCACGCATTGGTTTGGTAGGCCACATAAACGCATAAACTTCTAACATGTTTAGGACACGTGCATCGATTTCAACCAAACCTCCTTAGTCGCCTCTTACGACATGTGTAGCAGGTAACAGTGATTCTATTCTTTACACCCCAAATTTGGGCCTCGGTAACCACTCGGGCGATGCACCCATGATTCGTCCCCAGTAACAATCCTGTTCAGCATGTCTTCTCAGCATCTCTTCTCAGCATGTCTTCTCCTTCATCTGCGTATCGACAGAGATGATGCAAGGACAGGCCAAATCGGTTCATTTTGTGTTCCTCCTTCAATTGTCTGGGTACTCACCATGAGCACACTTTCTTAAATTTCAATCGATCATGCATTATGCTGAACCATGTGAGTACCCTATTGCAGATGCTACAGAGTCTATCGTTACTAGCCTGTCACCTCTAATCATCTCCTCCAGTGTTGTCAATGATAGGACTGACACAAGTTAGAGAGGTAGGTCTCTAAATAATACACTAGCAGAAGTTGTCAGTGCTGGCATGTAGATATCTAAGTGAATCACACAACGTACTGACATTTTCTGAGGTCACACAAGAGTGGTTCAACAAGTGACTTACATAGAGCAAACAAAGAAGACCAGAAGTAACTGTAGAAGAGAGCAGGACACAAACTAATCTTTCGTTCTTTCTCGAATCCTGTATGCCTCACAGCGTCAGGTCAGGAAGAGATTTCTAAAACGGGCCCTAGTATGCGCTTCGTAGATAGTCTCTTTCGTCGCCTCTGTTATCTCTGAGGTCCATCTTTGCGTGGCCGGCCTTTTGCTTTGTACCCATTGTAACGGAGCAGCATTGCTCTTTGGGGTGCACTGTCTGATGGTAATCTGCTTACGTGGCCGAACCATTTAATTTGTTGTTTCTTGATGAAGTCTAGTACTGATGTTGTACCCACTTTTTCCTGATGTCTTCATTTCTCAACCGGTCTCTTCTTGTTACACCTAGCATTCTGCGTAGACACTTCATCTCTGTTGTGACTAGTTTTCTTCTATCGTTTGTTGTCAGCGTCCAGGTTTGGCACTGGTAACATAATGTGGGAGAAAGATTGTGTTGAACATTGCTCTTTTTGTGTTCACGGTGACGTGTTTGCATCTTAAAATTGGCGCCATTTGCCATATCATTTGATTTGCTTTGTTGCATCTGTGTTGAATTTGCAAACTAATACAACTGGAAATTAGATAAGGGAAATTGCTGATGGAAGAAACACACCTGGACATGCTGGAGTGCAGGGTAACGAGCATGCTGACTTTCAAACAATACCCAGACTCAAGCGGGCAGAAGTATGAACAGAGCCGATATCAATGCGGTACGCTTTCAATTATGTGACATGGGCAAGTCTCAGACACTGGAACGAGTTCGAGAATTAGGCGTTAAGTTTGGACTTGCCAGACAGTGTCGTCTTCGTGGTAGAGTGAGAAGATATACTAATCAACTTCACATGGGTACGGTGAACAAATGGACTTTGGGATGGCTGCTGCAGTGGAGACAACACCTTCAGGAAACAACACAACCAAACACACACTTGATTGGAACTTACATGGAAGAGAGGAATGGGAAAGCCCAAGAACACCAAGCAAAGTATGGTTGGTAGAAGAAGTCAGAACTTCGTAGGAAGAGCTGAAGTCTCAGAATATAATTCATTTCAGAGTAACAACTGCGGCATGTTTCTCTGGGAACAAGCAAACTTTGTGTGATAAGCCATGCTCTGTTTACCAGATCTAATCAATTTTGTATTGCTGAAATACATCTCACCAGATTCTAAGCCACACTGCAATATTTGATTTATTGGACAATCATTGCACTCCGGTGAGTAACCATGTGGGCTCCGATCTCTTTGTTACACAGGAAGATCTCAGCGACAGTGCATTAACTCTGTAGCACCGACGAGGGTCTCCTATGTAATTTTAGTAGATGGTGAATATACAATTGTTAGTTGCAGACAGCAAGAAGGAGCAAATCAGGCAGTAGTATAGTCCTGATGTGAATATACAAACTGATTTTTAAAAATCTCCAGAAGAAATGAGTTAAGTACAGAAACATAGATAACAAACAAGATATACATTCACAGACATCTATTACAAAGATATAAAACATAGATAACAAACAAGATATACATTCACAGACATCTATTACAAAGATATAAAACATAGATAACAAACAAGATGTACATTCACAGACATCTATTACAAAGATATCTTATCTTGATGGGAAGGACTAGCTGACGACAGAGTTGTGTGGAAAGCCAAATTACGAAAGGGAGCAGAGTCTTTGAGAAGAGACTTATGTATAAGCTGAACGACAAGAGAGAAAAGCGAAAACACAAAAGTTGTCACAGTAAAACACTTGCCAATTGACGAAAAAGGCCATATAATTACAAAGATAGAAAGTACAACAATAAACAAATATATACACTTTACAAACAAGTTCAGCAACAGTCAACATATTTCTTGATATTCTTTATTACTTGTATACAACACAAATCTAATATCCATAAAGGGCAATATCTTCAGACTGTGATTTTCAAAACTAACATTTTTGTTGTGACCAACTATAAAAAGTAAGAAATTCTCATCAAATTAAAGTCAATTCAACTTTTACAGGTACCATAACCAAGAGCAAATATCTGCTGACTAATGTAAACATTGTATATCAATACAATCTAATTACAGATATGAATAATCAATCAAATACAACATGATAGAGCACAATGATATCTAAAAGTTTGTTTAGTTGTCGTCCACACTTCTACATTTCCAAGTACAAACTCAAACAATAGTTTAACATCAACCATCCACCACATATACATTTCCAAGTACAAACTCAAACAATAGTTTAACATCATCCATCTTCCAACCACCACATATACATTTCCAAGTACAAACTCAAACAATAGTTTAACATCAACCATCTTCCAACCACCACATATACATTTCCAAGTACAAACTCAAACAATAGTTTAACATCATCCATCTTCCAACCACCACATATACATTTCCAAGTACAAACTCAAACAATAGTTTAACATCATCCATCTTCCTGCTTTAGCCTGTTACGCCCCTGGCGTTTAGGGCAGCAACAAACGTACACCATTCTTCCCTGTTCATGGCCTTCCTCTGTATTGTGTTCCAGCTATGATTCATTTCCTTCAGCTCTTGCTCTATCGTTCTCCTCCAGGTTGTCTTGGGTCTTCCACGCTTTCGCCTACCCTCTGGAGTCCATCTCAGTGCAGTTTCGTGTCGGAGCCAGTCTCCATGCGCATCACATGTCCAATCCATCTCCAGCGTCGTCTTCGGATGATAGTGCCCATATTCTCTTGTTGGCATCGTGCAAGCAATTCTTGATTCGAGATAGTAGTCGGCCAGTACACGCGTAAGATTTTTCGGAGACAAGTTGTATGAAAGGCGGAGAGTCTGGACATATCCTGTTCTGTCATTCTCCAGCATTCCGATCCGTACAGCAAAGTTGACAGCACACAGCTGTTATAGATACTAGTCTTGGTTCTGATGCTGTATTGGGCAGATTTCCAGGCGGTCTGAAGGGTCATGAATGCACTGCGTGCTTTACTCAGTCTGTTTTTAATGTCAGATCCAGCGCCTCCTTCATTAGCTAATACACTTCCAAGGTATGTGAAAGCGGTTGTATCTCGGAGGGTTTTACCTTCTAGTTTGACTGGTGCTGGGGTTGCTATGTTCAGAGTCATTACTTCAGTTTTCTTCTGATTTATTTTCAGCCCAACCATCTCACTATATTGGTTAAGGCGGCAGGTCTTTTCCTGGATATCTCTATGTGTATGAGATAGGAGTGCGATGTCATCTGCAAAATCTAGGTCTTCCAGAGTGGTTGTGAGCGTCCATCTAATACCTCTTGCCTTATCTTCCGTTGTTATCACCCAATCTATGACAGTGTTGAATAATAGGGCTGACATAACACATCCTTGTCGCACGCCTGTTTTTACTTCAAACTTTAGTTCTGAAGTTTCAACACTGCATGCAAACTTGCTGTAGCAGCTTTTATAATATTTATAAAACACAGTGGGATTCCATACCATCTTAAGATACGCCATAGACTTTCGCGGTGTATGCTATCAAAAGCCTTTTCAAAATCTACAAAGTTGATATAGAGTTTGCTTTGCCATTCTGTGCATTGTTCTATGATATTTCTAAGAGCAAATATTTGGCCTATACAGCTCCGTCCTCTTCGAAATCCTGCTTGTTCCTTTCTCAGTTTCTTATCCACAGCGTCAGTAATACGTTGTACGATGATTTTGCTTAAGATTTTACTTGGGACAGAAAGCAGTGTTATTCCACGCCAATTATTACAATCGGCAAGGGAGCCCTTTTGGGTATCTTGATGATGACTCCTCTGTTCCATGCATCAGGTATTATTTGGGCATTCCATATAGTAGTAAACAAGGGTTGCAATATATTAGCTGCAAGTTCTGGGTCTATTTTGAATAGTTCTGCGTTTAAGTTATCATTCCCTGGTGCCTTGTTATTCTTAAGAGATTTAATTGCTGTAATGATCTCATCCTGGCTGGGTGTTTCAATGCCAATTTCTAACTCCTCTGTTGGTTCTGGTATGTCTGCTACTACCGTTGGAGGTGGTCTGTTTAGCAATTCTTTAAAATGCTCTGTCCATCGTATTTCTTGTTCCTTTTCCGTTGTCAATAGTATTCCATTCTTATCCTTTATGAGAGTATTTGATCTTCTGTAATGTTTTCCGCTTATTAGCTTTGTAATTTTGTACACTGTTCCCTGATCACACTTTTTGCTGCTTCTTCTGCCTGTACTGCCAGGTCTTCAACATACATTCTTTGTCGGCTCTCACAGCCCGTTTGATTTCTTTACTTGCGCTTTTGTACTGTTCTTGGTATCTTGCTTTCAGTCTTTCGGACTTTGCTTCTAACAATTTCTTTTTTAATATTCTTCGCTGTCTATTATTTTCCATGTTGTTGGTGTTATCCATTCTTTTCTTTTCTTTGTGCGGTACCCTAGACATGTTTCACTGCTTTTGCTATATATAGATGCTATGTTGTCCCATGTTCTATCTATGTTGTCAGTTTCATCCGTAGTTTCATTACTTTCTAGGGCTTGGAATCTGTTCTTTATCTGCATTATAAACTTATCCCTTACTTCCGTGTCTTTTAGTCTATCCACATCGAACCTCTTTGGAAGTTTTTCTGTTGTCCTGTTTTTCTTAGTTTAAGTTTGACATAAGCTGTGACTAGGTGGTGGTCACTACCAACATCTGCAACTCTCTTGACTACAACATCTAGCAGCGAGCGTCTCCAGGGTCCATTGATCATTATATGGTCTATTTGGTTTTTATCTCTGCCATTAGGGGAATACCATGTTAATTTGTGGATATCTAAATGTTGAAATAGGGTTCCTCCTATAACGAGATTGTTCATGCTGCAGAAGTTTACTAAACGTTCCCCATTTTCGTTCATCATACCACATCCATATTTTCCCATAGTTCTATAACTATGCGTGTTGTCTTGTCCGACCTTCGCATTTAGATCTCCCATAACAATGATAACATCATGGGATGGTGACTTGTCTAATTCTGCTTGTAGGTTTTCGTAGTACGAGGCTTTCTTTGTATCTTCGCTATCATTAGTTGGCGCATAGCATTGTAGGATTGTGATGTTTGTATGCTTCCCTTTAGTCTGATCTTAATCAAGCGGCTGCTGATAGGTTTCCATTCTAACAGACACTTTTCCACGCCCTTTCTTAGGATTACTGCTACTCCTTCATGGTGTAGGTCATCGTCTCGTCCAGAAAAAAGGACTGTTTCACCTGTTGCAGTGGTACTTCTTCCATTTCCTGTCCATCTGCTCTCGTTAACCCCTAGGATATGTAGATTATATCTTCTCATTTCTGCTGTTATTTGTGACAGTTTTCCGGTTTGTACATTGTTCTTACATTCCAGCATCCAATTCTGGTCTTGGTTTTGGCATTCAGGACTTCCGTCCTCATGAAAGTAGCTTCCTTTCGGCTTTCACCACTTCCAGTCATGTGAGTCAATGACTCTGGTAGCCCTTCATGCCCGTAGATAGGTTGTATGTTTGTTGTTGTTTCCGTAACTTTAATTTTTTTAAAGGATGGGATCGTTAGTCCCAAGCCCAACCCCCAACCTGGAGGACCAGGAGACCATGCTTCGTCTGTCCCCTCCTCAGTGACCTTTCCGGCTTGGGTAACCCTTCCGGGAACATAAGTTCCCACCGTCATAGCTCACTGTATCATTGGAGCACGCAAGCCTCCCCACCACTACAAGGTAATGGCCTCATGGGGAGGTATCCATCTTCCAACCACCACATATACATTTCCAAGTACAAACTCAAACAATAGTTTAACATCATCCATCTTCCAACCACCACATATACATTTCCAAGTACAAACTCAAACAATAGTTTAACATCATCCATCTTCCAACCACCACATATACATTTCCAAGTACAAACTCAAACAATAGTTTAACATCATCCATCTTCCAACCACCACATATACATTTCCAAGTACAAACTCAAACAATAGTTTAACATCATCCATCTTCCAACCACCACATATACATTTGTCTCTAGAATCTACATTCTTACTGCTATATGACACAACAACAAAACTTCCTGTAGCCTTTTCATAGCAGAACACGTAAAACAAAGTAATATAGTTTTACAAAATACAGAAACAGTGACGTATACAAGCAACGTTTCGCCAAAAGGCCTTTATCAAGCAAATGACACAACAAGAGTAACGAATTTGACTAACACTACAAATGGACGATTACATATTGAAACATTCAAACCTATCTAATGAAAAACTGGGAAAAACGAAATGAGTGCAACACAAAACCAGAAGTGGAAAAGAAGAGAAACAATAAACAATTAAGTGAATATATAACATATATATGAAGCAAATACACAGATTACAAGGCATGAGATGAGAAAGTACTAAGAAGCATAGGAATGTAATGCATTGAGTCCAAGAGGTCGCAAGGTACCATACAACTAAATAAAACGGTTCTGGGCAAATCGATTGTGATCATCAGAGGAACATGATCGGATGGCTGTGACCTGGACATCGCAAGCTCCCATTTGTAGTCTTTTCAGACATTAGGGTATGAAGTGCCTGTCACTTGACATTTCTAGGCCCCAGTGATAAGGTGGTCTAATTCCTTCCTTTCCTCTCATGTGGGATTGAAACCACAATTCTCTTGTGCCTGAGTTGATAGGTCAACGGTTACTTTCATGCGTCGCACACTATTTGTTGATTCCATAATAGAGTAAACTTTATACTTCACTATTTATTTACATATCAGATGGTTTACTATTTGATATCAACAAAACAATACAATAGGCAGTTATCATCTGTTATTTGAACTAGACACGATCCTCCCAAAATACAACATCCTTTCTAAATTCAAAGTTGCATTTTGACCAGGTTGACACATTGGTCATGTTTTCTCTCACACCATACTATGACACCAATCAAACATCATAATTACATTGTTCTTATATTCTGGTCTTAAGATCCATCCTTCTCTCACTCACAATTACTCACTCAAAACAGAATAACAAGCACAATTTCACAAACAGCATACAATTGTTATCATTCAAAAATGTTAATTTTGTTCTCTTACTATATGAAAACACCTACTTCAAATCATTGACACCACCTGACAACTTACTGTGAAAACTACTTTCCTTCTCATTTTACCATGTCAAAAACAAAACTGATAATAAATTTTCAACTTTTCCAAGAAAACAACAAAATTGTTATCACATTCCTTTATGCCTCCTCACTTTTCATGGCAGGTTTCTCTCTCTCGATCCCCATGGTAGGTCTCTCTCTCGCGATCCCCATGGTAGGTCTCTCTCTCTCGCGCGCGATCCCCATGGTAGGTCTCTCTCTCTCGCGCATGATCCCCATGGCAGGTTTAAGGGATCTCTGTGGTGTGGAGGTAAGGTGCTCACTTCTTGTTCTAAAGGTACTTGGTTCTTTTCTCACATAGAGCGATCAAGAGATGTGTCCAGATTTCTGATCTTCATGTCAGTGAGATGCTGGGGTAGAGTTGCTAGTCATATCAGAGACATACGATAAAACAGAGGTTCCATGCTAAAGTTGAGCATATTGAAGAGCTCTTGTCAGTTGAATTTTGATAGGAGTATGTTATAAAGTTGCTGCCCTCACAAAATGCATTTTTTAAATTAAAATTCCTACAAATTTTTCACTATCTTCAACAAACGACATCAGAGACCATCCTCAGTGCTACATAGTTTGTGCACTGCTGCTGAGATCTTCCTGTGTACCAAAGAAATTGGAGCACACATGGTTACTCACCAAAGTGCAATGATGATGGTCCTATCAATCAATCCATGAAAATGTGCCATCTCATGACATTCCAATTAATCTGATAATGGACATCTTCAAATGTTGTCTTGGTTATTGGTTACTAAACTGACGCATTGCACTCCGGAAGACCCATAGGTGCACAGTCTCCCCAACAGATATCAAAGAGTATGCATACTGATGGTTTCTGTGGCTCGCTGATTAAACACACCTCTCACTCTGCCTCTCAGGCATCCAGTTCGACTTGAACAACGGGTAACTCCAAACTGCTTAAATCGCTTGATCGATTCAACATCGATTTTAGTGTCTTCATCCAATAGAGAGTCGCAAAGAGACCGAAGAATATCCCCTTATCCATCTTCAACTCCCCAACAATCGATGCTGTTGATGCAAGCCTGTCCGCTCTCTCATTACCGTAAACACCTGCATGCCCAGGACAGTATATCCACGTAAGCCACTGGAGGTTAGAAACTTCTATAGACGACATCCAAATGTTGACATCAGCAAGTCCACTCTCTACATTCCTCTCTTCATGTTGTCACATCACCAAGTCCACATCCTCTCACTTAATGTTGTCTACATCAGCCAAGTCCACACTCTCCATTCCTCTCTCATGTTGTCTACATCAGCAAAGTCCACACCTCTCACATTCCTCTCTTCATGAGTCCACCATCTCACAAGTCCACACTCTCTTAATGTTGTCTACATCAGCCAAGTCCACACATCTCACATTCCCTCTCTTCATGTTGTCTACATCAGCCAAGTCCACACATCTCACATTCCCTCTCTTCATGTTGTCTACATCAGCAAGTCCACATCTCAATTCCCTCTCTTCATGTTGTCATCAGCAAAGTCACACATTCCATTCCTCTCTTCATGTTGTCTACATCAGCAAAGTCCACACATCTCATATTCCCTCTCTTCATGTTGTCTACATCAGCCAAGTCCACACATCTCACATTCCCTCTCTTCATGTTGTCTACATCAGCCAAGTCCACACCTCTCCATTCTCTCTTCATGTTGTCTACATCAGCAAAGTCCACACATTTCACATTCCCTCTCTTCATGTTGTCTACATCAGCAAAGTCCACACATCTCACATTCCCTCTCTCTTCATGTTGTCTACATCAGCAAAGTCCACACATTTCACATTCCCTCTCTTCATGTTGTCTACATCAGCCAAGTCCACACATCTCACATTCCCTCTCTCTTCATGTTGTCTACATCAGCAAAGTCCACACATCTCACATTCCCTCTCTCTTCATGTTGTCTACATCAGCAATGTCCACACATTCCCACTTAAAATTCGTAGGGAAACACTATTCATCGCATCATATTCCATTAACAACTGTCATCCTTTACTTGGGTACCTAAATTACAAGTACATCTGAAGTCTGAGTAAGGTTCAACTGAACAGAGTGGGACAATATTGATAAAGAAAGCAAGCTCTCAAGCAAAAATAAGTCAAAGGTATCATGCTTGAAATTTCATAGCAGATTAATAAAAAAAGATACCAAGAGGAAACACTGACCATGGTCCACTTAAACAAACAAAACATTCAAGAAAAATAAATAAAGGAGACATTCCTGTATTTATGTCAAGTTGAATCCAGATTGTAATGATAGATAGCTTACAAAAATCATCAACTACTTACACAGCAACTCCAGTGTTCAAATTCCAATTGTTGTCACAACAATCAAAGTCTGTGTAGGTGTTAGTATCTAGATAAACTATAGAATCAACCAAACTGTACATTCAACACTGACCATGCTGAAATACAAATCCAGCTCACAGCAACCATGTTACACCAACTATTTCACAGAATAATCTGCATACTATTAGTACAACAGAACAAATCTTCACACAGATGGTCGAAACAGACTTATATACAAATCCTGGAACAAACACTAGGTATATTGACAGTCTTAAGAATTTTAAAACGGGATACTGTGGTCTCAGAGCACACCATCATAGAATGGGTCTCAGGGACTCTGCTGCCTGCACCTTCTTCATCTGCGATCAACTTCTGCTATGCAACTACTCTGGTATGTGTCATAAACAGGGCAGTACGCTTGAGATCTTCACCGGCCCAATAATTTGTCCTGTAGGGTTGTTTCTGTTGGCCAGATTTCCATTCTCACACTACTCAGGATGGAGCAGTCTTGCAGAATGTGCTCTGGGGACTGTTTTGGTGCTCCACAGATGCAGGCAGCCGAGTCACTGAGACTCATTCTCTGGAGGTGTGCTCTGAGACAGCAGTGTCCCTAAGAAGAAGATTCTAAGTCTGAAGATTGTGCTTTTTTGTTTGTTTAGTGTATTTATACTGTCGTGCTCTGGGTTGTATCCTCCGTTTGTTTTTCTCCACATCATTTTCCTGGATTGTTTCAGGAGTCTTTGCTTCTGTAAAGCTTTGAGTTAGGGGGGGTGTTGTGTTAGGCTCCCTCCAGTCCGTGCGAGTTTGTCAGCCTTTTCATTTCCTGGTTTCCACAGTGTGCTGGTATCCACTGTAAGACTCCTGTGGAGCACCAAAGCAGTCCCCAGAACACATCCTGCAAGAATGCCCCAGTGTGAGCATTGTGAGAATGGAAATCTAGCCAACAGAAATAACCCTTCAAAACAAACTATGAGGGACCAGTGTAGAGCTCAAGTGCACCGCCCTGTTTATGACACATATCGGAGTAGTCGCACAGCAGAACTTGATTGAGAAGAAGAAGAGTCTTAGACTGACCGCTACTTTCTTGACATCATAAAATGTATACAGCACAGGATATTGGCAGTCTCTTAGAATTATACATAGATTCAAGTTAATGTCTGAATGTGTCCACATAACATGAATATATTTCTATTACAAATGTTTTTCAAATGCACAAAAATGATGGTCAGTAACATCCCACTTGTAAGGCTTCTTCTGTGTAGCTTTAGGTTATCAGCTGGAGTGAAAACAGCATCACAAACATAAGACTTGTACAGTGTCTCTACCTTTATTCATTCTTGAGTGTACTTTTAACTTGCTACTTATGGATTCTCCTATAGGAATTCTTATTTTTCATGTTTGTTGGCATACATGCTCTGATATAACCAATAAAAGGTTCAACCATAGTACCATAAAGATCGAACAGTAAAACAGGTATACGAGCAGGCTCATCTATCAACATCGAACTGGTACAGTCAGTCGCTGGAAGCTGGAGATCGGGACACCTATGGACATGTCCAGAGTGTAATGAAGATATTATTCCAAATTGAAACTTGCAAAGCTTCTAATCTGTATGTGTTTTTCTGTGCCGTGTCAGGTTGCTAGATTGAGAGAATCCAGCACAACAAATATCACACTTGTAGGGTTTCTCTCCAGAGTGTTTTCTTTTGTGTCTTGTCAAACTACTAGATTGAGAGAACACTTCACTACAAAAATCACACTTGAAAGGTTTCTCTCCTGTATGTACTCTTGAGTGTGCCTTGAGGTCACCGGGTCTAGTAAATACTGCATCACAACCATTACATTTGAAAGGTGTCTCTCCTGTATGCTTTCTTCTGTGTGTTGTCATGTGACTAGATTGTGAGAACCCTTGATTACAAACATCACATTTGTAAGGTTTCTCTCCAGTATGCATTCTTATGTGTATTGTCAGGGTACCAGATCTACTAAACACTGCATCACAAATATCACACTTAAAAGGTTTCTCTCCTGTATGTATTCTTCTGTGTACCTTCAGGTCACCGGGTCTAGTAAACACTGCTTCACAAAAATCACAATTTAAAAGTTTCTCTCCAGTATGTATTCTCCTATGTACCTTGACACTACTAGCTGTAGTAAACATGACATAACAAATATCACACTTGTACAGTTTCCCTCCAGTATGCTTTCTTCTGTGTTCTAACAGGGCATTAGAATCAGGAAATACTACTTCACAAACATCACATGTGTTGACTTTCTCTCCAGTATGTTTTCTTACGTGTGCTGTGAGACTAGCTTTACCAGGAACATCACACTTGTAAGGTGTCTCTACTGTATGTTTTTTTCTGTGTTTGATCAGGCTACCAGAGTCTGAGAATCCGACACCACAAACATCACACTTGTGAGGCTTCTCACCAGTATGTGTTCTTTTGTGTACCTTTAGGTGGTGGGATCTGATAAAATTAACCCCACAGAAATCACACTTGTACGGTCTCTCCCCTGTATGTGTTCTTTTGTGGGATGTCAGGTTACTAGCATCGTAGAATCTTACATCACAAACATCACACTTGTAGGGTTTCTCTCCTGTATGTATTCTTCTGTGTATCTTCAATCCGCCTGAATTACTAAATTTTGCACCACAAATATCACATATATATGGTTTCTCCCCTGTGTGTCTTCTCTTGTGTCCCTTCAATACCCCAGCACTAGCAAAAACTGCACTACAAACATCACACTTGTATGGTTTCTCCCCCGTATGTTTTCTTCTGTGTACTGTGAAGTGACTTGAGCAAGAAAATCCTGCACCACAGATATCACATTTGTAAGGCTTCTCTCCTGTATGTATTCTTTGGTGTATTGCAAGGCTACCAGATTCAGAGAATCCTACACCACAAACATCACATTTGAAAGGCTTCTCACCAGTATGTATTCTTCTGTGTGCCTTTAAGTGATGAGATCTAATAAAATCTAAATCACAGACATCACACTTATAAGGTCTCTCCCCTGTATGTGTTCTTTTGTGGGATGTGAGAGTACTAGAGTCGTAGAATCTTTCACCACAAACAACACAACTGTATGGTTTCTCTCCTGTATGTATTCTTTTGTGCACTTTCAAACTGCCTGCACTAGCCAGCGATACACCACAAACATCACACTTGTAAGGCTTCTCTCCTGTATGTATTCTTCTGTGTCCCTTTAATACACCAGCATTAGCAAAAACTGCACCACAAACATCACACTTGTATGGTTTCTCCCCTGTATGTTTTCTTCTGTGTACTGTGAAGTGACTTGAACAAGAGAATCCGATACCACAGATATCACATTTGTAAGGCTTCTCTCCTGTATGTTTTCTCTTGTGTTTTGTTAGACTTCCAGATTCTGAGAATTCAACACCACAAACATCACATTTATAAGGCTTCTCGCCAGTATGTATTCTTCTGTGTGCCTTTAAGTGGTGAGCTCGAATAAAATCTAGACCACAAACATCACACTTATAAGGTCTCTCCCCTGTATGTGTTGTTCTGTGGGATGTGAGAGTACTAGAGTTATAGAATTGTATACCACAAACATCACAACTGTACAGTTTCTCTCCCATATGTGTTCTTCTGTGTGATGTCAGGGCAATAGATTGATAGAATCCTTTATCACAAAGATCACATTTGTAAGGCTTCTCTGAACCTGTGCTACTCAAATCATGTTGATCATTTTTAGAAACACAGGCTGACAGTTTGTTATATTCTTCATTACCGACGGTCAGACTATCATCATTTTGGACAATCTTTTGGTGATGTCCAGTGACCTTCAATAGCCCACTGAAGTCAAGAATTGAAATCTTCTTTTTAGATGGCAAACCTATACCTTCTTTCTTATTTTCTGCTTTCTTGATGCCGTCTCCTTTGTGTTCGCTCATGATCTTATACTCCTCGGTTTTATCTACTGTATACTTCACAATACTTACTGTGTTTTCTCTCAGTATTTCTTTACTGTCTGTTTCATCTCCCGTATCCGTCTCCATTTTTATCATATTTTCTGCTAGTATTTCTTTGTCTGTTTCATCTCCTATATCCATCTCCATTTTTATCATATTTTCTGCTAGTATTTCCTGACTGTCTGTCTGATCTACTGTTTCTGTTTCCATTTTATATGTTCTGTTAGTGTCTTCTTATTGTCTGTCTTATCTTTTGTAGTTTTCTCCTTTGTCTCATGAGATGCAGAAGATTTTCTGAGACACAATCAGGTCTTAAAAGTTCTGAGTGCCGACTTTTCAATTTCTTAACATCAATCTAGCAGCTTCTTCTTCTTGCGTTGTTCTTACGACCAATTTTAATCACTCTTTGTGATATGTTTGATCTTTGCCAAGAACGTGTATACGTTGCACATTGGTTTGTAGGCCCCTAAACGCATAGACTTCTACACGTTTATGACATGTGCATCCGATTTCAGCCAACCAAATCTGACAGCTGAGGAAGTAGCTCCATGTGATAGCACTGATCCCTGATAAACGGAAACAATGAAAGGAGACAATTATAAAACAATAAATAACAATATAGCATAACATCTACATTTGTACACGTCTTTGACATAAGGATAAGAAAAAATCTACATCTGCTAGTCGAGGAGGTAGGGGTAGTAACTCATGGAAAGTGACAGCCATGTATATGCTGGTTATGAATAGTCAAGATCCTACCTGGTTCCCATCTTTTCACCTAGTTCATATATGGCTCCCATACCACACCCGGGCAAGTCTTGGCTGACTGACTAAACACGAGTAGGCGTGAAAAATCCAGCTTAACCCATTGATGTCCCCCTTTCCTTCTAGTTTGACTACATTGCCATATCAAAAAATCCAACAACTCAGTAGTAGGGTCCAATAACCTTCTGTGGCTAAGCCCTTCCCTAGCATTCTGAAGGTCGTAGGTTTGAATCTGGACAGCACTGTTCTGTTCACTCGTGTATTTTTTTTAGACATTCCTAGGATTGTTGCCAGAGCTACGGAGTCCGCGCAATACTCTCAACAGGTAGCGTGCCTGCCATTTCTGTGGAGTCATATGGGGTAAAACCTGGTGCAATGAAGTCAATCTTTTGGCTTTAGAACCTCGGATGAAGCGATTGGATAACCCTCAATATCCCAATTGCAACAAGAGGTGATAAGACATTGGCATTGCACTGAGCCAGATAGGATCACACTGCTTACCCATGGTGATGACTGCTGTGTTGGGAAGGAACATCTGGAAGAGTGGGGAAGTGCAGTCTGAGTCTTACTAAGTTACTGTTGTCAGTACAGTGGTGTATAAATACAAGCTGTAGTAACAACTTAACAAGCTCAGACCCAGAAGCCAGTTAGGGCCTGCAAGTAGTACGAATAGCGAGGATTTTGTGTGCCCCTCCCCACAAATTTGAACCAGTGACACTGATTTGACACATATGCAAGGAAATACCAGGGAGTCTACTACTACTAAATACTTATACTCACCAGATTGCAGCCTAATGATAAATACCAGGGAGTCTCTGTCTACTACTACCAAATACTTATACTCACCATATTGCAGTCTAATGATAAATACCAGGGAGTCTACTACTACTAAATACTCACCAGATTGCAGTCTAATGATAAATACCAGGGAATCTACTACTACTACTAAACACTCACCAGATTGCAGCCTAATGATAAATACCAGGGAATCTACTACTACTAAACACTCACTAGATTGCAACCTAATGATAAATTAAATATCACTGAAAGGTTAAAGAGTAGCCGTGACGAAGTCTGCAGTTATGTTATGAGTTAAAGTGACATCATGAAGGGAGGTATTTCTTCTTCCCAGCACCTACTTAAGTTACTCAACTATCACTACTCACTACTCACGTGTGTTATCGTTGCTTAACTTAAATTTACAGGTTCAAATATTGTTTAATATTAACGACAAAACAGAACAAATGTGTGTAAATAAAAGAGAGTATGTCACCCGTTGGATGTAGCAAGTTTACATTATCGATAAAAGGTTAAAGGGGACACAAGGGAAACTTCGGCCAGAGATGCACGTTCTCACATTGGTACTACCGTACTGTCATTCAATTGACGGGAAGATACGGCATTATCATTGTACTTGCAAAACTTGTAAATAAATTGATGCCAACTGTAAATATTACCGCCAAACGCAATATATTCAATGAAAACGACATAACGAATTGTATTTACCTTGATTTGTTTCAATCTGTGTAACGTCAAAAATTAACCAGAGGTAGGGTTGCCAGATAACATTTTAAGCCGGATAACAAAATTAGAAAAAAAGCCAAATAATGTAAACCGGAGGCTAAATCCACTGACAGCACAGTACAAAAACTACAAAGAGAACTTGCTCGGCTTTCAGAAAAGGCAGAAATTCACTTTCAGTGGATTCCATTTCACTGTGGCATTGCAGGCAATGAGAGTGCTGATGTCTTAGCTAAGAAGGGCAGTGCCAAAGAGCAAATTACCAACCCTTGTCTTTTCAAGAGGTCAAAACCCTCATACAGAGAAAATCTGCAGTAGACTGGAAGACAAACACTGGATATGATTATGGAAAAGACTCCTCAAAGACCTAAGCAGAACAGACCAGGTCATTATATTTCGACTACGCACCGGACACTGCAGACTCAACAAACACTTATACAGACTAGGAATAAGTCAAACAGCTCTCTGCCAGTGTCAGCAGGCAGAACAGACACCAGAGCATATCCTGCAAGACTGTCCTCTTCTGTGTGAGCTGAGAAGCAACATGTGGCCACACCCAGTCGACCTGAAAACTAAGCTTTGGGAAACCTGACAGACCTGAAGCTGTCTGCCCAGTTTGTGGTCCACAGTAAATTAAGCGCATGACCAGAGATCGCTGAAGAAGAAATATTCGGTCGCCCGTCTGCCCAGCGTGTTCGTAGCGCGTTGGACTACGGTGACTATCCCTCTGTGTGTGCGGGTTCAATTCCGCGGATGGCAGAAAAAGCCACAGATTCCCCAGATTTACGGTGTTCGTGGCACCGAACCGAAGGTTACGATGTCCATGGCACTGAGCCAAAGAGCTGAAAAGCTCAAGTGCTTCTGGATCGGAAAAAAAAATATATTCGGTCGCATCTCACTGATAATTATAGAGACAAGGACGCCATGTGACGATTGCAATACTACTTCTACTATCATAACAATATTAATATCAATATAAATTAATATTGCAGACGAAGATTCAAATATATGATTCTGAAACATGGACAGCTACTCAAGGCACGAGAGAAGACTTATTTTTCACCTTCGATGTCTTCGTAAGATTATGAACATGTGGTGGTACGACAAGATGATAACCAACTCTGAAGTACTGCAATGTACAAACTTGCCTTCCATCATGGGCATACTCAGCAGTAGAAGACTTAGATGGCTAGGGCATGCGCGAAGAATGGACAATGACCGCATTTCAAAACAAATGTTGTACTGTGAACTTTCGGAGGGGAAGAGGCACCAAGGCAGACCACTGCTCGGATATAAAATGTCTGCAAGGCCTCAATGAATAACTTTTCTATCGATCCCAGCAAATGGGAGCCACTGGCTGATGATCGTGATATAGGGCCTATGGAAGTGCCCGTCTGCCCAGCGTGTTCGTTGCGCGTTGGACTACGGGTGACTATTCCTCTGTGTGTGCGGGTTCAATTCCTCGGGATGGCAGAAAAAGCCACAGATTTCCCAGATTTACGGCGTTCGTGGCACCGAGCCGAAGGGTTACGATGTCCATGGCACCGAGCCGAAAATCTCAAGTGCTTCTGGATCGGAAAAAAACAACAACAATTACACACGATTTTTAGGATATATTAAATATTACATTTTAATGAATTTTTGGTAAACACACCCCAAAAACAGCTTTTTTGACCGAATTTTGAGTGAATTTTTACACAAAAATTTATAAAAAATTAAATATTTAATGTATCCTAAAAATCATGTGTAATATTTTAGATATTACAATTGCACACCTTAGAGTGAAAACAGAATTCACTCATATTCATTAGATTCAGAGCCGTAGGGATTTGAAATTTTGTTTTTGGCTGCCATTTTGTATTGTTTCCAATGCAACGCTTTTGACATTTTTTACTTATTTTTTCTACTATTCTAAGTCATAATCTTTCAAAATGGTTATACAAATTTTAGATTAATGTGAAAACAACGGAAATAGCTTCATGATCCCCATACTACGAATCCCTTAAATAGTCCGTTTAATTATCGATTAAATCCCCAAATTGATATAAAAATAGTATAAAATTATGTAAAATAATAGTAATAAATAACAAACCATCATAGAATAAGATTAGTTTTCGGAAATTGTCACTTGCATTAATACATCTTGTCTACAGAGTCAGTTTATGTGGCGTCGTCGAACTAAATCCTGAAATCCCTTCTGAGCAATTATTGCTGATATCATCACCTTCTGGCCCCGAGTAACCCACAACCACTCACAGTCCCATCCTCCCTCCTACCATCTCACAGTCCCTCATACAGTTCTTTTAAGGGCTCCCAATTTGAAAAAAACACCGCTTTTGTTAAAACCCTAACACACAAAAAGCACGACATCCGTGACCTTTGTTTCCCTGTACGTTCGCATCTCGTGAACTCTGTGACCAGTCGACTGATTTCACTTGAACCAGGACAGCCAGATTCCCCTTTTTAACGGTGAGATTGTACAGAGCTAACTATAAACTTATCTAGAGTTGGCTGTGGATTGTACAAAGTACCCAATTTTCTTTCAGCAGTTGACGCAACTGAGCTCGCCTACTTGTAGGTGCATAACTGGCACAATGTACAATCGCTCATAGGCTCAGATCACATACAAATCACACGGAGTGGTTGACAAGTGGTCGATATGGAGCGTTTGAAAAAGACGAATAAGAAGTCAACTGAGTTGAGCGAAAAACATTTTTAACAATAACAACGTTACAGAGTACTAGAGATTTACAAAAACAATACACAGAAACGTTTCGACCAAATTGCCTTTATCAAGCAACAATACAAAAGAAGTGAAGAATTTCACCTCTTTCACAGTACACTACATATAGGATGATAACGTGGCCTACCCTGTGCAGGCGTAGCCATCAACCACAGGAAACGAGTTTTCTCGTTTCACAGAGATTATATATTACAAAAATCACCTAAAATGTATACGATGCGTGGTCTTATTCACAAGTTCATGATTCATTGACATGCGGTTACGCATGTTCAATTTCTCCAGACAAGTTGTTTTAAAAAATCTTTTCTAGGCACTCCTGTCGATTGATGTGTCTGAAAACAATATTTAATTGTTCTTGATTTTATATTATTTAATAGCCAACTCTATTTAGTATCAAGCTGTTGCAGAACAGAAGTATTTGTTCTTTAGTATCAAGCTGTTGCAGAACAAAAGTATTTGTTCTTTAGTATCAAGTTGTTGCAGAACAGAAGCATTTGTTCTTTAGTATCAAGTTGTTGCAGAACAGAAGTATTTGTTCTTTAGTATCAAGTTGTTGCAGAACAAAGTATTTGTTCTTTAATATCAGCTGTGCAGAACAAAGTATTTGTTCTTTAGTATCAAGTTGTTGCAGAACAGAAGTATTTGTTCTTTAGTATCAATCTGTTGCAGAACAGAAGTATTTGTTCTTTAATATCAAGCTGTTGCAGAACAGAAGTATTTGTTCTTTAGTATCAAGCTGTTGCAGAACAGAAGTATTTGTTCTTTAGTATCAAGTTGTTGCAGAACAGAAGTATTTGTTCTTTAGTATCAAGCTGTTGCAGAACAGAAGTATTTGTTCTTTAGTATCAATCTGTTGCAGAACAGAAGTATTTGTTCTTTAGTATCAAGTTGTTACAGAACAGAAGTATTTGTTCTTTAGTATCAAGTTGTTACAGAACAGAAGTATTTGTTCTTTAGTATCAAGTTGTTGCAGAACAAAAGTATTTGTTCTTTAATATCAAGTTGTTGCAGAACAAAAGTATCAAGTTGTTGTAGAACAGAAGTATTTGTTCTTTAGTATCAAGCTGTTGTAGAACAGAAGTATTTGTTCTTTAGTATCAAGCTGTTGCAGAACAGAAGCGTTTGTTCTTTAGTATCAAGTTGTTGCAGAACAAAAGTATTTGTTATTTAATATCAAGTTGTTGCAGAACAGAAGTATTTGTTCTTTAGTATCAAGCTGTTGTAGAACAGAAGTATTTGTTCTTTAGTATCAAGCTGTTGCAGAACAAAAGTATTTCTTCTTTAATATCAAGTTGTTGCAGAACAAAAGTATCAAGTTGTTGTAGAACAGAAGTATTTGTTCTTTAGTATCAAGCTGTTGTAGAACAGAAGTATTTGTTCTTTAGTATCAAGTTGTTGCAGAACAGAAGTATTTGTTCTTTAGTATCAAGCTGTTGTAGAACAGAAGTATTTGTTCTTTAGTATCAAGCTGTTGCAGAACAAAGTATTTCTTCTTTATATCAATCTGTTGCAGAACAAAAGTATCAAGTTGTTGTAGAACAGAAGTATTTGTTCTTTAGTATCAAGTGTTGCAGAACAAAGTATTTCTTCTTTAATATCAAGTTGTTGTAGAACAAAAGTATCAAGTTGTTGTAGAACAGAAGTATTTGTTCTTTAGTATCAAGCTGTTGTAGAACAGAAGTATTTGTTCTTTAGTATCAAGCTGTTGCAGAACAGAAGTATTTGTTATTTTCATGAAAGGAGTAATAACTTTCCGGAATAAACAAATAATAGTAAATACTCCAAAAACCTCAATTTTTCTGAAATATTTGCCAGGTCCCACAAAGAAAAATACCACAAGCCACCACTGCTAGGTAGCTCCAGCACTATCTCATCACCTTTACACATGCCTTGTAGGTCGCAGTGTTACTATTCTTAGCTTCCCTTGTGAGCCCCGACAATACACAGGCGAGTAGTGTCCTGAATCTCACAAAAGTATTGAGTAAATGCACCTACATTTTGCTTTCTGACATTTTAACGATTCATTTTTTTGTTTACTTGTATAATATAGGCCTATATAATATATATAAGAATAAGTTGAATGTTATTGTATGTATGTCTGTTAACATTAATTGAAGATATCTGGACATCCTATGGACTTGAAATTTGGCCAGAGGGTAGCTTTCATAGATGGGAAGATGTAAATATTATGAAACCGGACTATTGGTTCATCTATATCTTCCTTCCTTTCGTTCACTTGAATTATTGTCTATATATTCAATGCTGTCTCTTGTATGAACTTCACTGTCTTTTGTAGCTCACACAGAGGTCTATGTAGTTTTCTGTCGAGTGTTGTTTCATTAGGCCAGTGAGTTTGCCATCTCTACATCTAAATTCCAATTTAACGAAATGGTCATGACAACTTAAAACCGAAATGTTATATCCATGTTTTCACTTGCCGGTCACATGTTAATGCGATGGAAGTCACATGTTAGGTTAATATTTGATGCTATTTATTGGTATCAAAACGTCTGGCAATATTCAAATGGATTAGATGCTTGGCTGTCATGCGGGGAGGTCCAAGAATGTATTTTTCAACAATTATTTTTTTATTAACACATCTGGCCACTATTCGATCACTTTATAATATGAATAAATTCACGTTGCCAATTGTTATTTGTCAACTTTCACTGGAATTCTATTGTATCAGGTTTCTCTGGCAATTAGAATGAGGGACATTTTAATCGTATACTTTTATCCATGCATGTTTTCTCAGCGACTCAATGTGTATGCTCAGGAAGATTGAAACAGGCGGGACTCAGAGACAATGGTTGGAGTCGCTGAAGTTTATTTTTGTGCCAGGGCATGCAGGTGTAAGGGGAAGTGAGTGCGTCAATAGGCTTGCAGGTAAGGCTGCGGTAAAAAGCGGGCGAGCAATGGACCAGGCTGATATTCTGAATTCCCTAAGAGATAGAGAAAGGATGTGTAAATGATTCAAGTAATAGTGGTGAATCTACAACTCTAACCAGACTGCAAGAATACCAAATCAAATGTGGTGTAGTTAGAGAAGAACACTATACTGGTAGCAAAAGAGGAATGGTAAACCAACAAAGAACCGGTTTTGTTAGTTGCCATACTTTGAGAGACATACTGAGGAGATCGGAACATCGGTTCGATGTGCAGTGATGATGATCCAATGAGTAAACTAAACTTTAATCAATAATCAAGCAGATGTTTACAAACGTACACACAAGATATTTCTATGACAAGTGTTTTAATAAGTGTTTCTCTAATGTACTCAAATAATGAAAATAATGGCCTCAATCATCAAACTTGTAAGGTTTCTCTCCTGTATGTAGTCTTTGGTGTACTTTCATGTTAACAGCTTAAGTAAACACTGCATCACAAATATCAAACTTGTAAGAAATTTCTCCTGTTTGATATTTTCTTTTGTGTCTTGTCAGGTCACTAGATTCATAGAATCTTATATCACACTTGTAAGACTTTTCTCCTGTACAATGTTTTCTTTTGTCATAGAATCTTATATCACACTTGTAAGACTTCTCTCCTGTATGATATTTTCTTTTTTGGTTCATAGAATCTTATATCACACTTGTAAGACTTCTCTCCTGTATGATATTTTCTTTTGACATAGAATCTTATATCACACTTGTAAGACTTCTCTCCTGTATGATATTTTCTTTTGTAATAGAATCTTATATCACACTTGTAAGACTTCTCTCCTGTATGATATTTTCTTTTGTAATAGAATCTTATATCACACTTGTAAGACTTCTCTCCTGTACAATGTTTTCTTTTGTCATAGAATCTTATATCACACTTGTAAATGAAAACAAGGGCAGGCGATTGAAGCGAGGCGATCCTGGATGGCCGAGAATGTTATTAAACAGGTCTGTACTCTAGATGAGCTGAGACATGGTGAAGAATGGATGCCTATATCAGAGGATATGACAGAGGATATGAGAGGGTTGTCAGTACACTTGGGAGGGGACTGCCTAGAGTAGTTGATAGTAGCTCGGCCTGCTAGCTGTGAGACGCCTCATAGCTCAGGTTCGAACCTACTGTCCGGCATTTGTTCGAGTCCCCTGGTCTTACTCAGACGATAACGTGAGTACCTCTGAAGTCGGAGAAAATCTGCCTGTATGGCGAGGGAATACTAATTACGAGTACATTGAGCACACGGCTGCCAGTGTAAAGTAATTTACAATGTGCACGCTGCTGCCATTGTAAGAAATTGGAAAACAGATTTTCACGCAAAAATCAGTTTCAGAGATGAAACTTCGTCTGAGTTGAAAGCGGACGAAAGAAGAAAAAGAAAAAAAGTACACTTGGGAGACGCTGTAGAAAATGGGCCCCGGGCGCGCAATGCGAGATTCTTGCACTCGTGGATGAGCACTCCCATCCAGATGATATCATTATCTACACCGATGTCTCTGTCAGACGCAGAACCAGATCATCGTGGGCTTATTCAGCACAGCGAAATGGTCGCACACTTCATGAGGACTGCAGCGCTTTCGAGACAACGACATCGAGCATGACTATGGAGATCACTGCTGCCTCCAGGGCTCTGTCATGGGTGGCTGAGCAACAGGTTACCCATACGATCATCATATCAGACTCGATGAATATGCTTCAACTGATTGAATCTGGAAGTATGCATGTGGAATGGGTGGACAGCATTCGGAGATCACATCTCAAGAAAATGACTTGGCTGTACACACCTGGACATGCTGGAGTGCAGGGTAACGAGTGTGCAGACTTTCTTGCAAACAATGCCCCGACTCAAACGGGCAGAAGTATGGACAGAGCCGATATCATCAATGCAGTACGCTCTCAATTATGTGACATGGGCACGTCTCAGACACTGGAACGAGTTCGAGAATTCGGCGTTAAGTGTGGACATGCCAGACAGTGTCGTCTTCGTGGTAGAGAGAGAAGGTATACTAATCAACTTCTCATGGGTACGGTGAGAAAATGGACTTTAGGATGGCTGCTGCAGCGCAGGACAGAGCACGAATGGGAATGCCCAATGTGCCGTGACGTCGATCGCATAACATAACATAACATAACATCACACTTGTAAGACTTCTCTCCTGTATGATATTTTCTTTTGTCATAGAATCTTATATCACACTTGTAAGACTTCTCTTTGGTATGTATTATTTTGTGTACATTCTGGTTGCTAACTGTGGCAAACACTGCAAAACAAATATTGCATTTATAAAGTTACTCTCCAGTATGTGCTCTCCTGTGGATTGTCAGATGTTCTGATCTAGTAAACAATGCATGACAGACATCAAACTTTGTAAGATTTCTGTCTTGTATGTTTTCTTCTATGTCTTGTTAGGTCACTAGCTTGAGTAAACACTGCATGACAATCATCACATTTGTAAGGCTTCTCTCCTGTATGTATTCTTCTGTGTACCTTCATACTACTGGCTGCAGTAAACACTGTACCACAAACATCACAAATGTAAGGTTTTTCTCCTGTATGTTTTCTTTTGTGCATTGTCAGGTCACTAGCTCCAGTAAATGCTGCACTACAAAGGTCACACTTGTAAGGTTTCTCTCCGGTATGTATTCTTCTATGTTTGGTCAGGTGACCAGATCCAGAGAATCCTGTACAACAAATATCACACTTGTAAGGTTTCTCTAGTGTATGTATTCTTCTGTGTATCTTCATGCTGCCAGCGGTAGTAAATGCTGTCCCACAATCATTACACTTGTAAGGCTTCTCTCCTGTATGTATTCTTCTGTGTATCTTCATGATCCCAGCTGTAGTAAATACTGCCCCACAAACATCACACTTGTAAGGCTTCTCTCCTGTATGTATTCTTCTGTGTACCTTGATGCTCCCAGCGGAAGTAAATGCTACACCACAATCATCACACTTGTAAGGCTTTTCTCCGGTATGTATTCTTTTGTGTATCTTCATGCTGCCAGCTGTAGTAAATGCTGCCCCACAATCATCACACTTGTAAGGCTTCTCTCCTGTATGTTTTCTTCTGTGTGCCTTCATGCTCCCAGTGGTAATAAATGCTGCACCACAAACATCACAAATGTAAGGTTTCTCGCCTGTATGTGTTCTTTTGTGCATTGCCAGATCGTCAGTTCTAGTAAACATGTCACCACAAACATCACACTGGTAGGGTTTCTCTCCTGTATGTGTTCTTCTATGTCTTGTCATATCACTGGCCCTAGTAAACATTGCATAACAAACATCACATTTTTTATGCTTCTCTTTAGTATGTATTCTTGTGTGTACAGTCAAACTATTCGAAGAAGAACAGATGAGGTCACATATGTGACACTTGTAATGTTGCTTTTCTAAATGTTTGATTTCATGTTTGGTTAGGCTAGAATTGGAAGTAAATCCTACATCACCGAGAAGACATTTGTCAAGTTTCTCAGAATCTGTGCTATTCACAAACTTCTCAGAAATACAAAATTTCCCTTTCCCCTGACATTTTACTACAATCTCCATTAGTGACAGTCAGACTGTCGTCATTCTGAACAATGACATTAACCAGCATTTGTCGACAATCCTTGACATTTAGTGGCAAACTTAAGTCAAACAGTCTCTGCTCTCTATCAGCCAAACCCAGATCTTCTTTCTTGTTTTCTGATTTTATGATCTTACAGTCTTCTTTGTGTTCATTCGTCATCTCATAATCCATTGTTTCATCTTCTAGATTTCTTTCTATTTTGATGGTGTGCTCTATTAGTCTTTCCTTATTATCGGTCTCATACCATGTTATTGTTTCAATGTGCCTCATGTATTCTGGAAGATTCTCTGAGGCACTATTAGAACTTACAAGCTGTGAGTGTTCAACTTTGCAAGGATTTTCCATTTCCATGTTCGGAACATCAATCTGACAGCTGGTGAAGTAGCTGCTCCATGTGCCAGCACTGATCTCTGACAAGTAGAAACAATGAATAGAAACAGTTAGAAAACATACAAAATTGCAATAACCATTTAGCATACAACGTTTAGTTTGTATATTTTAATTGTTTATATATTGTAACTTCTTCTCTTATCTGTTACCATCTGTGCTCTCTGCTTCTCTTGGCAATTTAAGTGTATAACATTTTAATAAGGAAAGCAAGTCTTCAAGCAAAATCAGTAAGAGATGCCATAATAGGCCCCCTGACTACTCATGAATTCATTACAGGTAAACAAGAAAGAAAAACTACAAAAATGTCACAGATCACATCACAAACATGTCACAGATCACATCACAAACATGTCACAGATCACATCACAGAACACATTACAAACATGTCATAGATCACATCACAAACATGTCACAGATCACATCACAAACATGTCATAGATCACATCACAAACATGTCACAGATCACATCACAAACATGTCATAGATCACATCACAAACATGTCACAGATCAAATCAAAAACATGTCACAGATCCCAGATCACATCACAGTTTAAAGGGTTTTAAAGCGAAGGATTGACTTCATTGCACCGGGTTTTACCCCATATGGCTCGGTCCTCTCCGCAGAAATGGCACGCCACCTGCCGAGAGTATTGCACAAAGCACGAACTTCGTAGCTCCGGCAACAATCCTAGGGTCTCTGGAAAAAACTGCACTCGTGAACAGAAGACCACATCACAGTATAAGTAATTGACTCACCATCTTTGATATTCTTTCCATCAACACCTGCACACAGACCAGGATGTTTGACTTCCCCAAGTTCTATCCCATGCTCAACAAAGCTGCCACATTGATTGATCTCCATGTTTACACCTTCAGTGCTGGTCATCTCTTCACTGCTGGTCATCTCTTCACTGCTGGTCAACTCTTCACAAATCTAAAATAACAGACAACAATCATAAGATATGATCAACTCTGTGACCTTTCACCTGCTACATGTACTTTGTAAATCTATGTGGTAAATATGAAACATGAAAGTTCTGATACTTCAGTTATAAGAAACAATGTTTCTCAATAATACAGATCTTTTTCTTCTTCGAACGCTCCATATCAACCACTTGTTAACCACTCTTTATGATTTGTATGTGATCCGAGCCTAAGAGCGGTTGTACGTTGTGCCAGTTATGCACCACTGCAGTTTGTTTAAGTCAGTAGAGATTGAAGACAAAATACACGCTGATTGTTCTTGTAGCTAACAGGCTATACACCGAGGAGGCCTGATAAATGCATCCCAAAACAGTTGATGTATGGCAAGCTAGACAGCAGGAAACAACCAGTTGGTGGACAGAAAATAGCTTCAAATACACCCTTAAAATGTCTGGAAAATACTTTGATACAGACAACGCCCGAGTTGTTACCAAATTTGGGGTGTAAAGAATAGAACCACTGTTACCTGCCACGCATGTGTTAGAGGCGACTAAGGAAGTTTGGTTATAATCGGATGCATGTGTCCTAAACATGTAGAGGTCTATGTGTTTAGGGGCCTACCAAACCAATGTGCAACGTATACACGTTCTTGGCAAAGATCAAACATATCATAAAGAGTGATTAAAATTGGTCGTAAGAACGAACGCAAAGAAGAAGATACAGACAACATATACTGGGAATCCCTTGCACAAAATTGGCGCTGCAACAACACAATAGGAACTTGCATAGCTGAGAATTGTCGCACTACTGAGGCATAGAGAAAATTATCTGTGCAAAAAGACAACACACAACACCCACATGTACAACCCTGATCATGTATGTCCCACGTGTGGTAGGGAATTGCGTTTCATGATTAAACTCTACAGTCCCTTCCCACAACTTCTTCTTATTTTTCCTCCAATGCCCCATATCGACCACTTATTAAGTCTCTCTTTGTGGTTTGTATGTGATATGAGTCTAAGCGTGCTTGTACGTTATGCTAGTTATGCGCCTACAAGTAGGCCGGCCCATTCGATTTCTGCTATGCTTTTTATTTACTAGGTAGCTTCCTATGTCCCTACCTTAATCGCCTCTTACAATATGTGTATGTCGCAGTGTTGTTATTCTTTGCTTCCCTTGTGGGACCTAGCAACACACGGGTGCCTTCGCACGCACAAAAGAATCTGCAACAATATACGCCTGAGGCTGTTGTCATCGTTTGCGGAGATGGACGGCTTTTAAAACCAATACTCAAGATATTTGAAAATGTCAACAGGTAAAGAAGATATGAACAGCATTAGATCACCTGTGTGGTGTTGGGGTCCACAAAGAATAGTGAGTTGAGCTACACTACATTTAAATCTAATTACATATGATGTTGTAATATTATAACCGATTATAACTTATAAGCCCCGTTCTGCGTTCACGATTCACAGCGTTCGTTTGACGTTCGGCCCGGTTTTCCAAGTTAAGTGATGGAAGTGGATAAATAGGACAGTTGCACACTACCACTGTGGTTTATAAGCAAATTAACGCTTCTAACGATATTTACTTGCAATTTCCAAGTTTATGGTTGCATCTACGGATCATGCAAAACCAAACAAGCAAAATTGTTTCTGTTGTACACAACACAAACCGCCATCTTTTTGGTGACTCCGGCTAAAAAAAGCTAAACACGGATTCACCAATCACCATGGCCGGACTCAATACCGACCGAAGTGTACAAAGAAGGGGGACTCATGCTGATGCTGAAGTTGACATATCTCATTATGTCCATTTAGAGCAACGAACGTGTATCACGGGAACTAAAGGATGCCACTATTGTCCACCTGTACAAGCGCAAAGGAAACCGCCAGCCTGCGATAATCATAGATGGATCTCCCTCCTGTCAATTGCTGGCAAGATACTGGCCAGAATCCTCCTCAATCGCTTAATCGATCACCTGGAACAGGACTTACTCCCTGAAACTCATTGTGGCTTAAGAGCGGGTCAAGGAACAGCAGACATGATATTTGTTGCTCGACAACTACACGGGAAATTGCTAATAGCAGCAATGTAACCTCTACATGGTCTTTGTCGATCTGACGAAGGTTTTCGACACTGTCAACAGAGAGGGTCTATGAAAGATCATGGAAAAATTTGGATGCCCAGTGAAATTAAATAAGATCGTCCAACAGTTTCACGAGAGCACGATGGCGCGTGTACTTGATAAGGGGAGCTTCGGCGGCCTTCCATGTCACCCTAACGGCGTCAAATAGGGTTGTGTACTAGCCCCAACACACTTCAGCATGATGTTTGCTGTCATGCTCAATGATGTCTTTTGGGAAGGCGATGAACATGGGGTAAAGATTATATACAGGACAAGCGCTAATCTATTCAATCTTCGGAGGTTAAAATCCTCCACCAAAGTAAAAGAATTAACAAATGACTGCGCCCTCGCTACCAACTCTGAAGAAGAAATGCAGACTTACATGGACATTTTTTCTATGGCCTGTTTGGCCTTAAAATTAACACCAAGAAAACAAAGGCCATGTTCCAGTCCGCCCCTAGAGAACAGTACTACAATTCAGTCATCAACATTAAACACCAACGTTTCCTGCCAACAGACAACTTTGCCTATCTTGGCGGCATCCTATCCAGATCGACACACATAGACTCTGAGGTCAACAATAGGATATCCAAAGCCAGTGCTGCGTTCGGAAGGCTACGTGTCACTGTGTGAGAATGGAAAGAAATAAGCGTAGCCACAAAGCTGAAAGTTTACCAGGCCATAGTGCTAACCACGCTGCGGTACACAAGCGAGACATGGACAGTGTATAGCAGACACGCAAGAAAACTAAACCACTGTCTACGCAGAATACTAAAAATAAACTGGCAGGACAAAATTCCAGATACCGAAGTCCTCAAAAGAGCAAAGATCCCAAGCATCAACGCTCTGTTGCAGAAGGCCTAAGTGAGATGGGCCGGTCACGTTGCTCCCCAAATAGTTGATGTATTGCGAACTTGAAGGGGGAAGACGTTCTGCTTATTGACAGAAAAAACTCTTTAAAGACACTATTAAAGTGTCTCTGAAATTCTTCGATATAGACACCACGTGCTGGACTCATATCACATCTCTTGCTCAAAATAGTCAAGTGTTGCGCTTTAACAACACAAGAGGAACCCGCATAGCTGAGAATCATCGTTCCGCTGAGGCTCAAAGAAAATGAGCTGCGCGAAAGCATAGAACACACAACACACACGTCTAACCTTGATCATATATGCCCCACCTGTGGTAGGGATTGTGTTCTAGAATTGGACTCTACAGTCACCTCCGCACACACTAGAGAGGTGCAGCAGCACACGTCTGAGATTGTTGTTCTATCGCTTGTGATGGACGGCTATTATTTGGTCCGTAATAAAAAGCACTTAAACGCGCGTGATAACAATAATTATCAGGTACGTGGTATAAATGTTCAATTTTCTGAGTGTAAAATATATTTTAATGTAGTAATATTTATTGAAGAAAGTAAACTATTGGGATGTAAAACCATACAAGATCTCCAACTGCTAACAAAGAACCGTATCACATGGAGATCTAAAACCTCTGCCCTATGTGCCGCCTTTGGCACGAAAGGAACAAACAAACTAACTAACTAACTAAACTAACTAACTAATATTTATTGATAGTCTGTTCAAGTCCATAGATTTAAGTATCAGGGGGCATTTGTTGTGTAGAGATTAGGGGCTCGCTTCTTGTTCCAAAGGTACCTGTGTTCAAGTTGAGCACGTACAAGAACATTTGGCAGTTAAAAATTAAGTAGAGCAGGCTGGAAAGCCGCTGCCCAGGAAAAATTAATTAGAAAGATTTTAAAAAAAATTTCTACAACATATTTTACCATCTTCTAAATTACATCGCGTGCCCTCGCTACTGCTAAAATGATTAATGTTGAGGTGTTGAATGAGGTCAAGACACAGAGAAAGCTTATCAATATAAGAGGCAGTCATCATTTTTCGGGCATGTGATGAGGAGGGAGGTTTAGAACACATTGTGACAACCGGTAAAATCCAGGGTAGACGAGACAGAGGAAGACAGAGAAACTTTTGGATAGCCTGACTTCATGGCACGATAGAGCGTCAACATTTGAGATGATAACAAACACCGAAGACAGAGATTTGTGGAGATTCATTATCGCCCACGCCAGCCGGCACGGCACCTGATGATGATGATGTCCCTCGCTACGGGCATGACTTACAGTCTAAAATTAGTTTACAGGAGCTAGTTTATGATTTGAAGAAGAAGAACAGAGAAAATCATCATGCATAGACAACATCAAGGGCTGGTCAGGGCATGACTGACAGTCTACGATTAGTTTACAAAAGCTAGTTGGGCTGGTCAGGGCATGACTTACAGTCTAAGATTAGTTTACAAGAGCTAGTTGGGCTGGTCAGGGCATGACTGACAGTCTAAGATTAGTTTACAAGAGCTAGTTGGGCTGGTCAGGGCATGACTGACAGTCTAAGATTAGTTTACAAGAGCTAGTTGGGCTGGTCAGGGCATGACTTACAGTCTAAGATTAGTTTACAGGAGCTAGCTTATGATTTTCTTGTGCGAACACTCCATATCGACTACTTATTAAACCACTCTTTGTGGTTTGTATGTGATCTGAGCTTAAGAGCGTTTGTGCGTTGTCTCAAGTTATGAGCCTATTAGGACTAGACCGGCACATCCGATTTCTTGCCAGTATTTTATTTACTAGGGTTGCATTCCCTAAACTGTGAGATGGATGGGTTTGTCACTTGGATGTCATCTTACTAGAGTATGATGATCGGCGTTCGAAAAGTGTCGCCCTTCGCCAATGTTTGGGTTTGTACCGGTCAACCCTCTGCATTATCGGCATTACTTTTCTATCCATGGTGAATTTATTTCTGAATAGGAGTATTCTTAGACGTTTCGTGTCACGTGTCGGCACTTCGCAATTTGCAATGTCTACTTTGCATTTTTCCTGTCCACTGGACTGGGGCTGCGCATAGCTATTTTAGAGGGTCGTTTTATTCGGCGCTAGCAGCGCAACTGAAATTTTGCGCCCGTCAGCATCACCCACACAGGACGCCCGAGTGGTTACCGGGGCCAAATTTGGGGTGTAAAGAATAGAACCACTGTTACCTGCCATGCATGTCGTAAGAGGCGACTAAGGAGGTTTGGCTGAAATCGGATGCACATGTCCTAAACTTGTAGAAATCTATGCGTTTAGGGGCCTACCAAAACCAATATGCAACGTATACACGTTCTTGGCAAAGATCAAACATATCACAAAGAGTGATTAAAATTGGTTGTAAAGAACGAATGCAAAGAAGAAGAAGAAAGGTACCAGGGAAGACCACTGCTCAGATATAAAGATGTCTGCAAAGTCTCAATGAAAAACTTTTCTATAGGTCCCAGCACATGGGAAAAACTAGCTGATGACAGAGTTGTGTGGAAAGCCAAATTACGAAAGGGCGCAGAGTCTTTTGAGAAGAGACTTATGTATAAGCTGAACGACAAGAGAGCAAAGCAAAAACTCAGAAGTTGTCACAGTAAAATACTTGCCAATTGACCGTCTGTAAAGACGAAAAATGCCATATATCATCATTTTGGAGGGGTCTTGTAAGTCAATGAACAATAATCCTGACCCCGTGAGACGAGTTTGGAAGAAAAACTGTGAAGCACCCTTGAGAACCTCACGCTGATGACTGTATTTATAAAGACATAACTCCTTTTACATACTTCTTTGACCATAGGGAACTGCCTGCAGAAGAAGATAAATGTGTCACCTGTGCTTTTCTATTTATAACCCCCTTGTCCCAGGTACGCCATTTACAGACGACACACACCTGATCACGTGACCTGTTGTCGTCTGTTAGTTCTTGAATATGGAGGCTTCAATACGGAATTGATAGTAACCAGAAAAAGAAACATGTTTCAAAATCTCAAGAAAACTACAATGTCTTTAGTTGTCGAAATGATTGTGCATGTTGGATTCTTGACTTTGATATTTGTGTCAGTAGACGCTCAGCAAGTCCCACTGCTGAAAAGTATCATGGGAAACGTAGTTGTGAATACACCATATGGATTTGTAAGTCTCAGATACTGAGATAGCGCTTTTATTTGCACTCAATCTTCAAACTTATTCAAACACACAAACCGAACTTAGAAAATGAAATTAATCCATCGTTCTGTGATATATTTGCTTGTCTTTTATATTATTGCTATTAACATACACGACTCTAGTCGCGTTTCGTTGAACTGTGTCCCTAGTATTTTTCTGGTCACTTGAGTGGGACATGAACTGATGAAGCGTATTGGATTGGAAATTTCAAAAATGAATTGTTGAGCCGTTGTCAAGTATTATGTTGCTGGGTCGAGGAGGTTGTTCTCTTTCCACTTTTGCATTGAAGCATAATGGTATCCTGAAATGTGTCTTGTAGGATCAAGTGTATTGTACTTGTGTTGTTGTGAATCCTGAATGTTGTTGTGGGTAAGTGTATTGTACTTGTGTTGTTGTAGTATCCTGAAATGTGTCTTGTAGGATCAAGTGTATTGTACTTGTGTTGTTGTAGTATCCTGAAATGTGTCTTGTAGGATCAAGTGTATTGTACTTGTGTTGTTGTAGTATCCTGAAATGTGTCTTGTAGGATCAAGTGTATTGTACTTGTGTTGTTGTAGTATCCTGAAATGTGTCTTGTAGGATCAAGTGTATTGTACTTGTGTTGTTGTAGTATCCTGAAATGTGTCTTGTAGGATCAAGTGTATTGTACTTGTGTTGTTGTAGTATCCTGAAATGTGTCTTGTAGGATCAAGTGTATTGTACTTGTGTTGTTGTGTGAACCTATGTTGTTGTAGTATTTATCTGACATTTATTCATCTGCTTCTTGGTCTTCCATGTGTTCTCATTCTCCTGAAGACTACTACTGGCCAACTACTGCTCTAGGCACAAAATGTGATAATTGACTGGGCTTCATTTTCATAAGATGGGACACATCGGTGTCGATGGCAATGAGAGAGCAGACAGGCTGGCTGGCTTTACCACCATATCAGGGAGTCAACATTCTGAATATCTTCACAGTGTTTCCGCAAAGAGGATTTTCCAATTCACAAACCAATTTACGTCAACTGCTAGATTGCAAGAGCTTGGATTGAAGATTGGAGTGGCCAAAAAGAACAGCACAACAAGTATATAAGTAGACTCATCAATCAGCAACATCAAACTGGTACGGCTAGACCCTGTTGGAGATATTGTGATGAAGATATTCATAACTGAAGATTTATGATGTCTTGTTATTCTGTCCATTTATCACCTTCCAGTTATGTTGTTCTATTGATCATGAAAGTAGTGTATTTTTTTCTGGCACTTTAATTTTTTAGTCTGCAAAACTGAAAATAGATACTCACAATTTCAAAGTTTGAGAAAATGTATAACCTTTGTTGCGTCTACTGTGTGAGTGCTCTGATATTGTCAGTTGATTGAGAAGAAGTGGACACTATGGGGACAAACTAATAAGAAAATATAAATTCCTTTTATTTGTCTCTTCTCCGCCATGTTGTGTGTTAGTGTTGACATGATGTATCATTGTGGTCATGCTTCTCTCCTGCTAGTCATGCTTATATTGTGGGTCTGTGTGATCAGCCAACAAGGTATGTTCTGTACCTGGCTCTGCATCCAGCAGAGTTGGGGTCGGCTAGCCTCTCTTAGGAAGAGCGAAAAGTAGCCTGCTGATGAGCCACAGGACACACAAAACAACCCCACCTCCCAGTGGTGAAGACCAGGAACATTTTAATGCAAGGTCCAAGGATAACGAGGCTTTGGCTAGCCATGGAGGATGAACCTCCCTAGGTCAGGTGATCCACCCTCCATCCCCGTTCCTCTCAACCCACTTAGGCATGCAAATCCAGATAAAAAGCACACAGAACCCGGATGTGCTGGCCTACAAGTCTGTAAGCACCTAACAAGCACAACAAACTCACTCTCTAAAAAGTAAATCACATACAGATTCACTAAGAATGGTTTAACAAGTGGTTGATATAGAACAAAAAAACAAAGTAGAATATCTGTGTCGTGATCAGTTTCATTTGTTGATTTACTTCATTTCATGTGATGTTCTTGCTACTTAGTCTTGCTTATTTGCATGTGATTTTCATATTCTTCTGTTAAAGCTTAAATCTACTAAAGAAAAGTTATGTTATGTTATTCGATCGACATCATGGAGGATTGGGTATTCCCATGTATGTTCTGTCCTCCGTTGCAGCAGCCCATGCATGCTCTGTCCTCCGTTGCAGCAGCCCATGCATGCTTTGTCCTCCGTTGCAGCAGCCCATGCATGCTTTGTCCTCCGTTGCAGCAGCCATCCTAAAATCTACTTACTCACAATTCCCATGAGAAGTTGATTCTCTTTCGTTTGCTATGTTGCCATCTTTTTCTCTGCGGTGGTTCTGCTGCATAGGTGCTCAGCACAGATGAATTTACTTCGTAGCTCCTACGAGGATCAATTGAGAAATTTATGGAAAGAACAAAACAAATACCAGTGAAATAACAGCTTAAGAAAATATGCTGGCATTGAGTAGGTTTATGGTTAGTAAGTTTTGGAGTTTTTGCATTACTCAAGACATGTGATGTACCACTTCTGTGTACAGGGTAGAACCTTATGGGAGGAAACTCCAAGCATTGACGTCAGCTCTTAACCTTTAAATATCTTCTAAGAAAGATATGTACCATCAGTATAATCTGTGTGTTGTCTTTGTTTGTTAAGTGAAGATAAGAAAGATAAGTACACACACATGCGCTGTCAATTTTTTCAACAGAAATGTTTAAATAGTATTTACTCAGTAGCTTCAATGATGTATTTTTTCACAAACTCAGAAAGTCAAGTCTAACCATTTTAGTAATCTGGGTAGATTAGGGAATAGACCACACTGCAAACTGAATCCCTATATGTTGATTGAATACAGAACCACCTGTGTGTTGCCTGGGCTTGCAAGGGTAACAAAGATAGTAACACTGTGTACCTACAAAGCATTTCATAAGAGGCGACTGAGGGTCTTTTTTTTTTTCCTTTTCTTTTCTTTCGTCCGCTTTCAACTCAGACGAAGTTTCATCTCTGAAACTGATTTTGCGTGAAAATCCGTTTTCCAATTTCTTACAATGGCAGCAGCGTGCACATTGTAAATTACTTACACTGGCAGCCGTGTGCTCAATGTACTCGTAATTAGTATTCCCCCGCCATACAGGCAGATTTTCTCCGACTTCAGAGGTACTCACGTTATCGTCCTGAGTAAGACCAGGGGACTCAACAAATGCCGGACAGTAGGTTCGAACCCGAGTTATGAGGCGTCTCACAGCTAGCAGGCCGAGCTACTATCAACTACTCTAGGCAGTCCCCACTGAGGTAGTTGCCTAGGAAGCTACCCTAGTAAATAAAAAGCATGGCAAAAATTGGATGTGCTGGCCTACTTGTAGGCACATAACTGGCACATATCACATTCAAATCAGAAAGAATGCTTAACAAGGGGTCAATGTGAAGCGGTCAAAGAAGAAGAAGAATACAGAATACATTATAACTATGCTGCTTAGATTTCATATTTTAAAAAACTTTTGTGGAGATCAATGATCATCTATTTCAGCTGGCATGACATATTCTGATTTTCATTATTCATTCACCCATTGGTACCTAGTCATGACAGAGATGAAGTCTCTACGCAGAATGCTTGGAGTGTCAAGAAGAGACCGGTTGAGAAAAGAAGACATCAGAAAAAAAGTGGGTACAGCATGAGTACTGAACTTCATCAAGAAACAACAAATTAAATGTTTCGGCCACATAAGCATATTACCAACAGACTCAAAGAGCAATGTTACTCCAATACAATGGATACAAAACAAAAGTCAGTCCATACAAAAGTTAGACCCCAGAGATAACAGAGATGATGAAAGACACTTTTTATGAAGCGCACACAAAAGCATGTTGTAGAAATTTCTGCTTATCCTGAAGCTGTCAGTCAAAACATGATTAGAGTAAAGTGTAAAAAGAAGACTGGTACCTAGTTTGATGTCAGTCTCTATTGAAAGTGATTTATTTAGCAATTAAATGTGTTCTATATTTCAGGTAAAAGGTGTGACCTATTCATCCCAGTATGAGAATTTTCCTAATCGCTGGGTAAATGCATACCTGGGCGTACCCTATGCAAAGACATTGACACAGTATGGTAGTGACTGGAGAGAAAAATATCGCTTTCACGTAAGAAATAGTATTTACTTAATTTACAATAAGAATTTACAAAGAATGAAGTGGTTTGGCCACTTAATAAGAACACAACCAAACTCAACTGTACATAGAGTCTTTTACAACAGAACATTAGGAAAGAAGGAGAGAGGAAGACCACGCAAGCTCAACGTATTACATTCTTATGCTTCTTAGTACTTTCTCTTCCCATGCTTTGTAATCTATATGGGTGTATGTTGCATGTATTCAAGTTATATATTTACTAGATGTTTCATTGTTTCTCTTCCGTTCTATTTCTAGTTTTTATGTGTATTTTTGTGTTACATTTATTTCGTTATTCGTTTTATTCCAGATTTTCATTAGATACGTTTGTATTTGGTCGTCCATTTGTGTTTCATTTTAATTTGTCACTCCTGTTTGTTCGTTTGCTTCTTCTTTCTTCTTTGTGTTAGTTCTTTACGACCAATTTTAATCACTCTTTGTGATATGTTTGATCTTTGCCAAGAACGTGTATACGTTGCACATTGGTTTGTAGGCCCCCAAACGCATAAACTTCTACACGCTTAGGACATGTGCATCCGATTTCAGCCAAACCTCCTTAGTCGCCTCTTCGACATGCATGGCAGGTAACAGGGGTTTCCCTTTTATTCTTTACACCCAAATTGATTGAACACTGCTGATTTGTCTTGTTGATAAAGCCTTGATTGAAACGTTGCTGTATTTAGTCATTGTTTTTGTAATTTGTAAAACTTTGTAATTATGTGTTTTGCTGGGTTCTTAACATGTTGCACCACAAGAGAATTGTAGAATTTGGCAGCTGTAATATTGTTACTTCATTATTGATCCATCAAGTTGAAAACTCCATAAGTTGACAGTGTCCAGGATACACAACACAAAAATGTGTGAAGTTTTCATTATTGATATAGTCCTGACACAAACAATGTGGATCTCATGCTGATAGTTGCAATAACTTGCTAGTTATAAATGTCCAATGTTCTCACATGAATTTTAAATATTTCAAAAGTATATAATGTAATGTTTTTGATGTTATTTTGGTATCATTGATCATTAATCATTTTCATCATGTGTTAAATACACTATCTTCATAATATCATCATCATCAAGGTGTGTATCCTTTATAGGACATTGCTCTCTTTGCAGCACATCTGAAATTCACTCTGTCTCTAGCCAGTTCACCCACTTCACCAATGGTCATATTCATGGTTTCTTTAATATCTTGTAACCATCTTCTTCTTGGGCTGCCTCTGTGTCATGGACCTGCCTCTAATATTGTTTCTCTAGGCCATCATGACGCTTGATGTGACCAAAGTATCTAATTTTTCTGTACCGTATGTTGTTTATCAACCAATTATCTTTAACATCCAGTTCTTTCAGGATATCAGTGTTCTTCCTTCTTTCTGTCTATGGTATTCGTAGGATCTTTCTGTAGCATATAGTTTCAAAGGACTGGATTTTCATTCTCCACTGGAAAAATGCATGTTCTCAATATTTTAATTTTAATATTTTGCTGGTGCTTTGCCACATGTTCTTCATAGTGTCTTCATACTATCTCCACTGTACCGATAGTTCAAAGACCTACAGTTATCTGATCAAGTCTCTCCACCGTACCGACATTTCAAATAATTAAAATTGCCTGATCGTGTCTCTCTACTTTATTGATAGATCAATAACTTGAAATTATCTGATCAATTGTTTACCCAGACTGCAGTAAGGCAGCATGTTATCACTTGTATTAGGTTCTAGGTCAACTCAGGCTAGCTTATGTTTTATCAGTGTCTGCATTCAATATGTCTGTGATTCTACATTTCTGAGCCATTATGTTATTAAGTTGATATATTGTATGATCTTGTATGTGATATTGACATGTTAAGTTGACACTTTATATGAGACTGTATGGAATGTACTGAATGTGTTTACAGAATCCTGATGAGGATCCATACTGGTACGGAACATATGATGCAACCAAATACAAACCTGCTTGCCCTCAGATGCCCTGGTTGGTGAAGGAGACTGTGTGGGGTTTCAGTGATGTCTCAGAGGACTGCTTGTACCTGGATATATATACCAAATGTAGTCACAACTAGTATTCTGTAGTAGGTTTTAGTACTAACAGACGTAGATGACTTCTGAGATTTCATTGATCAGGTAGGTTAGGGTATGCAGTAGGGTTAGGTTAGTGCAGGTAGGGTTAGGAGGTTATTCAAGCTAATATTTAAATATCTGTTGAAGATTTCATTGATCAGTGCAAGCTAATATTTAAATATCTGTTGAAGATTTCATTGATCAGTGCAAGCTAATATTTAAATATCTGTTCAAGATTTCATTGATCAGTGCAAGCTAATATTTAAATATCTGTTGAAGATTCCATTGATCAGTGCAAGCTAATATTTAAATATCTGTTCAAGATTCCATTGATCAGTGCAAGCTAATATTTAAATGTCAAGATTTCATTGATCAGTGCAAGCTAATATTTAAATATCTGTTAAGATTTCATTGATCAGTGCAAGCTAATATTTAAATATCTGTTCAAGATTTCATTGATTAGTGCAAGCTAATATTTAAATATCTGTTCAAGATTTCATTGATCAGTGCAAGCTAATATTTAAATATCTGTTGAAGATTCCATTGATCAGTGCAAGCTAATATTTAAATATCTGTTGAAGATTTCATTGATCAGTGCAAGCTAATATTTAAATATCTGTTAAGATTCATTGATCAGTGCAAGCTAATATTTAAATATCTGTTCAAGATTTCATTGATCAGTGCAAGCTAATATTTAAATATCTGTTGAAGATTCCATTGATCAGTGCAAGCTAATATTTAAATATCTGTTCAAGATTCCATTGATCAGTGCAAGCTAATATTTAAATGTCCAAGATTTCATTGATCAGTGCAAGCTAATATTTAAATATCTGTTGAAGATTTCATTGATCAGTGCAAGCTAATATTTAAATATCTGTTCAAGATTTCATTGATCAGTGCAAGCTAATATTTAAATATATGTTCAAGATTTCATTGATCAGTGCAAGCTAATATTTAAATATCTGTTGAAGATTCCATTGATCAGTGCAAGCTAATATTTAAATATCTGTTGAAGATTTCATTGATCAGTGCAAGCTAATATTTAAATATCTGTTGAAGATTTCATTGATCAGTCAAGCTAATATTTAAATATCTGTTGAAGATTTCATTGATCAGTGCAAGCTAATATTTAAATATCTGTTCAAGATTTCATTGATCAGTGCAAGCTAATATTTAAATATCTGTTGAAGATTCCATTGATCAGTGCAAGCTAATATTTAAATATCTGTTCAAGATTCCATTGATCAGTGCAAGCTAATATTTAAAATGTCAAGATTTCATTGATCAGTGCAAGCTAATATTTAAATATCTGTTGAAGATTTCATTGATCAGTGCAAGCTAATATTTAAATATCTGTTCAAGATTTCATTGATCAGTGCAAGCTAATATTTAAATATCTGTTCAAGATTTCATTGATCAGTGCAAGCTAATATTTAAATATCTGTTGAAGATTCCATTGATCAGTGCAAGCTAATATTTAAATATCTGTTGAAGATTTCATTGATCAGTGCAAGCTAATATTTAAATATCTGTTAAGATTTCATTGATCAGTGCAAGCTAATATTTAAATATCTGTTCAAGATTTCATTGATCAGTGCAAGCTAATATTTAAATATCTGTTGAAGATTTCATTGATCAGTGCAAGGTAATATTTAAATATCTGTTCAAGATTTCATTGATCAGTGCAAGCTAATATTTAAATATCTGTTGAAGATTTCATTGATCAGTGCAAGCTAATATTTAAATATCTGTTCAAGATTCCATTGATCAGTGCAAGCTAATATTTAAATATCTGTTCAAGATTCCATTGATCAGTGCAAGCTAATATTTAAATGTCTGTTCAAGATTTCATTGATCAGTGCAAGCTAATATTTAAATATCTGTTGAAGATTTCATTGATCAGTGCAAGCTAATATTTAAATATCTGTTGAAGATTTCATTGATCAGTGCAAGCTAATATTTAAATATCTGTTCAAGATTTCATTGATCAGTGCAAGCTAATATTTAAATATCTGTTGAAGATTCCATTGATCAGTGCAAGCTAATATTTAAATATCTGTTCAAGATTTCATTGATCAGTGCAAGCTAATATTTAAATATCAGTTGAAGATTTCATTGATCAGTGCAAGCTAATATTTAAATATCTGTTGAAGATTTCATTGATCAGTGCAAGCTAATATTTAAATATCTGTTCAAGATTTCATTGATCAGTGCAAGCTAATATTTAAATATCTGTTGAAGATTTCATTGATCAGTGCAAGGTAATATTTAAATATCTGTTCAAGATTCCATTGATCAGTGCAAGCTAATATTTAAATATCTGTTCAAGATTCCATTGATCAGTGCAAGCTAATATTTAAATATCTGTTCAAGATTTCATTGATCAGTGCAAGCTAATATTTAAATATCTGTTGATTAAATTGATCAGTGCAAGCTAATATTTAAATATCTGTTCAAGATTTCATTGATCAGTGCAAGCTAATATTTAAATATCTGTTGAAGATTTCATTGATCAGTGCAAGGTAATATTTAAATATCTGTTCAAGATTTCATTGATCAGTGCAAGCTAATATTTAAATATCTGTTCAAGATTTCATTGATCAGTGCAAGCTAATATTTAAATGGTTGTTCAAGATTTCATTGATCAGTGCAAGCTAATATTTAAATATCTGTTCAAGATTCCATTGATCAGTGCAAGCTAATATTTAAATATCTGTTCAAGATTCCATTGATCAGTGCAAGCTAATATTTAAAATGTCAAGATTTCATTGATCAGTGCAAGCTAATATTTAAATATCTGTTCAAGATTTCATTGATCAGTGCAAGCTAATATTTAAATATCTGTTCAAGATTCCATTGATCAGTGCAAGCTAATATTTAAATATCTGTTGAAGATTTCATTGATCAGTGCAAGCTAATATTTAAATATCTGTTGAAGATTTCATTGATCAGTGCAAGCTAATATTTAAATATCTGTTGAAGATTTCATTGATCAGTGCAAGCTAATATTTAAATATCTGTTGAAGATTTCATTGATCAGTGCAAGCTAATATTTAAATATCTGTTGAAGATTTCATTGATCAGTGCAAGCTAATATTTAAATATCTGTTGAAGATTTCATTGATCAGTGCAAGCTAATATTTAAATATCTGTTGAAGATTTCATTGATCAGTGCAAGCTAATATTTAAATATCTGTTCAAGATTTCATTGATCAGTGCAAGCTAATATTTAAATATCTGTTGAAGATTCCATTGATCAGTGCAAGCTAATATTTAAATATCTGTTCAAGATTTCATTGATCAGTGCAAGCTAATATTTAAATATCAGTTGAAGATTTCATTGATCAGTGCAAGCTAATATTTAAATATCTGTTGAAGATTTCATTGATCAGTGCAAGCTAATATTTAAATATCTGTTCAAGATTTCATTGATCAGTGCAAGTAATATTTAATATCTTGAGATTTCATTGATCGTGCAAGTAATATTTAAATATCTCAGATTCATTGATCAGTGCAAGGTAATATTTAAATATCTGTTCAAGATTCCATTGATCAGTGCAAGCTAATATTTAAATATCTGTTCAAGATTTCATTGATCAGTGCAAGCTAATATTTAAATATCTGTTGAAGATTAAATTGATCAGTGCAAGCTAATATTTAATATTTCAGATTCATTGATCAGTGCAAGCATATTTAAATATCGTGAAGTTCATTGATCATGCAAGCTAATATTTAAATATCTGTTCAAGATTTCATTGATCAGTGCAAGCTAATATTTAAATATCTGTTCAAGATTCCATTGATCAGTGCAAGCTAATATTTAAATATCTGTTAAGATTCCATTGATCAGTGAGCTATTAAAATCTGTAGCTAATGATTTAAATTCTGTTAAGATTTCATTGATCAGTCAAGCTAATATTTAAATATCTGTTGAAGATTTCATGATCAGTGCAATAATATTTAATATCTGTTCAGATTCATTGATCAGTGAAGTAATATTTAAATTCTGTTCAAGATTCCATTGATCATGCACTAATATTTAAATGTCTGTTGAAGATTTCATTGATCAGTCAAGCTAATATTTAAATATCTGTATAGATTCCATTGATCAGTGCAAGCTAATATTTAAATGTCTGTTAAGATTCATTGATCAGTCAAGCTAATATTTAAATATTGTTCAAGATTTCATTGATCAGTGCAAGCTAATATTTAAATATCTGTTAAGATTTCATTGATCAGTGCAAGCTAATATTTAAATATCTGTTGAAGATTTCATTGATCAGTGCAAGCTAATATTTAAATATCTGTTCAAGATTCATTGATCAGTGCAAGCTAATATTTAAACTATTCTTGTCGGAATTGACAAGCAATTTTATTAAGTGCAAATATTTAAATCAGAATCTGTCAAGTTCATTCAGTCATGAAATTCGACATCCGTCAGAATTGACAAATATCAAATCCTCTCATATAAATATTGCTTTGATGAGTGAAATTGACTCAAGACATTTGATTCAAATATTATTCAAACTCACAAATCATAACAAACTACTTTGCATGGAATTTAGACAGAATTTTCAAATATTATCCAAACTCACCAAATCATGAACAAAACTATTGCTTTGTGGACATGAGGAATTGACCAGACAGAGATTTGAATCAAATATTATCCAAACTCACCAAATCATGAACAAAACTACTGCTTTGTGGACATGAGGAATTGACCAGACAGAGATTTGAATCAAATATTATCCAAACTCACCAAATCATGAACAAAACTACTGCTTTGTGGACATGAGGAATTGACCAGACAGAGATTTGAATCAAATATTATCCAAACTCACCAAATCATGAACAAAACTACTGCTTTGTGGACATGAGGAATTGACCAGACAGAGATTTGAATCAAATATTATCCAAACTCACCAAATCATGAACAAAACTACTGCTTTGTGGACATGAGGAATTGACCAGACAGAGATTTGAATCAAATATTATCCAAACTCACCAAATCATGAACAAAACTACTGCTTTGTGGACATGAGGAATTGACCAGACAGAGATTTGAATCAAATATTATCCAAACTCACCAAATCATGAACAAAACTATTGCTTTGTGGACATGAGGAATTGACCAGACAGAGATTTGAATCAAATATTATCACAACTCACAAATCATGAACAAAACTACTGCTTGGACATGAGGAATTGACCAGACAGAGATTTGAATCAAATATTATCCAAACTCACCAAATCATGAACAAAACTATTGCTTTGTGGACATGAGGAATTGACCAGACGAGATTTGAATCATAATATGACAGAGACTTCACCTGGACATCTAGTGAGACAGAACATGCTGACCTAGCTTGGGAGAAGTAGTAATTAGACAGATTCAGAGATGTGATCAAGATATGATCTGAAACTGACGCAAATAGGTAAGCATGAAATGCTAACATGTTTGTACATGAAGAGAATGCAGACAGAGTGAACAAATGACTTTCGCAATCCACCGCAGGAATGCATGAAAGAACTATGCTAATTGTGGCACATGAGGATTGACTCAGACAGAATTTGAATAAAAGTTGTGCAAACTACAAATCATGAACAAAACTATGTCTTGTGGACATGAGAATGTACTTGATGATTTAATCAATATTATCCAACTTCACCAAATCATGTTGATACAAATACTATCTGCTTGTGTGTGACATGAGGAATTTACCAGTTATCAGAATTGAACTCAGAATGTTTTCTACAAGATCACTGAAAGTTGTCATGATACAAACTACTGCTTGTGTTTGGACATGAATTTATCATGCAGTTTTGAATAAATGTTTCTGAGAATCACTGTTGCATGACATTACAACTACTGCTTTGTGATATGGAATTTCTCAGATAAAATTGATTAATATATTTTCAAACTCCTAGATCATGTTAGAAAAATACTGTTTGTGGACATGAGAATTTGACAACAAGTTTGAATCAGTTAATCTTTCAACTCCCACATGCATGACAAAGCTACGCCTTGTAGGACATGTAGAGACATATGAACTTCAGTTTACTTATATTTACTTACTACTTTAACCTTTTATTCCCAAGTTGTCAGTTTCTCAATTTAGTATATAATAATATATATATGTTTATTTATTGACCAGTAGTTGGGATGTTTTTTTTTTTTTTTTTTTTTAACTTTCCTTGAATTAACTGCTTAAAAATTGAGGAAATAACTGTGCATGGAAAGAGTTAACAGATATTTTTACAATCTCAGTTAACAGATATTTTTACACTGGTTTAGAAGAGAAAAAAAAAGGTACTTCAGACAGAATCTTGTGCAATAGCTTATAAAAACTAGATGACTCCATTACTGCCATTTCAATTTCCACACAGGTTTTCTCAGTACCGGTGACCGGTTCTCTGCAGGAAATTATGGGATGTTTGACCAAGTTAAGGCGCTGCAGTTTGTGAAGAAAACAATTAGATCATTCCGTGGAAATCCAGATCGGATCACTTTAATGGGTCAAGATGCTGGAGCAGCTAGTGTGGGAATGCATTTGGTGTCACCAAGAAGTGTGGTAGGTAAGATTTGGTGTCACCAAGAAGTGTGGTAAGTGTAACATTTGGTGTCACCAAGAAGTGTGAGGTAAGTGGTAATCATTTGTGTCACAGTGGATATAACATTTTGTCACCAAGAAAGGGAGTGGGTAAGTGTAAATTTGGTGTCACCATAAGAAATGTGGAAAGTAAGTGTAACATTTGGTGTCACCAAGAAGTGTGGATAAGTGTAACATTTAGTGTCACCAAGAAGTGTGGGTAAGTGTAACATTTGGTGTCACCAAGAAATGTGGGTAAGTGTAACATTGTGATAATAGTTATCATATGTCGGTATTGTTATCTTGTGTTATGTATAATGATGATGATCAATTCTTTCCACAACTATCTTGTCCTTTGAGCATATCACTAGATGATCGATTCCTTCCACAACTATCTTGTCCTTTGAGCATATCACTAGATGTTTCTGGTTTTCCCATCCAGCATCTTATTAATTTTCTATAGTTTTTCTTTCTATGTCTGGATTTTGTCTAACATTTTACTTCTTATAACAAAGGTTTCTAGTTTGCTTTTCTGAAATGTCAGATGACGATGAGTGTCAATGAGGAAATTCTGTCATAACTATGATCAAGACATTTAGGTAGAAACTGTTAAATGCCAAGCTTGAATCACAATCTGCCCTATTTTTGAAAGATGCAAAATCAACACTCCAAGCACACCAGACCATAAGAAAAGGATATTTGTTTATTGTTAGTTTGCGTTCATTTTATTAACTAAGTTGGTCACTCTTTGTATTCTGTGTGACTTGCACTGAGAACATGAGTATATTGCTCCCTCGGAAGGCACCTACAGCATATAGGACAGGCGTGTCCGAATTGCAACTAAAAAGAAAAGGATGATTAAATAAATCTTCTTCTTTTTCTTCGAACGCACCATGTCGACCACTTGTCAACCACTCTGTGATTTGTATGTGATCTGAGCCTAAGAGCGATTGTATGCTGTGCCAGTTATGCGCCTACAAGTAGACCAACACATCCAATTTCTGCGCTGCTTTTTATTTACTAGGGTAGCATCCCTAGGACCTACATCAGTTGCCTCTTACGACATGCATTTTAGGTTGCAGTGGTACTATTCTTTGCTTCCTATGGGCCCTGGCACCACACGGGCGATTAAATCAATCAGAAACCACCTAGTACTAACACAGGACTACTACTAAAATATGATCAGATTAGAATATGTTGTCATTCTGTGCTGAAGCAGTTTGTTGATGACTTGAGGACAACTCATAGAACTATCTGTGCTGTTGTCTGATAACAAGAGTTTGTGGATGACTTGAAGGACAATATAAATTTGTCTTTTATAACATGATGACTTGAAGACAATCAGAAGCTACTTTGTTGTCTTAAAGTTTTTGGGTGACTTGAAGGACAACTCATAGAAGCTATCGTGCTGTTGTCTGATAACAAGCAGTTTGTGATGACTTGAAGACAACTCATAGATGTCGAAACAAGTAGTTTTGTGGATGACTTGAAGGACAAAACAAATAACGATGAAGAAGAAAAGAATGTCTCTTTGATTCTCTTAATTATATCTGAATGAATTGTTTATATCAAACTCGATTGTGATTGAATATTTTCTGATTCTAATCTAAAGGTCTCTTCAATCAAGCAATCATGTTGAGTGGCTCTGAAATGAGTGAGTGGGCAGTTCTGAAGACATCAGACTCAGTGTTATATGCCCAGCGCTTGTGTCAGGAAGTTGGTTGTCCAACAAGTGATTCCCAACAGATGATGGACTGTCTACGATTCTACCGAAGCTTTGAACAGATAACAAATGCATCAGCAAAGGTTTCTATGGTGGTAAGACAATTTATGTTAATGTCTGTCGCTTTGTGATGCCATTCTAACTGGTGTAGTTGATCATGAACCTCCAAAACTTTCTGCCTAAAGTATTGTTCATTATTTCTGCTACTGACAGAATGTCCAGAACTTTCATGAAGTTCCAGAGAAATGCTTGACTATGTAAAAAGTTGAACTTCAGAAATATCATTAGCTCTAACCCCACTCATTTATAACCTGCTGAGATATTGTCTAAAGTAGCACACTTTTGTATACATTGTATTGGAGGTGAGAGACATCAAATACCACATTATATTACCACATTATATTACCACATCTATCGGGTTATACTGTCAGGTCTGATTTGTCTTATAGGTGTCCAACTGAAGCAACTCATGATTAGGAAAAGCTATCTATCAAGGATGGTTTGGGGGGGGGAATATGAGAACTGTTTTTGCAATTTTATAAGTCATGATCAAAAACCTACCACTCTCAAACCATTTTCTTTCTTTCTCTCTCAAGCTGTTTTCTTTATCTCACTTGAAAGGGTTTTTGATTTCTTTAAATTTATAGACAGGAAAAATTGGAAATCCATGGGCACCGGTTGTAGATGGAGCCATTGTTGGAGTAAACTATGCTTTCCTCCCAGACCCACCTGCGAACCTACGCCGGCAGCTCAGACAAATGAATATACCACTTCTTGCAGGAATGGTCTTAGATGAGGGAGCTTATTTTATACGTAAGTTTGTATGTACTTAATCTCTCAGTATGTTTCCTATTTCCAATTAAATTTGACAGTGTCATGGATATTGACATAACTAGTGAAACTCAAGGATGATTCACACATTTGTGCCAAGAAACATGGATATTGACATAACTAGTGAAACTCAAGGATGATTCACACGTTTGTGCCAAGACACATGGATATTGACATAACTAGTGAAACTCAAGGATGATTCACACGTTTGAGCCAAGAAACATGGATATTGACATAACTAGTGAAACTCAAGGATGATTCACATGTTTGAGCCAAGAAACATGGATATTGGCATAACTAGTGAAACTCAAGGATGATTCACACGTTTGTGCCAAGAAACATGGATATTGACATAACTAGTGAAACAAGGATGATTCACACGTTGTGCCAGAAACATGGAATCTATTGAAACTCATGGATGATTCACTGTCTTTGTGCCTAGAAACATGGATATTGCAGCTAATAGTGAAACTCTGATGGTTCAACGCTTGACCAAGCACATGGATATTGCATACTAGTGAAACTCAAGATATTCAACTTGGCACTTGAAATCTTGCTCTATGGATTTCTGTCTATGTCTGTCCTCTATTTTACAACAGCCATACCTGCTAGCCTATCGTCACACTCATTTCCCCTTACATCTGCATGCTCTGGCACAAAATAAAACAGATTTTTGTCTGCCTAGATATCTTTAGCAACTCCGACCTTTGTCTCTGAGTCCAGCATGTTTCAATCTTGCTCAGTATACTCATTGAGGGAGAGAGGACTTTTAAACATTTCAAGTACTAGTGGTGAATCTAGAACCCTAACCAGACTGCAAGAATTCCAAGTCAAATGTAGTGTAGCTAGATAAGAGCACTATACTGGTAGCCAAAGAAGAATTGTAAACCAACAAAAAACTGGTGTTATTAGTTGCCACTTGCTGAGGAGAAGATTAGAGCACTTGTGGAATAATTGGTTCAATGTACAGTGATGCTGTTCCAACGACTAAACTATTTGTTTTGTACTCTATTATTTACTTGTGTCTGTCCTTTATGATTGTCTTGTGTCTGTCCCGACAGCAAACCTTCCCAACCTGATTGATGGTGTTCAAGATCCACAGTTTCATAACATTCTAGACGAGTTTATCAGCTACCGTGACATCAGTTACAAAAATGCACTCCGTGATGCCCTGGAGTTTCAGTATACATACTGGCCGCAGCCTACAAACTATAGCTGGACTCGCTACAGGCTCATCGAGGTAAATTTCTGGTCACAGAACACATGATGCTTGCTCTTATTGATATGTTCAATGTAGAACTGTTGGGCCTGAGGGTTTCTTGCCTGCCCTAGATAAATGTCTGCAAGAAATTATTATGTCACTACATGGGATGGTTATAGAAATGTGGTCTTGACCTCCCTGAGTAGAAGTTGTTGGTTGTGACCTCTCTGGGTAGAAATTGTTGATCTTGACCTCCCTGGGTAGAAATTGTTATCTCACTACAGACGATTATAAAAAAGGGGTCTCTACCTGTCTGGGTAGATGATGTTATCTCATTACAGGTGATGGTAAAGAAATGTGGTCTTGACCTCCCTGGGTAAAAGATGTCCCATCACTAGAGAAGATAATAGTTCCTACCCTGGGTAGAAAATAAAAAAAGGTCTTATCACCAAAAAAGACCGATAGTTTGTATGAAAATAGTCAAATCTTGCAGTCTCTCAGAGATGGGACAGGCAACCAAATCTTGCAGTCTCTCTCTCTCAGAGATGGAATAGTCAACCAAATCTTGCAGTCTCTCAGAGATGGAATAGTCAACCAAATCTTGCAGTCTCTCAGAGATGGAACAGTCAACCAAATCTTGCAGTCTCTCTCTCTCAGAGATGGAACAGTCAACCAAATCTTGCAGTCTCTCAGAGATGGAATAGTCAACCAAATCTAGAGATGGAATAGTCAACCAAATCTTGCAGTCTCTCAGAGATGGAACAGTCAACCAAATCTTGCAGTCTCTCAGAGATGGAATGATCAACCAGTGAGCCCCCATTCTATTGACATGTAATATTTTATTATCTATTGTTCTTATATATATATATATATACATCCTCCATTGATGGATCATGACACTAGTGACAAGTTTGATGCTATAGTGTAACTATTGAAGTAGAATAACAAGAAGAATGACACTGATGTGTCTACTTTCTGTCCCTCCTCTAGATGATGGGTGACTACATGTTTGGGGCCGCAATCAGTGCTACTGTACGATCTCACGTGCAACTAACAACTGTGTTTTGTTATGTGTTTGAATATAACTCTTTCAACAACTACAATCCACGGTGGAGAGGTTTGTATGGATAGCACAGCACATAATTTGATAGTAGTGTTTGTTGTTGTCATATAAGTGGTGTCATATAACATTTTGATGTTGTTGTAGTATGTTGTCAGAAAAGTTACAGAGGAACAGAATTAACTTCATTAGGATCTAGATGCCTATATGTTGCTGGGGCCCAAGGAAGCAAAGAATAGTAACAGTGTGACCAACAAGATATGTCGAAAGATAACACTGTGACCAACAAGATATGTCGAAAGATAACACTGTGACCAACAAGATATGTCGAAAGATAACACTGTGACCAACAAGATATGTCGAAAGATAACACTGTGACCAACAAGATATGTCGAAAGATAACACTGTGACCAACAAGATATGTCGAAAGATAACACTGTGACCAACAAGATATGTCGAAAGATAACAGTGTGACCAACAAGACATGTCGAAAGATAACAGTGTGACCAACAAGATATGTCGAAAGATAACACTGTGACCAACAAGATATGTCGAAAGATAACACTGTGACCAACAAGATATGTCGAAAGATAACAGTGTGACCAACAAGATATGTCGAAAGATAACAGTGTGACCAACAAGACATGTCGAAAGATATCAGTATGACCAACAAGACATGTAAAAGATAACAGTGTGACCAACAAGACATGTCGAAAGATAACAGTGTGACCAACAAGACATGTCGAAAGATAACAGTGTGACCAACAAGACATGTCGAAAGATAACACTGTGACCAACAAGATATGTCGAAAGATAACACTGTGACCAACAAGACATGTCGAAAGATAACACTGTGACCAACAAGATATGTCGAAAGATAACACTGTGACCAACAAGATATGTCGAAAGATAACAGTGTGACCAACAAGACATGTCGAAAGATAACACTGTGACCAACAAGACATGTCGAAAGATAACACTGTGACCAACAAGACATGTCGAAAGATAACACTGTGACCAACAAGATATGTCGAAAGATAACACTGTAACCAACAAGATATGTCGAAAGATAACAGTGTGACCAACAAGATATGTCGAAAGATAACAGTGTGACCAACAAGATATGTCGAAAGATAACAGTGTGACCAACAAGACAGCGAAAGATAACAGTGTGACCAACAAGACATGTCGAAAGATAACACTGTGACCAACAAGATATGTCGAAAGATAACACTGTGACCAACAAGATATGTCGAAAGATAACACTGTGACCAACAAGATATGTCGAAAGATAACACTGTGACCAACAAGACATGTCGAAAGATAACAGTGTGACCAACAAGACATGTCGAAAGATAACAGTGTGACCAACAAGACATGTCGAAAGATAACACTGTGACCAACAAGATATGTCGAAAGATAACACTGTGACCAACAAGATATGTCGAAAGATAACAGTGTGACCAACAAGATATGTCGAAAGATAACAGTGTGACCAACAAGACATGTCGAAAGATAACAGTGTGACCAACAGACTGGAGAAAGAAACGCTATACCAACAAGATATGTCAAACGATAAATGCAGGAACCAACAAGATTTCGAAGAATAACAACTTGCAGCCAAGAGATAGTCAACAAATCTGCACCAAGATGAACAGTCAGTGACCAACAAGAGATGGAAAGTAACACTTGAGCCAACAAGACATGTGAAAGATCAACACTGTGACCAACAAGACTGTCAAAGATAACAGGTACCAACAAGATATAGCTCGAATAAGATAACACTGTGACCAATCAAAGATATAGTCTAAAGATAACACTGTGACCAACAAGACATGATTTGCGAAAGATAACAGTGTGACCAACAAGACATGTGGAAAGATAACACTGTGACCAACAAGTATGTAAAGATAACACTGTGACCAAACAGTTTTTATGTGAAGATAACACTTTACAACAAGATATGGTGAAAGATAACACTGTGACCAAGAAGACGTATGTGCAAAGATAACAGTTTTGAAACAAGAAGTCAGAGAAAGATAACAGTGTGACCAACAAGACATGTCGAAAGATAACAGTGTGACCAACAAGATATGTCGAAAGATAACACTGTGACCAACAAGATATGTCGAAAGATAACAGTGTGACCAACAAGATATGTCGAAAGATAACAGTGTGACCAACAAGACATGTCGAAAGATAACAGTGTGACCAACAAGAAATGTCGAAAGATAACACTGTGACCAACAAGATATGTCGAAAGATAACACTGTGACCAACAAGATATGTCGAAAGATAACACTGTGACCAACAAGATATGTCGAAAGATAACAGTGTGACCAACAAGATATGTCGAAAGATAACAGTGTGACCAACAAGACATGTCGAAAGATAACACTGTGACCAACAAGACATGTCTAAAGATAACAGTGTGACCAACAAGATATGTCGAAAGATAACACTGTGACCAACAAGATATGTCGAAAGATAACACTGTGACCAACAAGATATGTCGAAAGATAACAGTGTGACCAACAAGATATGTCGAAAGATAACAGTGTGACCAACAAGACATGTCGAAAGATAACACTGTGACCAACAAGACATGTCAAAAGATAACACTGTGACCAACAAGATATGTCGAAAGATAACACTGTGACCAACAAGATATGTCGAAAGATAACACTGTGACCAACAAGATATGTCGAAAGATAACACTGTGACCAACAAGATATGTCGAAAGATAACAGTGTGACCAACAAGAAATGTCGAAAGATAACACTGTGACCAACAAGATATGTCGAAAGATAACACTGTGACCAACAAGATATGTCGAAAGATAACACTGTGACCAACAAGACATGTCGAAAGATAACATGGGGACCAACAAGATATGTCGAAAGATAACACTGTGACCAACAAGAAATGTCGAAAGATAACACTGTGACCAACAAGATATGTCGAAAGATAACACTGTGACCAACAAGACATGTCGAAAGATAACAGTGTGACCAACAAGATATGTCGAAAGATAACACTGTGACCAACAAGATATGTCGAAAGATAACACTGTGACCAACAAGATATGTCGAAAGATAACACTGTGACCAACAAGACATGTCGAAAGATAACAGTGTGACCAACAAGACATGTCGAAAGATAACACTGTGACCAACAAGATATGTCGAAAGATAACACTGTGACCAACAAGACATGTCGAAAGATAACACTGTGACCAACAAGACATGTCGAAAGATAACACTGTGACCAACAAGATATGTCGAAAGATAACACTGTGACCAACAAGACATGTCGAAAGATAACACTGTGACCAACAAGAAATGTCGAAAGATAACACTGTGACCAACAAGATATGTCGAAAGATAACACTGTGACCAACAAGACATGTCGAAAGATAACAGTGTGACCAACAAGATATGTCGAAAGATAACACTGTGACCAACAGAAGGTATGTCAGTAGAAAGAGACAACTGAGGTTGGAGCCAAATACCCTAATAAATAAAAAGCGGCACAATGTACAATCACTCTCAGATCACATAGAAATCACAAAGAGTGGTTTAACAAGTGGTTGATATGAAGCATTTGAAGAAGAAGAAGGTTGAGCTCTAGGCAAACATTTGATGATGCAGTAGTGTGTACAAGCAGTCAGATATAGAAGCATATCTACTGAAAGATGTTTAGTATCTTTAGTTATGCCTGAACAATAGTAAAGTTAACCATCTACTGACACAGATAAAAACAACAATATACATGTCTACCTGCCTTCTTTGAACACTCTATATCGACCATTTGTTAAACCACTCTTTGCTCCCTTGTGATCCCTGCAACACACGGGCAATGTCTACCTAATAATACAATTTGTAATACATCACAAAGGTACTATTGCCACATTGATGATTCAACCAGGTAAGCATAGCTGTTGGGTCTCAATCCATCGGTAAACTAGGTTCTGTCTACTCATGCATGTGAAGACTAGCTAGATCGGTTCCGATAGACAATTATTATTACTACTTGTAGTACAGAGAAGTTAACTATTAAACAATGTGATATTCTGTCAATTTAAACACTGAGAAATTATTTGATTTCAGGAATTGCTCATGGCCAAGATCTTGATTATATTTTTGGGATTCCATTTATCAATGACACATACAGAGACTTGCTTGGAATCTACCCTAGACAAGAATATGACTACTCGGATCGGAATATCTCAGAGTTTATGATAACTATGATCACAAACTTCACTAGTACTGGGTAGGTTTTTAAAGTCTTTATAGCATGTGCTCTCCAGTACTGGGTAGGTTTTTAAAGTCTTTATAGCATGTGCTCTCCATACTGGGTAGGTTTTCACATATTGTTTATAGTATGTGTTTTTTCTCTTTCCAAAGCTCTTGTCTACATGTACTATTTTTTCAATGGCTTCAGACAAGAATGACAACCTCATTGTCAATCTCCAATGATGTCTATTGTGAGAACTGACAAACTAAACTAGGAAGAGCTTTCCAGTGATAGGTCGAGCTGAGAACTGACTAACTAAATTAGGAAGAGCTTTCCAGTGATAGGTCGAGCTGAAGACAACAATTGGAAGATCTAAGCTAGAAACTAATAGGAAGAGCTTTCCAGAGATAGGTCGAGCTGAGAAACTAAACTAGGAAGAGCTTTCCAGTGATAGGTCAGCTAGAACTGACTAACTAAATTAGGAAGAGCTTTCCAGTGATAGGTCGAGCTGAGAACTGACTAACTAAATTAGGAAGAGCTTTCCAGTGATAGGTCGAGCTGAGAACTGACTAACTAAATTAGGAAGAGCTTTCCAGAGATAGGTCGAGCTGAGTAAACTGAAGAGCTTTACAGAGATAGGTCGAGCTGGAAACTAAATTGAGCCAGTGATAGGTCTAGTTGGAAACAGATTCTGAACATAGTTTTCAGAGCTGGTGAAGACAGACAAGACAGTTTGTTGATATACAAAATGTCAGGCCAAGGTTACAACTGCATTTATGAGTTTAAAAACTTGTGCATTTGATTTTCTATCTGTTCAGTTCTTCTCGAAGCTTTTTCATGATTATACCATCAGATGCATTCTTATGATAAAGTCGACTGTTGTCTGGAGCTCATCTCTGGTGCCATGTAGTTTTGAATATAGTGTTCAGTTGTAGGGATAGCATCCCATTCTAGGGAGGACACACATGGGACTGTCTTGCAAGACATGTTCTGTAGTTTTATTAGAGATGCCACAGGGACACAGATGGGATGGAGACAATTGTAACCTGTGTTAGTGTTTATTCAATCTTTTATGCCTTGTCCTGAGACGGAAGATGATGGTCTGTCCTTGTCTGTCGAGTGTGTGGTAGTTGTTGTTGGATAGTGTAGATTCTATTCTAATGTCCAGGATAGCTCTATTTTTTGTCAAAGTATGTGATTTCATTTTCTACCATTCAGTTCACTCATTTCATTCTGCCATAGCAATAAATATCAAATGCCTGCAAACTAAGTTGTGTACCACTCTTTGTGATCTGTATATGATCTGAGCCCAAGAGCGATTGTGCCAGTAATGCACCTAGAAATAAGCCAACACATCCGATTTCTGCAACACTTTTTATTTACTAGAGTAGCTTTCTAGACCCCATCCTCCGTCGCCTCTTATGACATGCCTTGCAGGTGACAGTGTTACTATTCTTTGCTCCCGGCAACACACAGGCAAGAATTATGTGATGTTTTTCTCAAAAGTTCAATATCCATGAGTATTTTTAACAAAATTAAATTTTTGCAAGTTTGTGCGTTTGACTTCTTCTGCGATCTCTGGTCATGCACTTAGTTTACTGTGGACCAAAAACTGGCCAGTCAGATTCAGGATTCCCTAAAGCTTAGTTTTCAGTTCGACTGGGTGTGGTCACATGCTGCTTCTCAGGTCACCCAGAAGAGGATAGTCTTACAGAACATGTTCCAGTGTGTACTTTGCCTGCTGACACTGGCAGAGAGCTGGTTGATTTATTGATAATCCTGTAAGTGTCTGTTGAGTCTGCAGTGTTCAGTATTTTGCTTTCAATATTTTCCAAGATACTTTAATTCATTTTTTATTCCAGAGAGCCAACTCCACGAACTGAGCAGACCAGATTTTTCCGCAATGTTACTTGGTGGCAATATAACACAATAAACCACACATATCTCAGCATTAACAACCGATCGGAAAATAAAATAAACTACCGACAGGATCAGTACCATTTCTGGAATGACTACTACCCAAAACTAGCAGGATATAATCCATGTAAGATTTCAATGCAAATGTTTGCTGATAGAGGCTAACATTTCTGTGTCTGTTTGTAATGTTATGTTGTTTGAGTTTTGTGAACATTTATCTTGTGTATTCTTCTTCTATTTCAAATACTTCATATTGATCACTTGTTAAACCACTCTGTGTGATTTGTTCGTGGTCTCTCGCCATCACCGCCCAGACCGATGTACCAGACCTCCCCATACATTCTATTCATGTGGAAATCTGATTCATGCAGCCTTAGCATTGGTGTGTTTTGCGTCACATCTTCAGCACCATTTGGAGCTCTGGTGCTTATCCTTCGGTGGTGTGTCCGGTTTCAGCCAGCGTTTACTCGGTTCGCTCTCCGTTCTGTAGCCATCTAGCGTTTTTACGGTGTGGGGTAGTTAGCACCACGGCAAACCTCCTTGGTCGCCTCTTACGACATGCACGGCAGGTAACAGTGGTTCTATTCTTTACACCCCAATTTGGGTCCTGGTAACCACCGCATCTGAGTCTAAGAGCGATTGTACGCTGTGCCAGTTATGTGCCTACAAGTAGGCCAGCACATCCGTTTTCTGCGATGTTTTTTATTTGCTAGAGTAGCTTCCCTAGACCCTACACCAGTCACCTCTTACGACATGTCTTGTAGATCACATTAGTATATTGACATATCAATATCATAATCTTGTTTATGTAAATTCTGAAGAATGAGGGTCCTGTAGCGTAGTTATTGATCACTCATGCCTAATGGATGTACATAACAAAGTATGGAGGCTGTGCTGAGGTTAGTTGATCACCTCTAGCAAAGTATGAGGCCTTAGTAGAGTTAGTTGATCACTCATGCCAAATAATGACTGTACGTGTAGTTGATCACTCCATGCCAAAGTAGGAGCTTAGGTGAGGTAGTTGTACCTCATGCAAGTAATGGAGGCTTGCGTAGAGAGTGTCACCTTCATGCAAATATGGAGTCACAGTGATAGTTGCTCACCTCATGCCAAAGTCATAGCGTAGCTAGTTTGCTCACTTATGCAAATAATGGGCTGGAAGAGAGGAGTGTCATCTCATGCCAAAGTAATGGAGGCTGTAGGTGAGTTTTGCTACCTCTCATGCCAAAGTAATGGAGGCTGTAGCGTAGAGGTTAGTTGATCCCTCTCATGCCAAAGATAGCTTAGGTTTTGCTCACCTCTGCCAGGTCTGCTGTCCGGAGCCATCAGGATATTTTTCCAGAAATCCATGTTCTCAGTGTAGATGAGATCGAGTTCCTAGTCCTATTGGAGACGGACGATAAAACATGTTCAATTTGAGCTTCATATCAACCACTTGTTAACCACTCTTTGTGATATGTATGTGATCTGAGCCTAAGAGTGATTGTACACCATACCAGTTATGTACATATAAGTAGGTTAGCACATCCGATTTCTGCCACGCTTTTTATTTACTAGGGTAGCTTCCCTAGACCCCTATCTCAATTGCCTCTTACAACCTGCCATGTAGGTTGAAGTGTTACTATTCTTTGCTCTCTTGAGATCACAGCAACATACAGGCAAACACAATACATGCAAATGTTTGATCTAGATACATTCCAAATGTGGCATGAGTACGCAAGTGGCTCTAAGCTTTCTAGAAGATAGTAGGATTTAGGAGTATTTAGGTTTTCTAGCATTGATCAAGTGGTTGAGAGTGATCGTGTTCTCATGAAGAAGATAATTAATTATAAATATTTTAAAATAAATTATGTTTTGATTTTCATTAATAATCATTTAGAATTTAAAATCTGACTTTAATTCATCTTATGCCATCTACAGATCATTTGTTCTTAAATTTTCTATTTCCTGATAAATAATTTGAAAATTGACAATTATACAGAAATATATATCAATTATTCATATGTCAAGAGAAAATAAAATCACATATACATGGAAGGAGGTTGGCAAATTCTACAATATGGAAGGCTATAAAAGTTGGTATTCAAAGTTTGAAATCTATGACCTAGATAAATCTTAGTTATCTCATATGAACATGCATTGTTTCTCCTCAGATATGTTACAAAGATGCTAGCATCCGACCACAAATCAGCTTCAACATGAATTACAACATGGGCGCTAATGCACGGCCGAGTTCTTCTCATTGTAGTCATTGCATGATATATTATCTTTATCAGCTATCCAGAACTAAAGTAAGTAATAGAATGTTCTACATATGGCAGAAGTGTTAGTGTTGCTTGAATATGTCTTGTGAGATATATTTAATGCAGTCTTGATGAGGTTGATGCATATATTAGGATAAAATTAGAATTGCTAATATATGGTTGATGGGTGGGTGAGGTCTTGATGTGGTTTGAAGTGTGAGGTGAGGTTTGAATGTATGTCAGGTTTGAAGTGAGTAGATCAGGTATTAAGAGTAGTCAGGTTTGAAGTGAGTAGATAGGTTTGAAGTGGTAGATGAGATTAAGAGTTGGTTTAATTGTCTAGATGTAAGAGTTGGTGGGTGTGAGGTTTGATGTGTGTGGATGAATATAAGATGTCTAGTAAGTTGCCTGGAACTTACCTCCCTAAGTCAAGTAATGTATTTATTTGACATAATTTGTGTCTGGTGAAGTTGGTCTCCTTAATATATCTACAAATATAGCAAGCATGAATAGAGAAGTTGGTCTCCTTAATATATCTACAAATATAGCAAGCATGAATAGAGAAGTTGGTCTCCTTAATATATCTACAAATATAGCATGAATAGAGAAGTTGGTCTCCTTAATATATCTACAAATATAGCAAGCATGAATAGAGAAGTTGGTCTCCTTAATATATCTACAAATATAGCAAGCATGAATAGAGAAGTTGGTCTCCTTAATATATCTACAAATATAGAAGCACGTAGAGAAGTTGGTCACCAACTAAATGATAGCAAGATACAAGAGAAAAGACTCGTACTACGAAAACCTACAAGCAGAATTAGACAAGTCACCATCCCATGATGTTATCATTGTTATGGGAGATCTAAATGCGAAGGTCGGACAAGACAACACGCATAGTTATAGAACTATGGGAAAATATGGATGTGGTATGATGAACGAAAATGGGGAACGTTTAGTAAATTTCTGCAGCATGAACAATCTCGTTATAGGAGGAACCCTATTTCAACATTTAGATATCCACAAATTAACATGGTATTCCCTAATGGCAGAGATAAAAACCAAATAGACCATATAATGATCAATGGACCCTGGAGACGCTTGCTGCTAGATGTTGTAGTCAAGAGAGGTGCAGATGTTGGTAGTGACCACCACCTAGTCACAGCTTATGTCAAACTTAAACTAAGAAAACAGGACAACAGAAAACTTCCAAAAGAGGTTCGATGTGGATAGACTAAAAGACATGGAAGTAAGGGATAAGTTTATAATGCAGATAAAGAACAGATTCCAAGCCCTAGAAAGTAATGAAACTACGGATGAAACTGACAACATAGATAGAACATGGGACAACATAGCATCTATATATAGCAAGAGCAGTGAAACATGTCTAGGGTACCGCACAAAGAAAAGAAAAGAATGGATAACACCAACAACATGGAAAATAATAGACAGCCGAAGAATATTAAAAAGAAATTGTTAGAAGCAAAGTCCGAAAGACTGAAAGCAAGATACCAAGAACAGTACAAAAGCGCAAGTAAAGAAATCAAACGGGCTGTGAGAGCCGACAAAAGAATGTATGTTGAAGACCTGGCAGTACAGGCAGAAGAAGCAGCAAAAAGTGTGATCAGGGAACAGTGTACAAAATTACAAAGCTAATAAGCTGGAAACATTACAGAAGATCAAATACTCTCATAAAGGATAAGAATGGAATACTATTGACAACGGAAAAGGAACAAGAAATACGATGGACAGAGCATTTTAAAGAATTGCTAAACAGACCACCTCCAACGGTAGTAGCAGACATACCAGAACCAACAGAGGAGTTAGAAATTGGCATTGAAACACCCAGCCAGGATGAGATCATTACAGCAATTAAATCTCTTAAGAATAACAAGGCACCAGGAATGATAACTTAAACGCAGAACTATTCAAAATAGACCCAGAACTTGCAGCTAATATATTGCAACCCTTGTTTACTACTATATGGAATGCCCAAATAATACCTGATGCATGGAACAGAGGAGTCATCATCAAGATACCCAAAAGGGCTCCCTTGCCGATTGTAATAATTGGTGGAATAACACTGCTTTCTGTCCCAAGTAAAATCTTAAGCAAAATCATCGTGACAACGTATACTGACGCTGTGGATAAGAAACTGAGAAAGGAACAAGCAGGATTTCAGAGGACGGAGCTGTATAGGCCAAATATTTGCTCTTAGAAATATCATAGAACAATGCACAGAATGGCAAAGCAAACTCTATATCAACTTTGTAGATTTTGAAAAGGCTTTTGATAGCATACACCGCGAAAGTCTATGGCGTATCTTAAGATGGTATGGAATCCCACTGTGTTTTATAAATATTATAAAAGCTGCTACAGCAAGTTTGCATGCAGTGTTGAAACTTCAGAACTAAAGTTTGAAGTAAAAACAGGCGTAGCGACAAGGATGTGTTATGTCAGCCCTATTATTCAACACTGTCATAGATTGGGTGATGCTAAAACAACGGAAGATAAGGCAAGAGGTATTAGATGGACGCTCACAACCACTCTGGAAGACCTAGATTTTGCAGATGACATCGCACTCCTATCTCATACACATAGAGATATCCAGGAAAAGACCTGCCGCCTTAACCAATATAGTGAGATGGTTGGGCTGAAAATAAATCAGAAGAAAACTGAAGTAATGACTCTGAACATAGCAACCCCAGCACCAGTCAAACTAGAAGGTAAAACCCTCCGAGATACAACCGCTTTCACATACCTTGGAAGTGTTATTAGCAATGAAGGAGGCGCTGGATCTGACATTAAAAACAGACTGAGTAAAGCACGCAGTGCATTCATGACCCTTCAGACCGCCTGGAAATCTGCCCAATACAGCATCAGAACCAAGACTAGTATCTATAACAGCTGTGTGCTGTCAACTTTGCTGTACGGATCGGAATGCTGGAGAATGACAGAACAGGATATGTCCAGACTCTCCGCCTTTCATACAACTTGTTCAGAAAATCTTACGCGTGTACTGGCCGACTACTATCTCGAATCAAGAATTGCTTGCACGATGCCAACAAGAGAATATGGGCACTATCATCCGAAGACGACGCTGGAGATGGTTTGGGACATGTGATGCGCATGGAGACTGGCTCCGACACGAAAACTGCACTGAGATGGACTCCAGAGGGTAGGCGAAGCGTGGAAGACCCAAGACAACCTGGAGGAGAACGATAGAGCAAGAGCTGAAGGAAATGAATCATAGCTGGAACACAATACAGAGGAAGGCCATGAACAGGAAGAATGGTGTACGTTTGTTGTGCCCTAAACGCCAGGGGCGTAACAGGCTAAAGAGAGAGAGAGAGAGAGAAGTTGGTCTCTTAATATATCTACAAATGAGCATGATAGAGAGTTGATCTCCTTAATATATCTACAAATGTAGCATGAATAGAGAGTTGGTCTCCTAATATATCTACAAATGTAGCATGAATAGAAGTTGTCTCTTAATATATCTACAAATAGCAAGCATGAATAAGAAGTTGGTCTCTTAATATATCTACAAATTAGCATGATAAGAAGTTGGTCTCCTTAATATATCTACAAATGTAGCATGAATAGAGAAGTTGGTCTCCTTAATATATCTACAAATGTGAGCATGAATAGAGAAGTTGATCTCTTAATATATCTACAAATTAGCAAGATGAAGAGAAGTTGATCTCCTTAATATATCTACAAATGTAGCATGAATAGAGAAGTTGGTCTCTTAATATATCTACAAATGTAGCATGAATAGAGAAGTTGGTCTCCTTAATATATCTACAAATATAGCATGAATAGAGAAGTTGGTCTCCTTAATATATCTACAAATTAGCATGAATGAGAAGTTGGTCTCCTTAATATATCTACAAATGTAGCAAGCATGAGATGAGAAGTTGATCTCTTAATATATCTACAAATGTAGCATGAGTAGAAGTTGTCTCCTTAATATATCTACAAATATAGCAAGCATGAATAGAGAAGTTGATCTCCTTAATATATCTACAAATATAGCAGAATAGAGAAGTTGGTCTCTTAATATATCTACAAATGTAGCATGAATAGAGAAGTTGGTCTCCTTAATATATCTACAAATGTAGCAAGCATGAATAGAGAAGTTGGTCTCCTTAATATATCTACAAATGTAGCATGAATAGAGAAGTTGTCTCCTTAATATATCTACAAATGTAGCATAGCACAAGTAGAGAAGTTGGTCTCCTTAATATATCTACAAATGTAGCAAGCATGAATAGAGAAGTTGGTCTCCTTAATATATCTACAAATATAGCAAGCATGAATAGAGAAGTTGGTCTCCTTAATATATCTACAAATGTAGCATGAGTAGAGAAGTTGGTCTCCTTAATATATCTACAAATGTAGCATGAATAGAGAAGTTGGTCTCCTTAATATATCTACAAATGTAGCATGAATAGAGAAGTTGATCTCCTTAATATATCTACAAATAGTAAGCATGAGTAAGAAGTTGATCTCCTTAATATATCTACAAATGTAGCATGAATAGAAAGTTGATCTCTTAATATATCTACAAATGTAGCATGAATAGAGAAGTTGGTCTCCTTAATATATCTACAAATGTAGCATGAATAGAGAAGTTGGTCTCCTTAATATATCTACAAATATAGCATGAATAGAGAAGTTGATCTCCTTAATATATCTACAAATATAGCAAGCATGAATAGAGAAGTTGGTCTCCTTAATATATCTACAAATGTAGCATGAATAGAGAAGTTGATCTCCTTAATATATCTACAAATATAGCAGCAGAGTAGAGAAGTTGATCTCCTTAATATATCTACAAATGTAGCATGAATAGAGAAGTTGATCTCTTAATATATCTACAAATAGTAGCATGAATAGAGAAGTTGGTCTCCTTAATATATCTACAAATAGTAAACATGAATAGAGAAGTTGGTCTCCTTAATATATCTACAAATGTAGCATGAATAGAGAAGTTGGTCTCCTTAATATATCTACAAATATAGCAAGCATGAATAGAGAAGTTGGTCTCCTTAATATATCTACAAATGTAGCATGAATAGAGAAGTTGGTCTCCTTAATATATCTACAAATAGAAGCATGAATAGAGAAGTTGATCTCCTTAATATATCTACAAATATAGCAAGCATGAATAGAGAAGTTGATCTCCTTAATATATCTACAAATATAGCATGAATAGAGAAGTTGGTCTCCTTAATATATCTACAAATATAGCATGAATAGAGAAGTTGATCTCCTTAATATATCTACAAATATGAAACATGAATAGAGAAGTTGATCTCCTTAATATATCTACAAATGTAGCATGAATAGAGAAGTTGGTCTCCTTAATATATCTACAAATGTAGCAGATAGAGAAGTTGATCTCCTTAATATATCTACAAATTGAGCATGAATAGAGAAGTTGGTCTCCTTAATATATCTACAAATGTAGCATGAATAGAGAAGTTGGTCTCCTTAATATATCTACAAATGTAGCATGAATAGAGAAGTTGGTCTCCTTAATATATCTACAAATGTAGCAAGCATGAATAGAGAAGTTGGTCTCCTTAATATATCTACAAATGAAACATGAATAGAGAAGTTGATCTCCTTAATATATCTACAAATATAGAAGCATGAATAGAGAAGTTGATCTCCCTTTAAAATATCTACAAATGTAGCATGAATAGAGAAGTTGATCTCCTTAATATATCTACAAATATAGCAAGCATGAATAGAGAAGTTGGTCTCCTTAATATATCTACAAATGTAAACATGAATAGAGAAGTTGGTCTCTTAATATATCTACAAATGTAGCATGAATAGAGAAGTTGATCTCCTTAATATATCTACAAATATAGCAAGCATGAATAGAGAAGTTGGTCTCCTTAATATATCTACAAATGTAGCATGAATAGAGAAGTTGGTCTCCTTAATATATCTACAAATTAGCATGAATAGAGAAGTTGATCTCTTAATATATCTACAAATATGAGCATGAATAGAGAAGTTGTCTCTTAATATATCTACAAATTAGCAGAATGAGAAGTTGGTCTCCAATATATCTACAAATATAGTGAAGAGAAGAAGTTGAATCTCCTTAATATATCTACAATGAGCATGAATAGAGAAGTTGTCTCTTAAATATCTACAAAGTATAAATGATAAGTTGATCTCCTTAATATATCTACAAATTAGATGATAGAGAAGTTGGTCTCCTTAATATATCTACAACATGTAGCATGAGATGAAAGTTGGATCTCTTAATATATCTACAAACATCAACAGATAGAGATGTTGATCTCCTTAATATATCTACAAATTAGCATGAATAGAGAATTGGTCTCTAATATTCTACAAATGTGCATGAAGTAGAAAAGTTGGTCCCTTAAAATATCTACAATAAAGCACTGAGTAGAATGTTCCTATATATCTACAAATAAGTAGAGATAGAGAGTGTCTCCTAATATATCTACAATATAGCACGTAGAGAAGTTGTCCAATATATCTGACAATAAGCAAGAGAATGATGTCAAATATGACAGATAACACTTGAGAATATCATCTACAATATATGACAAACATGTAGAGAAGTTGATCTCCTTAATATATCTACAAATAAGCAGCGTAGAGAAGTTGGTCTCTAATATATCTACAAATATAAGCATGAATAGAGAAGTTGTCTCCTTAATATATCTACAATATACAGCATGAAGAGAAGTTGTCTCTAATATATCTACAAATAAGCAGATGAGAGAAGTTGGTCTCCTTAATATATCTACAAATATAGCAAGCATGAGTAGAAGTTGGTCTCCTAATATATCTACAAATAAAGCGAGTAGAGAAGTTGATCTCCTTAATATATCTACAAATAAGCACTGAATAGAGTTGATCTCCTAATATATCTACAATATGCAAGACATGGTAAAGTTGGTCAATCATTAAATATCTCAAATAGCTATCAGTAGCAGATATATTGTCATTTAAATATCTCATAGCAATGAGTGATGAGTTGAGCTTACACAACACAAAGTACCTGGTCAAATCTGTCTGCCTTGAAGAGTATCCAAGGATTTACAAATGATAAAAGTACCTCTCTATTCAGAAAGCAATGGCAAACTACAAATATAAGCAGTAGAGATCAAAACTCTTAGTAGCTGATGGAGTTGTCAATATATCACAATTTATGCTTGAGGAAGGTTGCATATTATTGATGTGAAGAAAGGTTGCAATATATTCATGTAGAGGAAGGTTGAAAAATCTACATAATCAACAATCATATCGAACAGGTGAGATAGGTATGGATGTAGTGAAAATGAATCAACCAAATATTTCTACATTACATATCTGTTGTTGGGGTTTAGGTATCAGAGATAAAATAAATGATAATCCACCTGCAAGTAGAGATAACAAATATCAATCACTCGATTGTGAAGAAGATAATACTTACAATCATGTTCATAGCCATGCACTTGAAGATTGATAAGTATCGAGTACAAAATACACTCACCTGGGAGTAGCATCAACAGATACACATCTCGTGCAACATTATCACATTCACATCTCATATTTTCTGGGACAGATGAACATGTGTGAGAGAAATATCGATGTTACACATATATCTGACAGATAACACGTGAGAATATCATGTCACCATATATCTGACAGATAACAGCGTAGAGATATCGATGTTACACACATAAATGACAGATAACTGTCCTGAGAGATATGTTACACATATATCTGACAGATAACAGCCGTGAGAGATATCGATGTCACACATATATGACAGATAACAGCCTGTGAGAGATATTCACGTTACACACATATATCTGACAGATAACAGCCGTGAGAGATATCGACGTTACACACATATATCTGACAGATAACAGCCGTGAGAGATATCGACGTTCTTCTACATAACCGAGAATATCGACGTACATATATCTGACAGATAACAGCCGTGAGAGATATCGACGATTTGTACGTACCGTACGCATATATCTGACAGATAACAGCCGTGAGAGATATCTACGTTACACACATATATCTGACAGATAACAGCCGTGAGAGATATCGACGTTACACACATATATCTGACAGATAACAGCCGTGAGAGATATCGATGTTACACACAATTTATATGCTTGAGCACTCTCTATTCAAGAACATTTGTCAAGTTGTTGTTTTTCAACATTCTATTTTGAAATGTAATCTTTCCAGAATTAACGTTTTCTATTCAGTAGCAGCACTATATTGTCAGTATTTGTAAAACTCTCAGTGGGCTAATGGTAGTGGGCGATTGTAGTTTGAGCTTGATCACAACACAAGAGTACCTGGTTCAAACCTCTGTTGCGGGCAGTTTGAAAGCAACTTTGTTCCCATGGATTTTTACAAATGATAAATATAGACCTCTCTATTCAGAAAGCAATGGCAAACTACTAAATGTATAAGCAGTGCCTAGAAGATCAACAACTCGTTTACTGTAGTTGATGGCAGCCTCCTGTAAAGGATATGCCACAATTTTCATTTCTGTTGGAGGAAGGTTGCCATTATTATTGATTGTTGAAGAAAGGTTGCAATTATTTTCTGGTTGTAGAGGAAAGGTTGAAAAATATCTGACATTTCAGATCAACTAATCATTATTCAGAAAGGTTGAGTGAGGGCTGAGGGTGGGATGTAGTAGAAATGAATAATCCAAATATTTAGTCAGTTTACTATTATCTGTGTGTAATGAGTTGGTTTAGAGGTGAGTGAGGGTGAGATAGATAGATAGATTATGATAATCCAACATATAAAGTAGAGATCTTATTTGACAAAATACAGTCAAAGTCAACTCTGGATTGTGGAGAGGAAAGTATTAGAGTAGGTACAACATGTTCAATTATCGCAGCACATTAAGATCAGAAAGTACTAACAATAAAGTAAAATAGTCAACCAGCACACACAATCATGGGCAGCAGTATGGGCAATCAAACATTTGATATCTTTCTCTGTGTCAAACATATCATCATCATCTTAGTGTTACAGCTACAGCATAACTGGGACAACAATGAACATGATTGAAACAATAATTTAATCTATTTTGAGAATTTGTAACACTATCTCAATTTGTGTTTGGATATTTCATCTTCGGTATATAGTTTATGCTGTAGTCTTTCCCATTGTCAATTGATTTAATGAGTTTGGAATGACATGTTTGACAAGAAGTTAATCATTGATTGTTTTAACTACTATTCAGATGGTTTGACTAGTCATAAGGTAGTATGTTTTAACTACTAGTAGGCAGTATAAGTAGTATGTTTTAACTACTAGTAGACAGTATAAGTAGTATGTTTTAACTACTAGTAGGCAGTATAAGTAGTATGTTTTAACTACTAGTAGGCAGTATAAGTAGTATTGTTTTAACTACTAGTAGACAGTATAAGTAGTATGTTTTAACTACTAGTAGGCAGTATAAGTAGTATGTTTTAACACTAGTAGGCAGATAGTAGTATGTTTTAACTACTGGTAGACAGTATAAGTAGTATGTTTTAACTACTAGTAGACAGTATAGTAGTATGTTTTAACTACTGTAGACAGTATAAGTAGTATGTTTTAACTACTGGTAGACAGTATAAGTAGTATTGTTTTAACTACTAGTAGACAGTATAAGTAGTATGTTTTAACTACTAGTAGACAGTATAAGTAGTATGTTTTAACTACTAGTAGGCAGTATAAGTAGTATGTTTTAACTACTGGTAGGCAGTATAAGTAGTATGTTTTAACTACTGGTAGACAGTATAAGTAGTATTGTTTTAACTACTGTAGGCGTATAAGTAGTATTGTTTTAACTACTGGTAGACAGTATAAGTAGTATTGTTTTAACTACTAGTAGACAGTATAAGTAGTATTGTTTTAACTACTGGTAGACAGTATAAGTAGTATTGTTTTAACTACTGTAGACAGTATAAGTAGTATTGTTTTAACTACTATAGCAGTATAGTAGTATGTTTAACTACTAGTAGACAGTATAAGTAGTATGTTTTAACTACTAGTAGACAGTATAAGTAGTATGTTTTAACTACTAGTAGGCAGTATAAGTAGTATGTTTTAACTACTAGTAGACAGTATAAGTAGTATTGTTTTAACTACTAGTAGACAGTATAAGTAGTATGTTTTAACTACTAGTAGACAGTATAAGTAGTATGTTTTAACTACTAGTAGCAGTATAAGTAGTATGTTTTAACACTGTAGGCAGTATAAGTAGTATTGTTTTAACTACTGGTAGACAGTATAAGTAGTATTGTTTTAACTACTAGTAGGCAGTATAAGTAGTATTGTTTTAACTACTAGTAGACAGTATAAGTAGTATTGTTTTAACTACTGGTAGACAGTATAAGTAGTATTGTTTTAACTACTAGTAGACAGTATAAGTAGTATGTTTTAACTACTAGTAGACAGTATAAGTAGTATTGTTTTAACTACTGGTAGACAGTATAAGTAGTATGTTTTAACTACTGGTAGACAGTATAAGTAGTATGTTTTAACTACTAGTAGACAGTATAAGTAGTATGTTTTAACTACTAGTAGGCAGTATAAGTAGTATGTTTTAACTACTAGTAGGCAGTATAAGTAGTATGTTTAACTACTGGTAGCAGTATAAGTAGTATTGTTTTAACTACTAGTAGACAGTATAAGTAGTATGTTTTAACTACTAGTAGGCAGTATAAGTAGTATGTTTTAACTACTAGTAGACAGTATAAGTAGTATGTTTTAACTACTAGTAGACAGTATAAGTAGTATGTTTTAACTACTGGTAGACAGTATAAGAAGTATGTTTTAACTACTGGTAGACAGTATAAGAAGTATGTTTTAACTACTGGTAGGCAGTATAAGTAGTATTGTTTTAACTACTGGTAGACAGTATAAGTAGTATGTTTTAACTACTAGTAGGCAGTATATGTTTTAACTACTAGTAGGCAGTATAAGTAGTATGTTTTAACTACTAGTAGACAGTATAAGTAGTATGTTTTAACTACTAGTAGGCAGTATAAGTAGTATGTTTTAACTACTAGTAGACAGTATAAGTAGTATGTTTTAACTACTGGTAGGCAGTATAAGTAGTATTGTTTTAACTACTGGTAGACAGTATAAGTAGTATGTTTTAACTACTAGTAGGCAGTATAAGTAGTATGTTTTAACTACTGGTAGGCAGTATAAGTAGTATTGTTTTAACTACTAGTAGGCAGTATAAGGAGTATGTTGCAATTAACAACTATTATAGTTGTAGTAAGACAAACAGTCACAACAACACATGAACAGACTCCAGTTAGCATGTAACGAATACAACATGAGAATAAACATCGACAAAACAGAAGTAACGACATTTGCCAGAGAGGAAAGCTCTACCAATATCTCTATCGATAATCACCCATTAAAATAAGTAAAAGACTTCACATACCTGGGGAGCATTTTTTCAGCAAATGGAAAAATAACTAATGAAATTCAACACAGATGCAACAAAGCAAATCAAATGATAGGACAAATGGAGCCAATTTTAAAATGTAAACACGTCACCATGAACACAAAAAAGAGCAATGTTCAACACAATCTTCCTCCCCACATTATGTTACCAGTGCCAAACCTGGTCACTGACAACAAAGGATAGAAGAAAACTAGTCACAACAGAGATGAAGTGTCTACGCAGAATGCTGGATGTAACAAGAAGAGACCGGTTGAGAAATGAAGACATCAGGAAAAAGTGGGTACAACATCAGTACTAGACTTCATCAAGAAACAACAAATTAAATGGTTCGGCCACGTAAGCAGATTACCAACAGACAGTGCACCTCAAAGAGCAATGCTGCTCCGATACAATGGGTACAAAGCAAAAGGTCGGCCACGCAAAAGATGAACCTCAGAGATAACAGAGGCGACGAAAGACACTATCTACGAAGCGCACACAAGGGCCTGTTTTATAAATCTCTTCTTAACCTGACGCTGTGAGGCAAACAGGATTTGAGAAAAGAAAGAAAGATAATAGTAAAGTAGTATTCAAGAGTGGAAGAAAGGATCATGGGATGAATGAAAGGCTTTGCATGAAGGTTACCCTCCACAATTGAGAGTTGACTATGTTTTGTCAGATTTCTGAAATGAGTGGTCACATCTCACCAGCTGACGTCAGTATGTGAATATCACAACATACATCATTTTTGCAGCTTTGATTGTCTAGATCCCAAATACGAATCAATTTCCTGTCTCAATGTAACATTATATTTGAAATGAACTGTCTGTTCTTGTATGCAGACTTGTGTGTGTGTGTGTGTGTGTGTGTGTGTGTGTTGTTACAACAAGGAATAATTCAGTTATGTATCTATATGCATTATCTGTTGTTGATACCATTTTTGCTAATGTTTATAATATATTCATTATATTTGCATAATATATTCTGACCATAGGTAGCAGTATGTTTCTATTTACAAACATGAATGACAATTTATTGTGTGTGTGTGCAATTGATGTTACAAATTATTGTGTGTGTGTGCAGTTGATGATACCAATGAGTAGAATGTTGTTACAGGATTTTATGAATGGATTTTGTTGTCTAGAATAGAGAGAATCAAGTGGTGTGTCATCATCCTTCTCTTCTAATAAAAACATATGACATTCAACTTCTCTGCATCCAGGAGTAACTTCTATATTTATGTTCATGCTAGATGAAGTTTGTTACCCGGATGAAGTTTGTTACCCGGATGAAGTTTGTTACCCGGATGAAGTTTGTTACCCGGATGAAGTTTAGTCGTATCCAGTTTCAGATGGCAGCTTCGTAAAAGGTCATGGTTCTCTCTTCTCTGGTTGTAGCTAATATCAGCACCATCATCATGATAGTTCTCTTGTATATATATCTCAGTCTGATTAATCCTGTATTCTGAGGATGTAGCTGACCTACTTCTTCTTTGACAGATCAGGTTATACACCTTTATAACTGCTCAGTTCCTTTCAGCAGCTGATTGTTTCAGCCTCACAGTACTTACACAGCTCCTCCAGCAACAATTTCAAATTAGGAGTGAACATAGAAAATTGTTGTATTAACTGTCAGACATGTAGATAAACAGCTATACAAACAATTGTTGTACTGTCAGCCATGTAGATAAACAACTATACAAACAATTGTTGTATTAACTGTCAGACATGTAGATAAACAACTATACAAACAATTGTTGTATTAACTGTCAGCCATGTAGATAAACAACTATACAAACAATTGTTGTATTAACTGTCAGACATGTAGATAAACAACTATACAAACAATTGTTGTATTAACTGTCAGACATGTAGATAAACAACTATACAAACAATTGTTGTATTAACTGTCAGACATGTAGATAAACAACTATACAAACAATTGTTGTATTAACTGTCAGCCATGTAGATAAACAACTATACAAACAATTGTTGTATTAACTGTCAGACATGTAGATAAACAACTATACAAACAATTGTTGTATTAACTGTCAGCCATGTAGATAAACAACTATACAAACAATTGTTGTATTAACTGTCAGACATGTAGATAAACAGCTATACAAACAAGTGAACTACTAAATAATATCTCAAGCGGAAGGATTGACTACAGTGCACTGGGCTTTACCCCATATGGCGCGGTCCCTCTCCGCAGAAAAGGCATTCACCTACAGAGTATTGCACAAACTCCGTGGCTCTGACAACAATCCAAGGGTGTCTGAAAAAGTGCATGCATGACAGAACTATGCTGTTGTTCAAACCTACAACTCTTACAATGCAGGCAAAGGCTTATAATCCCTCCAATTGCTATTTGCTCTTATCAACCAAGTTAACAACTCTTTGTGTGATCTGTGTGGTTTGTTCTATCAACCACGTTAACAACTCTTGGTGTGATCTGTGTGGTTTGTTCTATCAACCACGTTAACAACTCTTGGTGTGATCTGTGTGGTTTGTTCTATCAACCACGTTAACAACTCTTGGTGTGATCTGTGTGGTTTGTTCTATCAACCACGTTAACAACTCTTGGTGTGATCTGTGTGGTTTGTTCTATCAACCACGTTAACAACTCTTGGTGTGATCTGTGTGGTTTGTTCTATCAACCACGTTAACAACTCTTGGTGTGATCTGTGTGGTTTGTTCTATCAACCACGTTAACAACTCTTGGTGTGATCTGTGTGGTTTGTTCTATCAACCACGTTAACAACTCTTGGTGTGATCTGTGTGGTTTGTTCTATCAACCAAGTTAACAACTCTTGGTGTGATCTGTGTGGTTTGTTCTATCAACCACGTTAACAACTCTTGGTGTGATCTGTGTGGTTTGTTCTATCAACCACGTTAACAACTCTTGGTGTGATCTGTGTGGTTTGTTCTATCAACCACGTTAACAACTCTTGGTGTGATCTGTGTGGTTTGTTCTATCAACCACGTTAACAACTCTTGGTGTGATCTGTGTGGTTTGTGCTAAAAATGTGAGTATGGCATATAGGACAGGTACATCAAAATTTCAGATTTCACCAGCATTCATTGAGCATATTCAAGTGAATTCCTGAGAGCGTATGTAGATCTACAACCCCTGCTTGTGGCAAGGAACTATCACTGTAACCTGAGGGATACCACTGCTTTTGTTTGAGTATACTGAAGTGAATGTTTGAGAGTGTATGCAGAAGATATCAAATATTGACCAACATATCAATTACTAACAAAATTAGTTTGGCTACAAATCCAGTTGACATTTTTCTATCTGCCCACTGACCCAGATTACATTTAGCCCTAATAAAGAACTATAACTCTTGCTAGAACTGAGGGGTGGTCATTCATTATAGTTTTCCTGTTCTTCTGCCCTCAGCTACCCAAAGTACCACCCCTCACCAACCAGCAACAGCAACAACAGAGAGAGGACTGATGCCTTAATGCACTCTAGCTGCTAACCCATAATTTGCCTGTGTTACCACCGACATCTAGTGGATGATAGTCTTAAGACAAGTGTCATTGAATCATCAGGTTAGTTAGCTAACAGGATAGACTTCCACTGCACTGAGACAAAGTAGAACCCAACAGATTCACAACCAGACAAGTAACCATCTTTGACTGTGCATGGTGGACACTCAACTCCATCAAAGTCTACAAAAATGAAACATAATTTGATCTGCTAGTTTAGAAACCAAAATTCAAATATCTTTGAAGCTGTTGTGTCACTTTCAACAAAAATCAACTTCATTTGTTCATATTCTATTAGTCATTCAACTTTATTTATGAATAGCTGTCATCATCATCATCATCATCATCATCATCATCATCATCATCATCAGTAGGTGAAATTGATCAAAATGTAGACAATATAATGATACATCAAGTAGTTTTGTCAATCTAATGAGAACCAAGACATCAGCAATGTTTTACAACTTTCTCAGAGAGATGAGCAATGTTTTGAAATGTTACTATACTCAGGTTACACTCAAGGGTGCTCAGTTATTTTCAACTTGTAATCACCAGCATCAGAGCACTTACACAGCAGCTTAGGCAAAGGTTCAGCATTTTCCTCTTTACTCAGAATGGTGCCTATTTTTAGCTGATTGAATTGTTGATTGAGCATGATAGGATTTGAACCTGTGAATGGTTGGTGTCTGATTCCAGACGCTAGTAACTATGCTACAACTCATCAAATAACTTGTCCTGAGCAGAACTTTGCCACCCTAACAGTCCTTCGGAATTTCTCTCTCTCATAGACCAGATGTCCCACCTCTTTAGCTGTCATGCTCAAATCATCAGTTACATCCAGAATCTATCTTCCTCTTCTCCACTTTGCCGATATGTCTCCTTCCATGATGGTCTTCTCCAACCCTTCATGTCTCTTTATATGTCCAAGACACTTCAATTTTCTTATTTGTAACATCAACCAGTTTTCTTTGAGTTCTTACTGGATAGATCTATTTGATATCTTTTCTGTCCATGATATACGGATCGCTTCTCTGTCCATGATATACGGATCACTCTTCTGTCCATGATATACGGATCGCTCTTGTGTACTTATTGAAATGTATTATAATTGTTTATGTATGTTATAATTTCTAGCTTGTATTTTAATCATATATCTACATCAGTTATTTTCTGACATAAATAGCAATGTGTGTGTGTAGTCATATGTGTAGTTATAACACAACAACCATCCTCTAGCATCAGTAAGAATGTGTGTGTAATGTCATATGTGCAGTTCAATCATCATCTAGCATCAGTAACAATGTGTGTGTGTGTGTGTATAATGTTTATATTTTTATTACCAACAATAAAGTGTATGTGTTATATATGTATATAACAGCGCTGTCCAAGAGTTTGATATATTGGTATGCATATCTGACTGAAAATTGTGGAGGTGCCAGCGCCATATGATGATTGCAATACGACCATTAATAATAATAGTAATATTAATATAGTTGGGATACAAACTTTTTCTCTGGTGAAGAGAAGGGTGAGGTTAGGGGGCAGTAGAATGGTTACAAAATAAAACAAGATAGCAAAAGTGGGAAGATTATGTTCATGTGAGTGCTAGCAAAAGTAGGGAAGATTATGTTCATGTGAGTGCTAGCAAAAGTAGGGAAGATTATGTTCATGTGAGTGCTAGCAAAAGTAGGGAAGATTATGTTCATGTGAGTGCTAGCAAAAGTAGGGAAGATTATGTTCATGTGAGTGCTAGCAAAAGTATGGAAGATTATGTTCATGTGAGTGCTAGCAAAAGTAGGGAAGATTATGTTCATGTGAGTGCTAGCAAAAGTAGGGAAGATTATGTTCATGTGAGTGCTAGCAAAAGTAGGGAAGATTATGTTCATGTGAGTGCTAGCAAAAGTAGGGAAGATTATGTTCATGTGAGTGCTAGCAAAAGTAGGGAAGATTATGTTCATGTGAGTGCTAGCAAAAGTAGGGAAGATTATGTTCATGTGAGTGCTAGCAAAAGTAGGGAAGATTATGTTCATGTGAGTGCTAGCAAAAGTAGGGAAGATTATGTTCATGTGAGTGCTAGCAAAAGTAGGGAAGATTATGTTCATGTGAGGCTAGCAAAAGTGGGAAGATTATGTTCATGTGAGTGCTAGCAAAAGTAGGGAAGATTATGTTCATGTGAGTGATAGCAAAAGTGGGGAAGATTATGTTCATGTGAGTGCTAGCAAAAGTAGGGAAGATTATGTTCATGTGAGTGCTAGCAAAAGTAGGGAAGATTATGTTCATGTGAGTGCTAGCAAAAGTATGGAAGATTATGTTCATGTGAGTGCTAGCAAAAGTAGGGAAGATTATGTTCATGTGAGTGCTAGCAAAAGTAGGGAAGATTATGTTCATGTGAGTGCTAGCAAAAGTAGGGAAGATTATGTTCATGTGAGTGCTAGCAAAAGTAGGGAAGATTATGTTCATGTGAGTGCTAGCAAAAGTATGGAAGATTATGTTCATGTGAGTGCTAGCAAAAGTAGGGAAGATTATGTTCATGTGAGTGCTAGCAAAAGTAGGGAAGATTATGTTCATGTGAGTGCTAGCAAAAGTAGGGAAGATTATGTTCATGTGAGTGCTAGCAAAAGTAGGGAAGATTATGTTCATGTGAGTGCTAGCAAAAGTAGGGAAGATTATGTTCATGTGAGCGCTAGCAAAAGTTGGGAAGATTATGTTCATGTGAGTGCTAGCAAAAGTAGGGAAGATTATGTTCATGTGAGTGCTACCAAAAGTAGGGAAGATTATGTTCATGTGAGTGCTAGCAAAAGTAGGGAAGATTATGTTTGTGTGAGTGCTACCAAAAGTAGGGAAGATTATGTGAGTGATAGCAAAAGTGGGGAAGATTATGTTCGTGTGAGTGCTACCAAAAGTAGGGAAGATTATGTTCGTGTGAGTGCTACCAAAAGTAGGGAAGTTTATGTGAGTGATAGCAAAAGTTGGGAAGATTATGTTCATGTGAGTGATAGCAAAAGTAGGGAAGATTATGTGAGTGATAGCAAAAGTGGGGAAGATTATGTTCGTGTGAGTGCTACCAAAAGTAGGAAAGATTATGTGAGTGATAGCAAAAGTGGGGAAGATTATGTTCATGTGAGTGATAGCAAAAGTAGGGAAGATTATGTTCGTGTGACCAAAAGTAGGGAAGATTATGTGAGTGATAGCAAAAGTGGGGAAGATTATGTTCATGTGAGTGATAGCAAAAGTAGGGAAGATTATGTTCGTGTGAGTGATAGCAAAAGTAGGGAAGATTATGTTCATGTGAGTGCTAGCAAAAGTGGGGAAGATTATGTTCATGTGAGTGCTAGCAAAAGTAGGGAAGATTATGTTCATGTGAGTGATAGCAAAAGTAGGGAAGATTATGTTCATGTGAGTGCTAGCAAAAGTGGGGAAGATTATGTTCATGTGAGTGCTAGCAAAAGTAGGGAAGATTATGTTCATGTGAGTGCTAGCAAAAGTAGGGAAGATTATGTTCATGTGAGTGCTAGCAAAAGTAGGGAAGATTATGTTCATGTGAGTGCTAGCAAAAGTAGGGAAGATTATGTTCATGTGAGTGCTAGCAAAAGTAGGGAAGATTATGTTCATGTGAGTGCTAGCAAAAGTAGGGAAGATTATGTTCATGTGAGTGCTAGCAAAAGTAGGGAAGATTATGTTCATGTGAGTGCTAGCAAAAGTATGGAAGATTATGTTCATGTGAGTGCTAGCAAAAGTAGGGAAGATTATGTTCATGTGAGCGCTAGCAAAAGTGGGGAAGATTATGTTCATGTGAGTGCTAGCAAAAGTAGGGAAGATTATGTTCATGTGAGTGCTACCAAAAGTAGGAAGATTATGTTCATGTGAGTGCTACAAAAGTAGGAAGATTATGTTTGTGAGTGCTACAAAAGTAGGGAAGATTATGTGAGTGTAGCAAAGTGGGAAGATAGTGATAGCAAAGTTATGTTCGTGAGTGCTACCAAAAGTAGGGAAGATTATGTTCGTGTGAGTGCTACCAAAAGTAGGGAAGTTTATGTGAGTGATAGCAAAAGTTGGGAAGATTATGTTCATGTGAGTGATAGCAAAAGTAGGGAAGATTATGTGAGTGATAGCAAAAGTGGGGAAGATTATGTTCGTGTGAGTGCTACCAAAAGTAGGAAAGATTATGTGAGTGATAGCAAAAGTTGGGAAGATTATGTTCATGTGAGTGATAGCAAAAGTAGGGAAGATTATGTTCGTGTGACCAAAAGTAGGGAAGATTATGTGAGTGATAGCAAAAGTAGGGAAGATTATGTTCATGTGAGTGATAGCAAAAGTAGGGAAGATTATGTTCGTGTGAGTGATAGCAAAAGTAGGGAAGATTATGTTCATGTGAGTGCTAGCAAAAGTGGGGAAGATTATGTTCATGTGAGTGCTAGCAAAAGTAGGGAAGATTATGTTCATGTGAGTGATAGCAAAAGTAGGGAAGATTATGTTCATGTGAGTGCTAGCAAACGTGGGGAAGATTATGTTCATGTGAGTGCTAGCAAAAGTAGGGAAGATTATGTTCATGTGAGTGCTAGCAAAAGTAGGGAAGATTATGTTCATGTGAGTGCTAGCAAAAGTAGGGAAGATTATGTTCATGTGAGTGATAGCAAAAGTAGGGAAGATTATGTTCATGTGAGTGCTAGCAAAATTAGGGAAGATTATGTTCATGTGAGTGCTAGCAAAAGTAGGGAAGATTATGTTCATGTGAGTGCTAGCAAAAGTAGGGAAGATTATGTTCATGTGAGTGCTAGCAAAAGTAGGGAAGATTATGTTCATGTGAGTGCTAGCAAAAGTAGGGAAGATTATGTTCGTGTGAGTGATAGCAAAAGTAGGGAAGATTATGTTCGTGTGAGTGATAGCAAAAGTAGGGAAGATTATGTTCGTGTGAGTGATAGCAAAAAGCTGAAAAATAGTTTGTCTTGAAATCTGATTAATATTAAAGCCGTATGGAATTAAAGCCAGATGGGTAAAATAGGGCACATGAATATATGATCACCTTCTGGCACAGCGTTGGTATATAACATATTGACATATGAATGTATGATGGCCTGCTGGCACAGCGTTGGTATATAACATATTGACGTATGAATGTATGATGGCACAGCGTTGGTATATAACATTCACATTATATGAATGTATGATGGCCTGCTGGCACAGCGTTCGACAGCCTTGGTATATAACATATTGACGTATGAATGTATGATGCCCTGCTGGCACAGCTCTGACAGCGCTGGTATATAACATATTGACATTATATGAATGTATGATGGTCTGCTGGCACAGCGTTCGACAGCGTTGGTATATGACATTGACATTATATAAATGTTTTCTAGTTTCAAGATTTGTTAAGATAATAATGTTGTTGTTGGCGAGATTGAGATGTAAAAGAAAATTAAAAAGAAATAAATCACAAACGTGTTGTGGAGAGTGCATGTGTGCATCTGTGCCTAACAAGGTCATAGAAACTCACTTTTTCCCTTATTATTCGACCGCTAAACGATTCAAGTCATGGTGATGAATCTACAACCATAACCAGGCTGCAAGAATACCAAATCATATGGGATGTAGCCAGAGAAGAGCACTATACTGGAAGTCAAAGAAGAATAGTAGGCCAATATGTGCAGGTGTCGTTAGTTGCAGCACGCTGAGAGAAGCACTGAGAAAGAGATCAGAGCACTTATGGACTAACTGGTTCAATGTGCAGTGATGATTATACGACAACTAAACTAAACATGAAGACAATAACTAGAATAGTTATGAATGTTTGTATTACTGTCCAGAAACACATGAAAGATAAGAGAGAAGATACTGGACGGTTTAAGAATACTGCATGAAAGAAGTCATAAGGAGAACTGATAAACAGACTTGCAATACAAAGTTGTGATCGACGAAACAGCACATGAGAAAGAAAGTTAACAAAAACTGTCTTTCTATTAACAGCAAAATTTATTAATATACAAAAATGATTCAATCATTATAGGTGTCAATATTGACTAAATTTTTATACATTTGGTCTCCATTTATCCACCCTCCCCCTTCCTGCTTCCTTCTGAGCATGACACTATTCACTCCATCCTATACACATGACTCAGGAGACCTCCATTGTAACCTCTCCTGTTTCAACTTCCGTACTTTTAGCCACACCTTGACAGTACTCTACAATTTTTTCAACAATGGTCTTAAAAACTGCTACCGCAGGAGAATCTGGGACCTCATCAATAAACGACTTCCCTTCGTCACAACATTTTGCAATTCTCGGATCCAAAGGTAGAGTCCCAAGAAATCTTTCTCCAAGAGTTTCAGCCATTTTGACTGCACCACCTGAAGTTGGTGGAAAAATGGTGGATGTCTTATGACAGCTTGGACAGACAAAGTCTCCCATATTTTCTACAATTCCTATAATTGGAAGAGAAGTCTTTCTACAGAAACTGATCTCTTTACGTACATCACATAATGCAACTTCCTGCGGTGTAGTCACGATGACGGCCCCATCTATACCTGCCTCTGACAAGTACTGAATGAGAGCAAGATGTTCATCTGATGTTCCAGGGGGGGTGTCCACAACCAGATAATCAAGTTTGTCCCAGTCGACGTCACGAAGAAACTGTTTGATCATCCCAGATTTCTTAGCTCCTCTCCAAATGACAGCATCAGCTGGTGATCCTGCACAGTGAGAGAGAGAGAGAAACAAATGAAGGGAACATTCAAGAACAATTAAAAAGGAAGACTACAGGTTTAATTTAAAAAATACATTAAAAGTGCAATGTAAAAGGTGGATTGGCAAAACAAGTAATCACAAAGTACTGAGTTTTACAAATTACAAACACAATGACAATATACATATATATATATTTTGAAAAGGTGGATTGGAACAACATAGGTAAAATGATATATAACAGATGAAACCTTAGATGAAAGGATAGATTCAATACAAACTTATGTATCCCTTTTGATCTACAACAGATTTACTGAAAATTGGTTGAAAACTGGGAACCATCAATATGCATCATCATCAAGGTGTGCATCCTTTATAGGACGTTGCTCTCTTTGCAGCACATCTGAAATTCACTCTGTCTCTTGCCAGTTCACCCACTTCGTCGATGGTCATGTTCATGGTTTCTTTAATATCTTATAGCCATCTTCTTCTTGGTCTGCCTCTGTGTCCTGGGGCCCTGCCCTCTAGTATTGTTCTTTCCAGGCCATCGTGACGCTTGATGTGACCAAAGTATGTAATTTTTCTGTATAGTATGTTGTTTATCAGCCAATTCTCTTTAACATTTAGTTCTTTCAGGACATCAGTGTTCTTTTTTTTTCTGTCCAGGGTATTCGTAGGATCTTTCTGTAGCATTTAGTTTCGAAGGACTGGATTTTTGTTCTTAATTTTTGTGTAATAGTCCATGATTCACAACCATAAGTAGCCCTGGGAAAATGCATGCTCTCAATATTTTTAATTTTAGTATTTTGCTGGTGCTTTGCCACATGTTCTTCATTGTGTTTAACTTCTTGATTGCTATTGCCAATCTTCTTGAGATCTCTTTGGAGCAGTCACTGTTATTGTTAATTATTGAGCCCAGATATTCGTAGCTCTCTACACATTAGAGTTCTTCATTGTTTATTTGGATGTTAGGTGAGCCTTTGCTTTGTCAGTTGACATGATTTTTGTTTTTGTGTATTCAAATATAGATGTTGGTCTTCACTACGTTTCTTGGTCGTCATAATTAGGTTTTCCAAACCTTCTTTGCTGGTGGATAATAATACTGTATCGTCTGCGTATCTAAGCTCTGGTATGCATTTGCCACCTATAGTGAGAGGGTCGTAATTCACGTAATTCAGTATGCATACCCTTCAACATTTGTTGGGGCAGACTGAGCACCTATGGTTCTGCTCGGAGTGTAATAACGTCGGTTCAATAACCAATGCTGCTACACACAGACAGGTGCTCAGTCGCATTAAGCTTGTTAAAAGTACCAGTTTCAGAGCACTTTCACAGTACACACCACAGCATATCTGAAACACAAACAGTCTGTGTACCAATCTTCATCTTGCTAGACTAGGGAATTGAACTCACTAGATGTCAATGTGTTATGTCAAATTTCAAGTTTTGAAGTAAATAAAAGTTCATTAATCAGTTTGACACAATTCAATATAAAGAAAAGTAACTCTGGACTAACCTAATAGAAATCCAATGGACATCAAGGCTAGGTTGTCGCGGATATAAACTGGAGACCATCCAGAGCCACTCTGGTGAACCGTCTCTCCCTCTGCTCCCATAATTCTAGGCAAGGAAGGCCCACAGATGTCTACATCAAGGACTCCAATCTGAGGCAAGAAAACTAGATTTCAATTAACAAAGAATGTGAGAATGCTAGGATTTGGTCTCAAATAAATCAAGTTAAACAGTGACCAGATCAAGTGCCATCTCCACATTTATGGTTGACTTTAACGGAACTTCCAACATTGTCTTTTTCTTGTCTAGATCAAATCAAGTGTCATCTGTACATCAAAAGCAAACTATAATAGTCTCTACAGTTATAGGTTATATGAGGATTATCATCACAGCTTCCAGATATGTTCATAGGTGCTCCGATCTCCGCCTCAACAAATCCAAGCAGTGTCCAGCGGTCCAACGTGCCCATTCAATGTTGATTAATCTATCTTTTTGCATATTTGGTATGTTGTTCTTTTCTGGTTGTACCAATATCGACACCCATCTCTCTTAATCTGGTCAGCGACTGGGATTCACAACCATGAAACTCCTCTGTTCAGAAAGACTCAATGCGTTAAGAATGTCATTTCAGCTCCCTCTGATATAGTAGTCATGCCTGCCAATGTATCAGCTTGTTCATTACCCCAGACTCTTGCATGCCCAGGAGCGAAAATGAAGGTGATTTCTCTGATCCCTGTCTGTACAAGTACCCCCATGTAGTTTCGTCTCACCAATCCTGTTTTGACTTTACGAATCATAGTCATGGAGTCTCTTATTTAGATCAGATCAAGTACCATCTTCACATCAATAGTTGGTTATAATAGATCTCTAACATTTGAAAGTATGTGATCATTGTTTGACGAAGCAGTCAATGGCTTCACGTTGCTCATTTCTCTCGTTCTGTTTGTGACTTCATAGCAAAGAGAAAACTACATGGACCTCTGTGTGAGCTACAAAAGACGGTGAAGTTTATACAAGAGATAACATTGTATATATAGACAGGATTTCGAACGAAAGGACGGACGTAGATATGTCTTGAAGTATCCTAGAAATTTGTTGATAATCTGTGGACAGTAGAAGAATTTGACATTTGTTTGTAACAACCTGTTTATTTTCATCTGCTGCCAGCGCATGTGCCAGGTGTGCTGTAAATGTGCTCTTGCCGACTCCACCTTTACCAGACAAGACGAGGATCTGTAAGAAATGTCAACAATAATCATAGGCTATGAAATCTCAATGAATGTTATTGTGTCCAAATTGGTTTTATATAAATTGTGATGTTATTAATTTTGTGTGTATGTGCAATGAAGCAAATTAAAAATATAAGATAACTCTAATCAACTTCATAATTAGGTAGTACTTATAACAGTATTCGCATGGGAGACAATAAAAATAAGAAATTATATGCTATTAATTGTCAAAGCAACATCAGCTTTTAAAAGTTTAAATATGGGCGCCAACATTGAAGTCGATAACACACTTTGATAGTAAATCTTGCCGTGCTAGTTCTGAGATTAGATTTCCAGGACTCCTACTGTATAATAACACTCCTATGACCTATATATATATATATATATATATATATATATATATATATATATATATATCTTTGTATATACATTCATTATATTCTGACTATAGTCTGGTAGAATATGCTGGGGATGATGGGGGCGGCAGAAGCACATATAGGAAACCTTGAACATGAAGAAGGTGGAAATATTTGCAATAGTTTTCTGGCAGGTGAAGATGATAAGTGTTGCAAAGAAGCTGCTACATGAAGAGTAACTTATATTGTGTATTCAAAGGGAGGAAATAAAATATAAAGGCACAATGTCCCCCAATGCAGGCGGAGATGCTTACTTGTCTGAGTTTATGGTTTTTATAATTTATACAAAACTAACGTGGCAAGTCACCAGGTTAAATACAAATAATATTCAGACCTTTGTCAACAGATGTCTTCGGCGTATTCTCAGATTGAGATGTTATGACATAATTGAAAACACAGACAGATCTATGTCAAGAGATGTCTTCAGCGTATTCTCAGATTGAGATGTTATGACATAATTGAAAACACAGACAGATAACAGACAGATAACAGACAGATAACAGACAGATCTATGAATAAGAACAGGACCCCATGATGATCCAGGTTAAGAGGAGAAAATGGCGATGGGTTGGGTATAGCATTCTGAAGACAGTCAAGTATCACTAGACAAGCACTTAAGTGGAGCTAGCATGGAAAATGAAACGTAATAAACAGATATGAAGACTTCGACTCGAGTCTTCTCGAAGAACTGAAGGATGATCATGATGGACTCACATAATCATGGGAAGCCATAGAGAAAACAGCCAAAGGCCGGAAAAAGTGGCAAACAACTGTTGAGATCCTATGCTCCACGAGGAGAGGAATAAGTCAAGTCAAAGTTGTCATTATCATATATGACTATATGATACTACTTCTTTGGAAAGAAACTTTTATTAAGTCATGCATTCAAATGCATGTCTTATAAAGCTGATAAGTCAGATAAGGACACGAAGTGGTTGTCTTAACTTTATCGAAAAAGGGTGGAGACTGCAGTAAAACTTGGAAAATAGGTAAACACGTAAAAACAAAGTACTACAGTTTTACAAAATACATAAACAGTGACGATAAACAGCAACGTTTCGACCAAAGGCCTTTATCAAGCAAACAATACAACAAGAATGACGAATTTCGAGGAACACTACAAATGGACGATTACATGTTGAAACATAAACCTATCTGATGAAAATCTGGGAATAAAACGAACAACGAAATGAGTGCAACACAAAAACCGAAAGTGGAAAAGGAGAGGAACAATAAACAATATAGTGGATAAATGACACATATATGGAGCAAACACACATATAGATAACAAGGCACAGATAAGACAGTACTAAGAAGCATAGGAATGTAATGCGTTGAGTCCAAGAGGTCGCAAAGTGCCATAGAATGAAATAAAACGGTTCTCCAGGGCGAATCGACTGCGATCATCGGAGGAACATGATCGGATGGCTGTGACCTGGACATCGTCAACTCCTGAATGGCCAGTATCATTGAAATGAGTGGCCACAGGAGTCACAGAGCATTGGCGAATATCGCGTAAGTGTTGGGCGAATCGGTCACTGAGCCTCTTACCGGTTTCACCAATATAGGCCTTATGGCATCGTTTGCAGGTGATAGCATAGATGATATTGCGGGACTCACACGTAAAACTGTCTTGAATGGTATAGGTAGCTTTTGGAAAAGAGACAGTACGGGTCTGTATTACATATGCACATGTATTACAGCGCCGACGGCCACATTGGATGGTGCCAAAGTGACTCTGGGTGTTAGGCTTGAGGCGACTGTGTATCAACAAATCCTTGAGGCTTCTGTCCCGTCTGTATGCCACCAAAGGATAGTGTTGGAAGACTGAACGTGTCTCAGGATCAGACTGAAGAATAGGAGATGATGGAATAAGACCTTTTCACCAGGGAACTATGAGGGTGGAAAGTTAAGATAAGTTTAACCCTGTCAGACTTGGGGGTTCTAAGTATGTGAGAGAGGGCCTCCCGGCGGCGATTAGCTGAACCCGATGCATGGCAGATGTAAGCACATTCTCCGGGTATAGGCGCTGGTGGAAGAAATCAAGCATCTCATGAGCTCTATCAAGAAAATCGTTGTCCTCGCTGCAGAGGCGACGAAGGCGTAAGAGTTGAGAGAAAGGTAAAGAGTCACGACAAGCCTGGGGATGGGAAGAGGTATACAGAAGAAAGCTATGTGTATCAGTAGGCTTGTAGTATACTGTTGTAGTGATAGTGGATAGGCTGATGGTGATAGTGATGTCAAGAAAATTGACACAGGAGGTAGAGATGTGAGAGGTGAACCGAATAACAGGATTGAAGGCATTGATGAAGGTAATGAAGCGTGACAAATCGGCTTCAGACATATCGGTAACTTCAATACAATCATCGATGTATCTATGATACACGGACGGAAGAAGGCCATCATAGGTGTTCCATACTAAGTGTTCAAGATGACCCATGAATAGACAAGCATAGCTGGGTCCCATTTTAGTACCCATGGCGACCCCACTAATCTGTTCGAAGAACTGGTCATTGAACTGAAAGGAGTTGAGAGTGAGAACTAGTTCTGCAAGACGCAGGAGAGTCGAGGTGGAGACAAGAGGGTTAGTTCTCCTGTCGAGAAAAACTGGAGAGCTTGAAGTCCGTCAGAATGAGGTATAGAGGTATACAGTGAGCAGACATCAAGGAGGAAGAGGCGATAAGTCCTGCCTGTCTTAACTTTACATTCTTTGATAGGATACAAATGTATTTAAGCTAATAAATGGCTAGTGGTTTATTTAATCTGTCTGCTTACTTTATGTTTTACCCCGGACAGTTTCTCTTTGATTTCTGCGATGGCAGGGTCAGCTTCATGTGTCAGCGACGAACAGATAGACTGGTTTGGACATCCAGCACACGCCTCGGCTTTCCCAGCAGACTCGCTGTCTGTACCTGGACAGTGTTCAGGGCATTTTGTGGAACGTCTGACATTCCGGATGATTCCCTTGACAGTAACAACACAAATTGAAAACTGTTTAGTTGAACTTTTTGCTGTTACTTTTAATGGAAAATAGAAATTGTATAAGGCACACAATATTTATAGATCACACAATCACTCTGAAAACGAAAGTACACACAAGATGTCGGTTCATATTTACATTCGTATTTCCGGTTCCGTATTTGTATCTATACAAGAAGAGAAAACTGCAGTAAAACTATAGCTAAACACGTAAACACAAAGTATTACAGTTTTACAAAATACATAAACAGTGACGATAAACAGCAACGTTTCGACCAAAAGGCCTTTATCAAGCAAATAATACAACAAGAATGACGAATTTCGAGGAACACTACAAATGGACGATTACATGTTGAAACATAAACCTATCTAATGAAAATCTGGGAATAAAAACGAACAACGAAATGAGTAGACACAAAAAACCGAAGGGGGAAAGAAGAGAAACAATAAACAATATAGTGGGTAAATGACACATATATGGAGCAAACACACATATAGATAACAAGGCACGAGATAAGACAGTACTAAGAAGCATAGGAATGTAATGCGTTGAGTCCAAGAGGTCGCAAAGTGCCATAGAATGAAATAAAACGGTTCTCCAGGGCGAATCGACTGCGATCATCGGAGGAACATGATCGGATGGCTGTGACCTGGACATCGTCAACTCCTGAATGGCCAGTATCGTTGAAATGGGTAGCCACAGGAGTCGCAGAGCATTGGCGAATATCGCGTAAGTGTTGGGCGAATCGGTCACTGAGTCTCTTACCGGTTTCGCCAATATAGGACTTGTTGCATCGTTTGCAGGTGATGGCATAGATGATATTACTGGACTCACACGTGAAACTGTCTTGAATGGCATACGTAGCTTTTGGAAAAGAGACAGTGCGGGTCTGTATTACATATGCACATGTATAACATCGTCGACGTCCGCACTGGATGGTGCCAAAGTGACTCTGGATATTAGGCTTGAGGCGACTGTGTACCAACAAATCCTTGAGGCTTCTGTCCCGCCTGTAAGCCACCAAGGATAGTGTTGGAAGACTGGACGTGTCTCAGGATCAGACTGAAGAATAGGGAGATGATGGAATAAGACCTTTTCACCAGGGAACTATGAGGGTGGAAAGTTAAGATGAGTTTAACCCTGTCAGAATTGGGGTTCTATGCATGTGAGAGAGGGCCTCCTGGCGAGCAATTAGCTGTACCCGATGCATGGCAGATGTAAGCACATTCTCCGGGTATAAGCGCTGGCGGAAGAAATCCAGCATCTCGTGAGCTTTATCAAGAAAATCGTCGTCCTCACTACAGAGGCGACGAAGGCGTAAGAGTTGGGAGAAAGGTAAAGAGTCACGACAGGCCTGGGGATGGGAAGAGGTATACAGAAGAAAGCTATGTGTATCAGTAGGCTTGTAGTATACTGATGTAGTGATAGTGGATAGGCTGATGGTGATAGTGATGTCAAGAAAATTGACACAGGAGGTAGAGATGTGAGAGGTGAACCGAATAGCAGGATTGAAGGCATTGATGAAGGTGATGAAGCGTGACAAATCGGCTTCAGACATATCGGTAACTCCAATACAATCATCGATGTATCTATGATACACGGACGGAAGAGGGCCATCATAGGTGTTCCATACTAAGTGTTCGAGATGACCCATGAATAGACAAGCATAGCTGGTCCCATTTTAGTACCCATGGCGACCCCACTAATCTGTTCGAAGAACTGGTCATTGAACTGAAAGGAGTTGAGAGTGAGAACTAGTTCTGCAAGACGAAGGAGAGTCGAGGTGGAGACAAGAGGGTTAGTTCTCCTGTCGAGAAAAACTGGAGAGCTTGAAGTCCGTCAGAATGAGGTATAGAGGTATACAGTGAACAGACATCAAGGAGGAAGAGACGATAAGTCCTGCCAGGCAACAACTTAATAGAAGAAAAAAACAGACAAAGTGTGGTTAGTATCTTTCAAACCAAAGATGATACACGTCAAAACAATGTAAGGTAGTTTTACACAGTACGGAAATAAGATACAGCGACGTTTCCACCAAAAGACATTTATCAAGTAAAAGATATAGAACACCCTTAACGTATTTTATCAGTCGTTAGTGACGCGTGTGAAAGACACAATGTATGAAGCGGGATTATCGATATAAGATCAACAATAGACAGTGTGCTTTAGAGCTTCCGAAAAAACAAATTGACAAACACAGGATTCGAACCACTTACCCTTATTTATTACGACATCCATTGTCTAGCCTAGCAATACGAGCGTCCTTACGAACACAAGCATTGAGTCATTCTAAAAAAATGGCTCACTGAGGAGCGTCGGTCACAAACACTTCGTAATAGCTAGACACAGAAAAATCAAGTTAGGTTCGATCGAACAGTGTTTGCACAAACACATGCTATAAGCTTATTGTGCTTGTGCATACATACATCATACAAATATGCATACATCATTCAAAGTAGCTTCAAATTTATTGTAAGATGAGAACATGGAGTTTTTCGTAAGAACCCCAGAGAATATAAGGCAAGACTGCAGTCAAACTATGAAGCAATGTCAATATAAGGCAAGACTGCAGTCAAACTATGAAGCAATGTCAATATAAGGCAAGACTGCAGTCAAACTATGAAGCAATGTCAATATAAGGGAAGACTGCAGTCAAACTATGAAGCAATGTCAATATAAGGGAAGACTGCAGTAAAACTATGAAGCAATGTCAATATAAGGGAAGACTGCAGTCAAACTATGAAGCAATGGCGAAACACGTAAAAACAAAGTACTGTAGTTTTACAAAAAAACCAAAAACAATAACAATACATGGCAACATTTCGACCAAAAGGCCTTTATCGAGCAAAGGATACAAGAGATGTGAGGAATTTCACCTCTCGCACAACACACAACATGTAGAACGTAGATTCCCAAACTTTTCGGCCAACGCCCACTTTGCACAACATAAACTTTGTAACCCCTCCACATTATAACAGTTTGCCAACGCCCCCCCTCCCACATATATACATACTCTATTTTCTCTTTGACATAGAAAATTGATATATATTTCTGTTATACATGGTCAATTTTCAAATGATTATATGCATGAAATAGAAAATTGATGAAAAAATGGATCGTGTAAGACGGACATAAGATGAATTAAAATGCAGAATTCCAATTTTAAATGATTATTCAATAGCAAAATCACGAAAATAATTTATTTTAAAATATTTATGATTAATTTCTCCTTTAAAAAGCCACCGACACTTAATCGCTTGAACACCCTCCCCCATTCTTCTGAACTCACTATCGCTCCCCTCCCTCGAACGCTTCAGCGCCTAGGGGGCGTACCAGTCCACTGTGGGAAACGCTGATGTAGAGACATTAAAACGAAGCGAGTCTAGCCCGTTCTAGAAATTTATTATTATCCTGATGCTTTGAGGCAAAGCAAATTAGATAAAGAGTGACAAACATTTCAATTAGCTTGGATTATTTGTAATTATTTGTTACTTTTGTCTTCTCACCCATGTTGCAATAAATTGCTGAAGAAAATTATGTTGTTGCTTGTTATTCTCTTGTTGTTTCTCTTCTAATTACTTGTCTGCCTACTACATGCTCTCTTGTCCTCAGATATTCCTTTCAATATGATATTCAACTTCAGATATTCCTTTCAATATGATATTCATCCTCAGATATTCCTTTCAATATGATATTCATCCTCAGATATTCCTTTCAATATGATGTTCATCCTCAGATATTCCTTTCAATATGATATTCATCCTCAGATATTCCTTTCAATATGATATTCATCCTCAGATATTCCTTTCAATATGATGTTCATCCTCAGATATTCCTTTCAATATGATGTTCAACATTAGGGACCTGTAGATTGGGGATATTATTCCAGAGATCCTTGAACTCAATGTAGAAACGTTGAAACGTCAGTTGCATGCTCAGATTGAGCAAGGGAAAGAAATAGGGACATTTGAAAATCGGTAGGATTATGCTGCAGAGTCACTGCACGGGCAAAATTCATTTAAAGATTTAAAAAAAAATTGACAACAAATTTTCCACCATCTTGAAAATTACGTCATGGAACCTTACGGTGCTACTAACTTCGTGCACTGCCGCTGAGATTCTCATATTGAAAAAGAAATTGGAGCACACATGTTTATTCAATTATATCAATCAATTTTTATTTATCAATCAACAATCACTCAATCAATGTGACATGCTTTTTCAGGTGACCACAATACTGTTTTGTTGATTTTTTCTCTCTCTGAATAGCTCTTATTTCATTCCAAATTATGACATTTGCCCTAATTATTTTCCATTTCCTTCCCATACTATTATCCAGACTTTTATGTATATATTAATCTATTCCTCTCGTACCGTTATACGTTACACAAGGACTGCAATCAATTTCTCCATACCGTTCTATCTTGGAAAACTTGTTCAATCTCTTCTTTGAAATTAGTCCGACATTTCTCACCTCTCTCAGCAAAGTTCGTCTCCAGGGCTTGACCATCTCAGTCCTCTATTTCTTGAACTCTTTGTCTCACCCTTCAATGCCTGCTTTGATATTCTTTGATCATTTCTTCTCAAGGTGTGTCCAACATATCTCCATCTTCTCTTTCTTATAACAGTTGTCACTAGTGGTTGACCAGTCATTTCTTCTCAAGTGTGTCCAACATATCTCCATCTTCTCCTTCTTATAACAGTTGTCACTATTGGTTGACCAGACATTTCTTCTCAAGGTGTGTCCAACATATCTCCATCTTCTCTTTCTTATAACAGTTGTCACTAATGGTTGACCAGACATTTCTTCTCAAGGTTGTCCAACATATCTCCATCTTCTCTTTCTTATAACAGTTGTCACTATTGGTTGATCAGACATTTCTTCTCAAGGTGTGTCCAACATATCTCCATCGTCTCTTTCTTATAACAGTTGTCACTAGTGGTTGACCAGACATTTCTCTGATTTCATCACTTCTCATGAATTCTTCCCATTTTATATTCATTATTTTTCCCAGACATCTATTTTCAAATTCATTCAACTTTTTTTCTATATCTTTAGACATTTTCCAACTCTTGATGACCCTGAGAGAAAAAAACCCATTAGACGCACCAGGGATTGAACCCAAGTCTCCAGATTGGGAGCTCGCGCTCTAAACCATTCGACCAGACGTTCTTCAACACAATACGTTACAATCTACAAGGGATCTCTGTGACTAAGTGGTTAGGCCTTTGCTTTGTGAGTCGAAGGTCGTGGTTCGAGTCCGACCACGCCGTTCTGTTTAAGAGTGCAGTTTTTTCCCAGAGACCCTAGGATTGTTGCTGGAGCTACGGAGTTCGTGCTTTATGCAATACTCTCGGCAGGTGGAGTGCCATTTCTGCAGAGAGGGACCGAGCCATATGGGGTAAAACCGGTGCAATGAAGTCAATACTTCGGCTTTTTTTTCCCATCCAGAAGCACTTGAGCTTTTCAGCTTTTCGGCTCGGTGCCATGTACATCGTAACCCTTCGGTTCGGTGCCACGAACACCGTAAATCTGGGGAGTCTGTGGCTTTTTCTGCCATCCCGCGGAATTAAACCCGCACATACAGAGGGATAGTCACCCGTAGTCCAACGTGCTACGAACATGCTGGGCAGACGGGCATAATCCTTCGGCTTAAAAACCCTTTATAACAAGCTACAAATTATCCATTGTTCATTTCGAACAGAAAGTACTTCCCTGATTATTTCCCTTATCACTTCATAATGTGCTTGTATTTCCTGGATTATATCCCTTGACATTCAATGACTGCATGCTAACATTCAAGGTCACAGTTAGCGCGAGCTGCTCGTGACTACTCACGGACAAGCTAACGATCTGCGGTAAACAACCGCGTTCTGGAGACACAAAGTTCTTGCCTGTCACAGCCACAAACTCTGTAGACCATATGACGCTATAAGTGTCGCATAGAATCTCACTTTATTTAGTTCTTTGAATATTCGAGCAATCAGACCAGCACTTTCTCTAGAATGTTTTTCTCAACTTTCAGAAACCACTTTAGGATTTATTTGTGGAGTCATTTAGATATTTAACAAGAGTCGTGGAGTCAGCCAAAATTATCAACATTCGATATTTAACAAGAGTCGTGGAGTCAGCCAAGCGTATTGACCAAGATAAAGATCAAACACTGAATAAATGTAAGTACATTTTCTATATCAACAGTGGAGTCAACCTGGTCGGTGGACATTGTGTACATTTAGTCAGATTTGATATGATGCGAGGTAGTACAGACGTCCCACCTCCCAGTAAGAGCAATCAGATGAGTTATCATCCTACAGTATAGCTTAAACAGATGTGGTACTATTTAAGTGATGTTTTTTTGGTTGGCAAAATCTAGTTGCCCATCTGTAGAAACCTGTGTCCTATCAAACAATGTGTATGCACACTCTGGTGATGTCTGGAAGACAGATATAATAATACAGATACTAGATCGGAGGAAACAGACACTAGATCAGAGGAAACAGACACTAGATTGGAGGGAAACAGACACTAGATTGGAGGAAACAGACATTAGATTGGAGGAAACAGACACTAGATTGGAGGGAAACAGACACTAGATCAGAGGGAAACAGACACTAGATCAGAGGGATACAGACACTAGATCAGAGGGAAACAGACACTAGATCAGAGGGAAACAGACACTAGATCAGAGGGAAACAGACACTAGATCAGAGGGAAACAGACACTAGATCAGAGGGATACAGACACTAGATCAGAGGGAAACAGACACTAGATTGGAGGGAAACAGACATTAGATTGGAGGGAAACAGACACTAGATTGGATGGAAACAGACACTAGATTGGAGGGAAACAGACATTAGATTGGAGGGAAACAGACACTAGATCAGAGGGAAACAGACACTAGATCAGAGGGAAACAGACACTAGATCAGAGGGATACAGACACTAGATCAGAGGGAAACAGACACTAGATCAGAGGGAAACAGACACTAGATCAGAGGGAAACAGACACTAGATCAGAGGGAAACAGACACTAGATCAGAGGGATACAGACACTAGATCAGAGGGAAACAGACACTAGATTGGAGGGAAACAGACATTAGATTGGAGGGAAACAGACACTAGATTGGAGGGAAACAGACACTAGATTGGAGGAAACAGACACTAGATTGGAGGGAAACAGACACTAGATTGGAGGGAAACAGATACTAGATCAGAGGGAAACAAACACTAGATCAGAGGGAAACAGATACTAGATCAGAGGGAAACAGATACTAGATCAGAGGGAAACAGATACTAGATCAGAGGGAAACAGACACTAGATCAGAGGGATACAGACACTAGATCAGAGGGAAACAGACACTAGATCAGAGGAAACAGACACTAGATTGGAGGGAAACAGACACTAGATTGGAGGGAAACAGACACTAGATTGGAGGGAAACAGACACTAGATCAGAGGGAAACAAACACTAGATCAGAGGGAAACAGATACTAGATCAGAGGGAAACAGATACTAGATCAGAGGGAAACAGATACTAGATCAGAGGGAAACAGACACTAGATCAGAGGGATACAGACACTAGATCAGAGGGAAACAGACACTAGATCAGAGGGAAACAGACACTAGATCAGAGAGAAACAGACACTAGATCAGAGAGAAACAGACACTAGATCAGAGGGATAGAGAATCAATATATACAGTTTTTCTGTTATCTAATACACGTCGTCAAGAAACAGTGTTGTCTTTCTGTTCGTCCAATCATCCATTCAAACATCCATCCAACCATCCATTCAACCATCCATTCAAACATCCATCCAACCATCCATCCATCCATCCAACCATCCATTCAAACATCCATCCAACCATCCATCCATTCATCCAACCATCTATTCAAACATCCATCCAACCATCCATCCATTCATCCAACCATCTATTCAAACATCCATCCAACCATCCATCCATTCATCCAACCATCTATTCAAACATCCATCCAACCATCCATCCAACCATCTATTCAAACATCCATCCAACCATCCATCCAACCATCTATTCAAACATCCATCCATCCATTCATTCAACCATCTATTCAAACATCCATCCAACCATCCATCCAACCATCTATTCAAACATCCATCCAACCATCCATCCAACCATCTATTCAAACATCCATCCAACCATCCATCCAACCATCTATTCAAACATCCATCCAACCATCCATCCAACCATCTATTCAAACATCCATCCAACCATCCATTCAACCATCCATTCAACCATCCATCCAACCATCCAACCATCCATCCAACCATCTATTCAAACATCCATCCAACCAACCATCCATTCATCCAACCATCTATTCAAACATCCATCCAATCAGGGGCGGCTCGTCATTAAGGGCAAGCGTGGTCCGCCCCCACCAAACATTTTGAGTAACGTGTCCTTATTAATTGTTAAAACTTATTTGTTTATAATTATTACTTTCAACGTGATACTGATTCAACGTGATACTGATTCAACGTGATACTGATTCAACGTGATACTGATTCAAGGTGATACTGATTCAACGTGATACTGATTCAACGTGATACTGATTCAACGTGATACTGATTCAACGTGATACTGATTCAACGTGATACTGATTCAACGTGATACTGATTCAACGTGATACTGATTCAAGGTGATACTGATTCAACGTGATACTGATTCAACGTGATACTGATTCAACGTGATACTGATTCAACGTGATACTGATTCAACGTGATACTGATTCAACGTGATACTGATTAGCTTTAAAAGTAGATATATAACGCTAAAACATCACACAGTCTGAAATCTGAAATTTAGCATATTTCCTCAGTAATTAGTATATGCCCCTGGTCATTAAGGGCCAGTTAGGTCCTGCCCCAAAAAATCAAAAATGAATAACGTGTGCTTATTATTTTATAAATTATTTCTTCATAAATATTACGTTTAACTTGACATGGATTAGCTTTTGAACGTTTAATAGATAGCACTAAAATATAAATATTACTTTTAACTTGACACGAATTAGCTTTTGAACTTTTAATAGATAGCACTAAAATATAAATATTATATCATAATAAAATAGCAATCATAATAATATATAACGTATTATAAAAAAATACTATATACAGTCTGAATAGAGTCACGCATATTGCACCTCACTATGTTTTGGTAGTTCATTTTAAAATGTGCATATCTACGATGTAACATTGCGACCTTTGACGTCTACCTACCTGCAACGATAGTTGTCAAAACAATTACGTAATTTTCATTCAACCGGTAGCTAATGTATTCTTACGAGTCAACTTATTTCTTGATTAAATAGTCCTTTTAAATATCGATTGAATCACGTAGTATATATACAAATAGTATAACATTATAAAAAGTAATGGAAATAAGTTACTAATCATCATATAATAGTTTAAGTTAATCGCCCGTTCCATCAATAAACATTTGTCCACGACATTGTACTTTCACTTTCACTTTCGTTTACACAGCTGACAAGTTTACGAAGACAGATTATATATTACAAAATCACCCAACGTGCATGTAGTCGCGTAGGCGGAATAGAAAAGTATGTGTAGTCTGTAATGCGGGTGACGTGCGTTCAATTCAAGTAGATGCTTTTTAAAAAGAAACAAAAATACTGGGCGTTTGATGTGGCAGAAATATTTGTCTTTGATTTTATGTTCTTTTTTAGCCAACGTGTTGAAAGTAATGACATGTTATAACAAACTCCGATGTGGAGATGGCCCGTGATCTGATCTTAAGAGAGAGAGAGAGTAGTGACAGATTACAATCAACAAATAAACAGTGTACAAGTATTAAGGGTTTCTGAAAAACAAATAGACAAACACAGGATTTGAATCACTTACCCTCATTTCTTACGACATCCATCGCCTAGCCTAACAATACAAGCGTCCTTCGATACCCATCACCTAGCCTAGCAATACGAGCGTCCTTCGATACCCATCGCCTAGCCTAATAATACGGGCGTCCTTCGATACCCATCGCCTAGCCTAGTAATACGAGCGTCCTTACGATACCCATCGCCTAGCCTAGCAATACGAGCGTCCTTACAAACACAACCAGTAAGCCATGCTTAAAAAATGGCTCACTGAGGAGTGTCTGTCTCAAACACTTCGTTACAACTAGACACATAATAATCAGGTAAGGTTCGATCCTGTGTTTGTCTATTTGTTTTTCAAGCTCTAATACCTGTACACTATTTATTTGTTGATCATATTCGTTGCTTCCTCTGGGATTCTTGCAAAGCTACTTTGAATGATGTATGCATGTTTGTTATATGTGTATACATGTGTGTGTGTGTGTATGTATGATATTGTCTCGTCTCAAATATATACAAGCACAATAATCTTATAGCATGTGTTTGTGCAAACACTGTTCGATCGAACCTTACCTGATTATTCTGTGTCAAGTTATAATGAAGGCTTTGAGAAAGACACTCATCAGAGAGACATTTTTTAGAACGGCTCGCTGGTTGTGTTCGTAAGGACGCTCGTATTGCTAGGCTAGGCGACGGGTGTCGTAAGAAATGAGGGTAAGTGGTTCGAATCCTATGTATGTCTATTTGTTTTTTCAGAAGCTCTTAATACATGTACACTGTTTATTTGTTGATCATATTCTTTGCTTCCGTTGCTTCCTCTGGGGTTCTTACAAAAAACTCCTTGTTCTCATCTGACAGACTACAACAAACTCCGATGTGGAGATGGCCGAATGATCTGATCTGAAGAGAAAGTAATGATAGATTATAACAAACTCCGATGTATTGTAGAAATTTGCGGTTTTGGTTTGTCCGGAGCTAAATCAATGAAATTGTTGGGTGTACAATTTGACTGCAGCCTGTGTTTCAGGGAACATGTTGAGTATGTCATTATCAAAGCAAGTAAAGGTTTAGCGGCAATGAGAGTTATGGCGGCTGCTAATATCGCGCAACGGCTGCTTATCATCCTGTATCAGACGTTGGTTCTCTCCACCATTGAATATGTAATGGCCATCCTCACTGTTCGTAAAACGCAAATTGAAAGACTGGAAAGAATACAGAATGAAGCTATGCGTATCATTCTCGGCTGCACACGGGGTACACTCTGTGTGGCGATGAGATTTCTCCTGGATTTCCCGACCATGGAGTATAAACTCAAGATAGCTAGAGCACGTGCGTACCTCAAAATAAGTGCTAAAATGGATCACCCATTGCACGAGCTGCTCAGCACCAGTGGAGGAAATCGGTTAAAGCGGGGCAAGTCGTGGGTTGGTCGTGCTGCAGACACTATTCAGCTGGTATGCAGGCTCACAAGTATCGATTATGGGGAAGAATGGATACCGATGCCTTCAATATACGGGAACACTTTTTCCACCATCATTAAATTTGACAAAAGTTGCAAAGAGAGGAATCCCGTGGCGCTGGATGCAGACGTTAAAGCTTTCATTGATGAACACTGTGAAGGTAACGTTGTGATTTACACGGATGGATCGGTAGCTCGCCATGAAAAGTTCGCATGGGCCTTCTCTGCAAGCTCATGTGGCAAAATGGTCCATGAGGCCAGTTGTGCATTTCGTATGACAACAAGCAGCATGACAATGGAGGTACTGGCGGTGACTAATGCTTTACGTTGGCTGGAGTCACAAAATTACATTCATGTATGCATTCTGAGTGATTCATTGAGTATGATCCGCAAGGTAGAGGCTGGTTCGGTGTGCAGGCAATGGACTGAATCACTACAAGCGTCAACACTTTGCAGAATCACACTTATCTTCGTTCCGGGGCACATGGGTGTCGTTGGCAATGAGAGCAGACAGACTGGCTGGCTCTGCCGCTATATCAGAGGGCCAGCCAATGGATAGAGCTGATATTTTGAACGCCCTCATAGAGTGTGGCCGCAAAGAAGATTTTCATTTAAACCAATCCACGTCAATTACTAGATTGCAGGAGTTAGGTTTGAAGATTGGAGTAGCAAGAAAAGAACAACATAACAGGTACGTTAGTAGGCTCATCAATCAAAATCGAACTGGTACGGTCAGTCGCTGGACGCTGTTGGAGATATTGCGAAGGAGATCGGAGCACCTATGGACATGTCAGGAGTGCAATGAAGATATTCCAAACTGAAACTGAAACTGAACTGAAACTCCGATGTGGAGATGGCCCTTGATCTGAAGAGAAAGTAGCTACAGATTACAACAAACTCTGATATGGAGATGGCCAGTGATCTGATCTGAAGAGAAAGTAGCGATAGATTACAACAAACTCTGATGTGGAGATGGTCAGTGATCTGAAGAGAAAGTAGTAACTGGGTACAACGAACTCTGATGTGGAGATGGCTCGTGATCTGATCTGAAGAGAAAGTAGTAACTGCCTACAACAAACTCTGATGTGGAGATGGCCAGTGATCTGAAGAGAAAGTAGTAACTAGCAACAACAAACTCCGATGTGGAGATGGTCAGTGATCTGAAGAGAAAGTAGCGATAGATTATAACAACAAACTCCAATGTGTGGAGAGATGTCAAATAATCTAAGATTATATTTTGGTTTGATTTCTCAATATTCCAGAGAAAAAATGTTCCTACTAATTGGAATATCATGAAATCTTGTCTTAGGCAAGTAGCATTATCAAAAATGTGGATTTGCTTTTATTTAACCGTCTCATTGAAATAATCATTTTTTAAATGAACACTTCCTGCAAACACCTTCATCAGCCTAACACGGAAAATTAATTAAGATAAGAAATGAAAAAAAAAGCAAATATCAATGGCGATATCGTTTCAACAAAGTAATCTTCGTGTCGAGTTGCGCTGTTTTTGAATTAATGATTATTTGGTATAATTTTCCTTGGATTTAATCCTTGCAAAGCAACGCAAAAACAAGTACTTTTTACGTGTTCTGCCATTGCTACATAGTTTTACTGGCAAAACACGTAATCACAAAGTACTGTAGTTTTACAAATTACAAAAACAATGACAAAATACAGCAACGTTTCGACCAACAAGGCCTTTATCAAACAAACGAACAACAGGAGTGACAAATTTTTAAAAAACAAATGGACGACCAAATACAAACGTTTCTAATGAAAATCTGGAAATAAAACGAATAACGAAATAAATGTAACACAAAAACACACATAAAAACTAGAAATAGAACGGAAGAGAAACAATGAAAATCTAGTAAATATATAACTTGAATACATGCAACATATACCCATATAGATTACAAGGCACGGGAAGAGAAAGTACTAAGAAGCATAGGAATGTAATACGTTGAGCCCACATGGTCGCAAGGTACCATACAAAGAAATCAACAGATTCTCCAGAGCAAATCGACTGCGATCATCCGAGGAACACGATCGGATGGCTGTGACCTGGACATCGTGAGCTCCTAAATGGCCAGTATCATTGAAATGGGTAACTACAGGGGTCACAGAGCATTGGCGTATGTCGCGCAAGTGTTGAGCGAATCTGTCACTGAGCCTCTTGCCTGTCTCGCCGATATAAGCCTTGTTACACCGCTTACAGATAATGGCATAGATAAGATTACGGGACTCGCATGTGAAACCATCGTCAATAAGAAACGTGGCTAAAGGAAAAGATACAGTATGCGTCTGTATCACATAAGCACACGTGTTACAACGCCGACGGCCACACTGGACAGTGCCAAGATGAGTCTGGATATTGGACTTAATGCGACTGTGTACCAACATATCCTTAAGACTTCTGTCCCGTCTGTAAGCCACCAAAGGATAGTTGGGGAAGACAGAACGGTCTCAGGATCTGACTTAAGGATAGACAGATGACGGAATAAAACATTTTTCACCAGTAAACTATGGGGGTGGAAAGTTAAGATAAGTTTTACTCTGTCAGAGTTAGTAGTCCTATGCTGGCTGGTGAGGGCCTGCTGGCGAGTGATTTTCTGAAGAGAGCTCGCGAGATGCTTGATTTCATTCGCAGGCGCCTATACCCGGACAGGGTGCTTGTCTCGGCTATGCATCGAGTTCAGAAAATCACTGTTGTTCACAGTTTGTTGAGGCTCTCTTGAATGACAACATCAATGACACAGATGTAGTTATTTACACTGATGGTTCAGTCATTCGTCAACAACGCTGTGCGTGGGATTTTTCAGCACGCTCAGGAAAACTAATAGGAGGCCAGGGGTCTAGCGACAACCACAAGTAGCTTGACAGTGGAGGTACGGGCGGTTACAGAGGCGGTGACGTAGTTGGTATCTCATAATGACTCTAGTGGTTTCATACCCATGACCGGAAGTCCAATAAAGATATTCCAACTGAAACTTAGACGGGCTGGGCTAGGTTGGGCTGTGCTAGAAGATAAGGGATGTAGTCTCTGACTGTGCTAGAAGATACGGATTAGAGTCTCTGACTGTGCTAGAAGATAAGGATTAGAGTCTCTGACTGTGCTAGAAGATACGGATTAGAGTCTCTGACTGTGCTAGAAGATACGGATTAGAGTCTCTGACTGTGCTAGAAGATACGGATTAGAGTCTCTGACTGTGCTAGAAGATACGGATTAGAGTCTCTGACTGTGCTAGAAGATACGGATTAGAGTCTCTGACTGTGCTAGAAGATACGGATTAGAGTCTCTGTTAAAATCTACGCTAACTAAAATCAGTTTTATTTGTGTGCCAGTGCTTGCAGACGTACAAGGAAATAAAAGCTACCGACATCCTTGCTGGAATTGCTGCTGTATAAAACGGACAATCAATGGACCAGGTTGATATTCCGAATGCATGAAGTGAGATAGAACGTACAAATGATACAAGTAATGAGAGTGTATCTGCAACTCTGAACATACTATAAGAATATCAAATCAAATGTCATGTGACTAGACAAGAGCATTTTTTTGGGATGTCAGAAAATAATAGCAAACCAAGATAGAAATTTTGTTGTTAGTTGCCACACACTGAGACACACACTGAGAGACACACTGAGAGACACACTGAGACACACACTGAGAGACACACTGAGAGACACACTGAGAGACACACTGAGAGACACACTGAGAGACACACTGAGAGACACACTGAGAGACACACTGAGACACACTAGAGACACACTGAGAGACACACTGAGAGACACACTGAGACACACTGAGAGACACACTGAGAGACACACTGAGAGACACACTGAGAGACACACTGAGAGACACACTGAGAGACACACTGAGAGACACACTGAGAGACACACTGAGAGACACACTGAGAGACACACTGAGAGACACACTGAGAGACACACTGAGAGACACACTGAGAGACAAACTGAGAGACACACTGAGAGACACACTGAGAGACACACTGAGAGACACACTGAGAGACACACTGAGAGACACACTGAGACACACACTGAGACACACACTGAGACACACACTGAGAGACACACTGAGAGACACACTGAGACACACACTGAGAGACATACTGAGGAAGAGATCGGAGCACTTATGGAGTAATTGGTTCGATGTGCAATGATAATGATCTGACGACACAAATGAACTAAACAGACTTGTGGAAGAGAACAAGACAATAACAAATACAGTTGAAGATTAAAGAAGTAATAACACATAGACGTCAAGAGATTTGCTATTGGTTGGACATATCCTGAGAATAAATAAATATATAATCAGATCATTGGTTGACATATCCGAGAATAATATAGCAATATATAATCAGATCATTGGTTGGACATATCCTCGAGAATAATATAACAATATATAATCAGATCATTGGTTGTACATATCCTCGAGAATAATATAACAATATATAATCAGATCATTGGTTGAACATATCCTCGAGAATAATATAGCAATATATAATCAGATCATTGGTTAGACATATCCTCGGGAATAATATAGCAATATATAATCAGATCATTGGTTGTACATATCCTCGAGAATAATATAGCAATATATAATCAGATCATTGGTTGGACATATCCTCGAGAATAATATAGCAATATATAATCAGATCATTGGTTGGACATATCCTCGAGAATAATATAGCAAATATAAATCAGATCATTGGTTGGACATATCCTCGAGAATAATATAGCAATATATAATCAGATCATTGGTTGAACATATCCTCGAGAATAATATAGCAATATATAATCAGATCATTGGTTGGACATATCCTCGAGAATAATATAACAATATATAATCAGATCATTGGTTGTACATATCCTCGAGAATAATATAGCAATATATAATCAGATCATTGGTTGTACATATCCTCGAGAATAATATAACAATATATAATCAGATCATTGGTTGAACATATCCTCGAGAATAATATAGCAATATATAATCAGATCATTGGTTGAACATATCCTCGAGAATAATATAGCAATATATAATCAGATCATTGGTTGACATATCCTCGAGAATAATATAGCAATATATAATCAGATCATTGGTTGTACATATCCTCGAGAATAATATAGCAATATATAATCAGATCATTGGTTGAACATATCCTCGAGAATAATATAGCAATATATAATCAGATCATTGGTTGGACATATCCTCGAGAATAATATAACAATATATAATCAGATCATTGGTTGGACATATCCTCGAGAATAATATAACAATATATAATCAGATCATTGGTTGAACATATCCCCGAGAATAATATAGCAATATATAATCAGATCATTGGTTGGACATATCCTCGAGAATAATATAGCAAAATATAATCAGATCATTGGTTGGACATATCCTCGAGAATAATATAGCAATATATAATCAGATCATTGGTTGAACATATCCTCGAGAATAATATAGCAATATATAATCAGATCATTGGTTGGACATATCCTCGAGAATAATATAGCAATATATAATCAGATCATTGGTTGGACATATCCTCGAGAATAATATAGCAATATATAATCAGATCATTGGTTGAACATATCCTCGAGAATAATATAGCAATATATAATCAGATCATTGGTTAGACATATCCTCGGGAATAATATAGCAATATATAATCAGATCATTGGTTGGACATATCCTCGAGAATAATATAGCAATATATAATCAGATCATTGGTTGAACATATCCTCGAGAATAATATAGCAATATATAATCAGATCATTGGTTGGACATATCCTCGAGAATAATATAGCAATATTTAATCAGATCATTGGTTGGACATATCCTCGAGAATAATATAGCAATATATAATCAGATCATTGGTTGACATATCCTCGAGAATAATATAGCAATATATAATCAGATCAATGGTTGGACATATCCTCGAGAATAGTATAACAATATATAATCAGATCATTGGTTGAACATATCCTCGAGAATAATATAGCAATATATAATCAGATCATTGGTTGGACATATCCTCGAGAATAATATAACAATATATAATCAGATCATTGGTTGGACATATCCTCGGGAATAATATAGCAATATATAATCAGATCATTGGTTAGACATATCCTCGGGAATAATATAGCAATATATAATCAGATCATTGGTTGTACATATCCTCGAGAATAATATAGCAATATATAATCAGATCATTGGTTGGACATATCCTCGAGAATAATATAGCAATATATAATCAGATCATTGGTTAGACATATCCTCGAGAATAATATAGCAATATATAATCAGATCATTGGTTGACATATCCTCGAGAATAATATAGCAATATATAATCAGATCATTGGTTGGACATATCCTCGAGAATAATATAGCAATATATAATCAGATCATTGGTTGGACATATCCTCGAGAATAATATAGCAATATATAATCAGATCATTGGTTGGACATATCCTCGAGAATAATATAACAATATATAATCAGATCATTGGTTGAACATATCCTCGAGAATAATATAGCAATATATAATCAGATCATTGGTTGAATATCTCGAGAATAATATAGCAATATATAATCAGATCATTGGTTGACATATCCTCGAGAATAATATAGCAATATATAATCAGATCATTGGTTGGACATATCCTAGAGAATAATATAGCAATATATAATCAGATCATTGGTTGAACATATCCTCGAGAATAATATAGCAATATATAATCAGATCATTGGTTGGACATATCCTCGAGAATAATATAGCAATATATAATCAGATCATTGGTTGGACATATCCTCGAGAATAATATAGCAATATATAATCAGATCATTGTTGACATATCTCGAGAATAATATAGCAATATATAATCAGATCATTGGTTGAACATATCCTGGAATAATATAGCAATATATAATCAGATCATTGTTGACATATCCTCGAGAATAATATAGCAATATATAATCAGATCATTGGTTGACATATCCTCGAGAATAATATAGCAATATATAATCAGATCATTGGTTGGACATATCCTCGAGAATAATATAGCAATATATAATCAGATCATTGGTTGACATATCCTCGAGAATAATATAGCAATATATAATCAGATCATTGGTTGACATATCTCGAGAATAATATAACAATATATAATCAGATCATTGGTTGTACATATCCTCGAGAATAATATAGCAATATATAATCAGATCATTGGTTGAACATATCCTCGAGAATAATATAGCAATATATAATCAGATCATTGGTTGTAATATCCGAGAATAATATAGCAATATATAATCAGATCATTGAGTGGAAAATCATAAGGAAAAAGAAGAATAGCGATGTAATCAAATATTATTTGACGTAAAGTAGAAGATGATGGTATTGCAGTGGAAGACGAGAAGACGGAGTTGAATGAACATGTTTGGAAAGATCTTTCTTCTGTCAACAATCTAGTATATTTCTCAATCAACAATCTAGTATATTTCTCAGTCAACAATCTAGTATATTTCTCAGTCAACAATCTAGTATATTTCTCAGTCAACAATCTAGTATATGTCTCAGTCAACAATATAGTATATGTCTCTGTGAACAATCTAGTATAAACAATCATCTTCTTCTGAGTTCTCACTAGATTGGGATTTCGGATTCTCTAATAAAGGCAGCCGTCTGCCTCAGATTATCAGCTACACCATACAGTTTGTCTTGGATGCTGGTGTAAGTGGGCCACCTCTTTCTTCTCAAGTCTGCATACTGGAGGCAGTTCTGTAGGATATAATTCCTATGATTTCTGCTTCCCTGTTTGTGCCGACCTCTTCCTGCAGTAAGTTTTGGCCACCCTCGTGATGGTAGGTCCGACATTCTTACTGCGTGGCTAAATCTTCGAGGCAGATTGGTGACCGTAGAATCCGTTATCCCATTCCTCATTGTGAGGGGTCGTTGCACATGTTATGCGCCTTACGACCTGGTGCATCCGTTTTCTGCAAACATTTGTTTCGGGTTAGCATTCCTAGCGGACACATGCATCCGATTTCAGCCAAACCTCCTTAGGCGCCTCTTACGACATGCGGGGCAGGTAACAGTGGTTCTATTCTTACACCCCAAATTTGGGCCCCGGTAACCACTCTGGCGGTATAAACAATCATAAAATCTGTGTAAAATATCTCACTAAACATAATCTGATGGCCAATAAATAATCTAACAGATGTCGATGAAGTTAATCTTGTAACTGAAATAAAGTCTGAACATGAAGCCATTAAATTCATCAACAGAGGCACAAGTCACAGCTTTTGGCAATTATCATTGATGCATACTGTTTGCCAATTGATTGGTTGCCATGGCAGTAGTGGGTTGGTATTGGAAAGAGGAAACAGAATTAGAATTAGAAGCATCAGATAATTAGCAATTAAATGCAGACATGAAGATTTTTACCAGTACCTAGTCGGTCTTAACGTGTTAATTAGGCAGTCCATTTGTCTGTTAATTACAACACGTTTTCATGTAAAATTGAATGTTTGTTTTTTGTATAACATTTCTAAATGGAACATCTTGATAAAAATCAGCAGTTGTTTTTTGGAAAGCTGTTTATTTGAAGACGTATAAAGTGAGTACTTTAATTATTGTGTTTTATTCTCACGGGCACAGTGCAGTGTGCCGTGTTCATTATTGTGTTTTATTCTCACGGGCACAGTGCAGTGTGTCGTGTTCATTATTGTGTTTTATTCTCACGGGCACAGTGCAGTGTGTCGTGTTCATTATTGTGTTTTATTCTCACGGGCACAGTGCAGTGTGTCGTGTTCATTATTGTGTTTTATTCTCACGGGCACAGTGCAGTGTGTCGTGTTCATTATTGTGTTTTATTCTCACGGGCACAGTGCAGTGTGTCGTGTTCATTATTGTGTTTTATTCTCACGGACACAGTACAGTGTGTCGTGTTCATTATTGTGTTTTATTCTCACGGACACAGTGCAGTGTGTCGTGTTCATTATTGTGTTTTCTTCTGGTACCTAATTGATGCTTGGTCGACCTGAGAGCCGGTACGGTCAGAACAAATGTCATACCCATATGTGTATCTGAACCCGGACCACTAGCATAAGAAGTGAGTTGACTAACAACTACACTACTGCAGCTCTCAACATCTTACACAGTGCAATAGTAGTGAACACTTACTGTGGTACAGCTTAATTTAAGTTAAACATGATGATGATGGAACTGATTCTTCTTCTTCTTCAACCTTCGCCCCTAGGAAAGCATAGGTCCGCAACCAAGGCCTTCCAAGCCCGCCTATTCAAGGCCTTCCAAACCCGCCTATTCAAGGCCTTCCAAGCCCGCCTATCCAAGGCCATCTTTTCCAGATCTCTCCACTCTCCCCATTTTCTTGCATTCCTTCTCCAACTCCCGTCTCCAGATGTTTCTGGGTCTTCCTACCTAAGTTGCCCTGGGGGTTCCATCATAGAGCCTGTCTTGTGATGCTGTTAGGGGGTTTTCTCGGTGTGTGTCCTATCCATCGCCACCTTCTGCTCCTTATCTCTTGTTCCACCTGTCGTTGTCCTGTTCTATCCCAGAGTTCCCTGTTTGTAGTCTTGTCATACCATCACAGATGGAGTATCCTGTGCAGGCATCTATTGATGAGTGTCTGCAACATTTTGGTGTCCCCTTAGCTGTTCTCGAACGCCGAGTGGTTACCGGGATCCAAATTTGGGGTGTAAAGAATAGAACCACTGTTACCTGCCACGCATGTCGTAAGAAGTGACTAAGGAGGTTTGGCTGAAATCGGATGCATGTGTCCTACACATGTAGAAGTCTATGCGTTTAGGGCTTACCAAACCAATGTGCAACGTATACACGTTCTTGGCAAAGATCAAATATATCACAAAGAGTGATTAAAATTGCTCGTAAAGAACGAACGCAAAGAAGAAGAAAAAGAAGCTGTTCTCCATGTCTCCGCTCCATATAGAAGAACAGCTTTGACCTTTGGGTTAAACATCATTATCTTAGTTTTATTCCTGATCATTCTTGAACTCCATATGTTCTTCAGAATGGCAAAGACTGATCTTGCCTTTTATATTCTAACCCTAACATCTTCATCTGAGCCACCTTGAATGTTGATAACACTTCCCAGATATGTAAATGTGTCAACCTCCTTTAATGGTGATACTCTCAGTATGATCAAGTCTCTGGAATTAGCGTTTAATCTCATGATCTTTGTTTTCTCCTGTGAATAGTCAGACCCATTTGTTGTGAGATTGTTTCAGTTTAGTTGTTTTCTTGTATCTGTTGATGGCTGTGGGAGAGGAGTGCTAGATCGTCTGAAAAATCTAAATCCTCCAACTGACTCATCATGGTCCACTGTATTCCATTTCTCTCCCTGGCTGTTGTTGATCTCATTATCCAGTCAATAGCCTGCAGGAAGAGGAAGGGTGATAAAGGAACTGATTATATCAGTAAAATATACTGGAAAAACATCGTTCATGATGGGATTCTGTATTAGTTGATGTCTTGTCCTTGATCTTGCTATATGAGCAACCATCATGAGACTGACCTCACCAGTTCTCAGACTAATGCTCAGATCTAGTTTGGGGGCTAGATGTTAATATACTTCTACATCATATAAATGATTTTTTTTAAATTTCTTTTCTCGAATCCTGTTTTGCTTCACAGCGTCAGGTCTGGTCAAGAAAAGATTTCTAAAACGGGCCCTTGTATGTGCTTCGTAGATAGTGTCTTTCATCGACTCTGTCGTGACCGACCTTTTGCTTTGTACCCATTGTATCGGAGCTGTATTGTTCTTTGAGGCGCACTGTCTGTTGGTAATCTGCTTACGTGGCCGAACCATTTACTTTGTTGTTTCTTGATGAAGACTAGTACTGATGTTGTACCACTTTTTTCCTGATGTCTTCATTTCTCAACCGGTCTCTTCTTGTTACCATGCATCTTTACAAAATTAGAGATTCAAGATATTAATGGCAGCATGAAAGAGAAAGACACAGACAATAGGAAATAGAAAGACACAGACAATAGGAAAGAGAAAGACATAGACAATATGAAAGAGAAAGACACAGACAATAGGAAACAGATAGACACAGACAATAGGAAACAGATAGACACAGACAATAGGGAAGAGAAAGACACAGACAATAGGAAACAGATAGACACAGACAATAGGGAAGAGAAAGACACAGACAATAGGAAACAGATAGACACAGACAATAGGAAACAGATAGACACAGACAATAGGGAAGAGAAAGACACAGACAATAGGAAACAGATAGACACAGACAATAGGAAAGAGAAAGACACAGACAATAGGAAACAGATAGACACAGACAAGATGAAAGAGAAAAGACACAGACAACAAACGTAAAATACAAGGCAAGATGCTGCAGCTGTACTACAACGCTAACTAGTGTTACAGTAGAGGTACACGAATTGTTGGAGAGCTTTGAGTGATAGCGGAGGCTGAGGTTGACAAGTAATGTAGCTTCAGCTGTGTCAGGGGCTAGTGTTCTTGAGGACTGAATGTAGACTGGTATTACTGACAGTCAACAAGGCCCAACTGGAGAGACTGGATGGGTTGTCTGGTGAGGCTACACTATTGATCCTTCGGTGCTCAAGAGATGCCTGATTAATGGTATTATCGATATAAGAGAAGACTGTAGTAAAACTATGTTGCAATGATGATATAAGAGAAGACTATAGTAAAACTATGTTGCAATGATGATATAAGAGAAGACTGTAGTAAAACTATGTTGCAATGATGATATAAGAGAAGACTGTAGTAAAACTATGTTGCAATGATGATATAAGAGAAGACTGTAGTAAAACTATGTTGCAATGATGATATAAGAGAAGACTGTAGTAAAACTATGTTGCAATAGCGACATAAAAAAGTAAAGGAACCCTTTCATACCTTGTGGTATATAGGTCAATACAGTGTTAGGCCTGTATTTTTCATTGACCGTCGGCACACGATGGGTGATGTGGTCAGCATCACGCCGGCCGCCTTTACTTTCCCAGAGTATGTCTGGTACCCAGTTGAGGCTGGGTCGACCTGAGAGCCGTCGCGGCGGGAAAAATTCCACGCCCTCTGCGGGAGTTGAACCCGGACCACCTGCCTTGAGAAGCGAGTTCACTAACAATTACGCTACCGCGGCTCTCAATGGCGAAATACGTACTAACAAAAATATTGTAGTTTTATAAAAATACAAATACAATACACAGCAACGTTTCGACCAAAAGGTCTTTATCAAGTACACGATACAACAGAAGTGACGAATTTCACAGCACACTATATATAGACCACGACAGAAACATTCCTAAGGTAATGATGATCATTATGGTCAGCGTTTGGATGTTCTGCTTCGGGATGATGTATTGACTTTAGGAGCCTGAACATCCAGCAGTCAAGGGATATGAAAGGGTAAATCTGTTAGTTCGGACTGCAGATATTGCAAGTGTAAGAGGTATGGATGAGGCGGACATCATAGATGACCACGCCCACTGTGTCACGTGTGTGGAAACATAATTAGCTCATATTTAATTATTTGCAGTTTTAAAAAAAATTCCAGCTGATCGTCTGGACATCTTCCGTCAGGCCAGTAGTCATTGTTTACACGATCCAGCTGATCGTCTGGAGATCTTCTGTCAGGCCAGTTCTCCTTGTTTACACGTTCCAGCTGATCGTCTGGAGATTTTCCGTCAGACCAGTAGTCATTGTTTACCAGGAGCTGAACTTGACTGACTTCTTTTTCTTCTGTGATCAACTTCTGCTAACTGCTAAGCGACTACTCCGGTATGTGTCATAAACTGGGCGGTGCGCTTGAGGTCTTCACCGGTCTCCCATAATTTGTCTTGTAGGGTTGCTTCTGTAGGCCAGATCTCCATTCCGACACTGCTCAGACTGGGGCAGTGTTGCAGGATGTGCTTTGGGGACTGCTTTGGTGCTCTACAAGTGCGGACAGCAGAGTCCCAGAGACCCATTCTATGGAGGCGGGATCTGAGACTGCAGTTTCCCATTCTAAATCTGAATATCTGAGACTGACCACTACTTTACTTCCAATATATTTAAAATGAATCTCCGAGAATGTAGACAGATGAAGACATTTAATATTCATTTTTTTTGCACGCCCTCGAAACATTTATCAAATGGTTCTCTTTATTGTCTCCGTCGAATTCAGTCATGGACGCCATTTCTAATAATTTATTTAAAAAAAATGCGATAGAAATTAAAATGAACACAAAATAAAATTCCAGTTTCATTGCGTCAAGTACAGCTGTATGTTTCACTGAGCGTTAGATGTCTGGCAGCAACATAATAAGACATTCTCATTTAAGCTGATATCGATTAAGTGGTTCCTGGTTTCCTCCCAAACTTGAATGTATCACCAAATCTCATGAATATTGTTGAAAACATCAAGGAGTATCATTTATACTGAATCCTTAATGAGTATTGTCAACAATATATGAATCAAGTTTCCGAGTGAAGTCATTTGTAAGACTCGCCCGTCGTCTCAATCTTTGTCCAACCTCTGTATCAGTTATAGAATAAAACGAGCACAACTGAGATATTCATTGACTAGTATTGATTGCTGATTTCATGACGTCACAAAACAAGGAAGTCTGTAGAAATGGATACACTCTGTTGATTGAAATTTCTTCTAAAAATAGCTCACATTATTATTCTTCCAAATTATCGTTTTTTTAAATCTGGATTCGTTCTTTTCTAGCATCGATACTAACATATAATCACAGCTGCAGTAGATGTCCTTTTTTTATTATCCAGAAGCACTTGAGCTTGGAATAGCAATTGACTGGGTCATGCGAAAATGCACCAATAACGCAAATATGGGCATCAAGTGGGTTGATAAAATTTTAGAAGACCTTGATTTTGACGATAAAGATATAGCCCTTTGAGTTCATCACATCAAGATATTCAAATGAAAACAAACCTTCTCCAAAATATCTCAGGACAAATTGGTCTCCAAATAAACACCACAAAAACAAAAATTGTTGACCTTACCAGCAGTCCAGAAAATATTCAACTAAAAACTACACTCTTGAAAAAGTCAAAAGTTTTACATACCTAGGGAGTATGATGTCATCTACGGGGATACAGCGCCAGAAATTCCACACAGAATCGCATTGGCATCAAGTGCTTTTAACAAATTGTCAAACATATGGAAGTCCAATACACTCAGCAAGCACTTAAAATTAAAGATCTTTAACTCTTGTGTGATTCCAGTATTAACTTATGGATGCGAGAGTTGGAAAGCAACAAAAGCTCTAGAAAGAAAATTAGATAACTTTGAGAATAAATGTCTTAGAAGAATACTGAACCTCAAATGGTCAGATTTCAGACCCAATACACAAATAAGACAAGAAACCAAGCAAGAAAATGTATCAAATTTTATAAGAAAGCGCCGCTGGAACTACATCGGCCACACACTTAGAATGGATGAGAGAAGACTCCTTACCAATCCCTCATATGGACACCAGGGGGAAAAAGAAAACAAGGAAGACCAAGAGAGACTCTGCGTAGAACCATCACCAGAGAAGGCTCAACGATGGGCCTAGTAAACATTAAAGACTTAAAACAAATAGCAACGAACCGCGAGACATGGAGAGCTATGACCTCTGCCCTATGCGCCCACAGGCCCAAGAGGAAAGACTAACTAACTAACTTGAGCTTTCCAGCTCTTCGGCTCGGTGCCATGGACATCGTAACCTTCGGTTCGTTGCCACGAACACCGTAAATCTGGGAAATCTGTGACTTTTTCTTCCATCCCGCGGAATTGAACCCGCACACACAGAGGGATAGTCACCCGTAGTCCAACGCGCTACGAACACGCTGGACAGACGGGCAGTAGATGTCCTAACATCGATATTAACATATAATCACAGCTGCAGTAGATGTCCTAGCATCGATACTAAAATATAATCACAGCTGCAGTAGATGTCCTAACATCGATACTAACATATAATCACAGCTACAGTAGGTGTCCTAACATCGATACTAACATATAATCACAGCTGCAGTAGATGTCCTAACATCGATACTAACATATAATCACAGCTGCAGTAGATGTCCTAACATCGATACTAACATACACTCACAGCTGCAGTAGATGTCCTAGCATCGATACTAACATACACTCACAGCTGCAGTAGATGTTCCAGCATCGATACTAAGATACACTCACAGCTGCAGTAGATGTTGTATAGAACGTCTGCGCCGAAGAGTTTGTGTGTTTTCAATGTGTAATTGAATGTGACAATTAGCGTTATATATGATCAGTCTATTCGTCTCAAGTTAAGTCCTAATTAAGTCGTTATTTACAGTAGTCTCTGACTATTAGTTGCTTATTGACTTTCTGTTGACAGAGTCTGGGATTCTTCAGCCAGGGAATGGCTAGTTTATCAATGTAATGTTAAAGAAAATCTCATACTTACGTAATGTTGTGATATTGCTCAATACTAGCAACTATCGTACAGACCAGTTCTCTCTCCTCCTTGATATTCTTCTTTGTTTATTTTATCATCATCATCACAAATTGTATATCTCAATAATTGCTTCCATCACGTTCCAAGCCTAGCTTTCATTGTGATTAGAATAACAACTCCTGTTCTGTGTTGGTTGCTGTCTCTGTTGTAGTTTCTTGAATAGTTTTCCCGTCTTGTCACACTAATCGGTATGCGAGATACAGAACACCATTTATCTTCTTCGTTGAAATCTTCGGAGCGTATGTTTTCTCTTAGAGCGTTGATGATGTTGCTTTTGTCCATAGAAGACTCATTCTCAATCGCAGTATTGCTCGTCAGTGTATCCGCTCTCTCATTGCTCGTCAGTGTATCCGCTCTCTCATTGCTCGTCAGTGTATCCGCTCTCTCATTGCCCTTCACCCAAGAATGACCTCGAACAAAGATGAAGGTGAGTGTCTGGATTGTCGCATTTCGTATCAGTTGCATCCACTGCCTTCGTACATAACCAGTCTTGATCTTCTGTATTATTCTCATAGAGTCACTGAGCATGCATGGCCAGTCTTGATCTTCTGTATCATTCTCATAGAGTCGCTGAGCATGTATGCATGGCCAGTCTTGATCTTCTGTATCATTCTCATCGAGTCGCTTAGCATGCATGGCCAGTCTTGATCTTCTGTATCATGTTCATAGAGTCGCTGAGCATGTATGCATGGCCAGTCTTGATCTTCTGTATCATGTTCATAGAGTCGCTGAGCATGCATGCATGGCCAGTCTTGATCTTCTGTATCATTCTCATCGAGTCGCTTAGCATGCATGGCCAGTCTTGATCTTCTGTATCATGTTCATAGAGTCGCTGAGCATGCATGCATGGCCAGTCTTGATCTTCTGTATCATGTTCATAGAGTCGCTGAGCATGCATGCATGGCCAGTCTTGATCTTCTGTATCATTCTCATCGAGTCGCTGAGCATGCATGGCCAGTCTTGATCTTCTGTATCATTCTCATCGAGTCGCTGAGCATGCATGGCCAGTCTTGATCTTCTGTATCATTCTCATCGAGTCGATGAGCATGCATGCATGAGTGAATCTTTGCGCCTGTAGTCACTCCAGGGATTTTCTCACCGCCATGATCTCCGTAGTCATGCTGCTAGTTATCGTCACCTATGCGCCACTTGCCGCTTAGATGACTTTTCCATCTTGATATTATAATGATTATCTCATGTACCCTAATGTCGCAGACGCGTGAAGTGTTACCAGACATCTCAGTACTAATTTTAAATTTTTGGAGGTAAGGTGGTCAGTTCTCTAAGTGAAGGTGAGGTGGTCAGTTCTCTAAGTGAAGGTGAGGTGGTCAGTTCTCTAAGTGAAGGTGAGGTGGTCAGTTCTCTAAGTGAAGGTGAGGTGGTCAGTTCTCTAAGTGAAGGTGAGGTGGTCAGTTCTCTAAGTGAAGGTGAGGTGGTCAGTTCTCTAAGTGAAGGACTAGGAGGTGGTGGCAGTTCTCTAAGTGAAGGTGAGGTGGTCAGTTCTCTAAGTGAAGGTGAGGTGGTCAGTTCTCTAAGTGAAGGTGAGGTGGTCAGTTCTCTAAGTGAAGGTGAGGTGGTCAGTTCTCTAAGTGAAGGTGAGGTGGTCAGTTCTCTAAGTGAAGGTGAGGTGGTCAGTTCTCTAAGTGAAGGTGAGGTGGTCAGTTCTCTAAGTGAAGGTGAGGTGGTCAGTCTCTAAGTGTAGGTGAGGTGGTCAGTTCCTAAGTGAAGGTGAGGTGGTCAGTTCTCTAAGTGTAAGGTGAGTGGTCAGTTCTCTAAGTGTAGGTGAGGTGGTCAGTTCTCTAAGTGTAGGTGAGGTGGTCAGTTCTCTAAGTGAAGGTGAGGTGGTCAGTTCTCTAAGTGAGTGCTGAGATAGTCTCCACGATAATTCAGTTCTATAATGTTAGGAGAGTAAGCGAGAATAGTACTCACATGTTGTAAATAAACCATGTATCACTTCTAATGATTTAAGATAGACGAATCAAATAACTTTTCAAGATACCACGATATCATCTAATCATGTCTGTAAGATAGCCACTGATATCACATCAATCAAGTCTGAAGATAAGCCACGATATCACATCTAATCAAGCTTAAGATAGCCACTGATATCACATCTAATCATGTCTGTAAGATAGCCACTGATATCACATCTAATCAAGTCTGTAAGATAGCCACTGATATCACATCTAATCAAGTCTGTAAGATAGCCACTGATATCACATCTAATCAAGTCTGTAAGATAGCCACTGATATCACATCTAATCATGTCTGTAAGATAGCCACTGATATCACATCTAATCAAGTCTGTAAGATAGCCACTGATATCACATCTAATCAAGTCTGTAAGATAGCCACTGATATCACATCTAATCATGTCTGTAAGATAGCCACTGATATCACATCTAATCAAGTCTGTAAGATAGCCACTGATATCACTTCTAATCATGTCTGTAAGATAGCCACTGATATCACATCTAATCATGTCTGTAAGATAGCCACTGATATCACATCTAATCAAGTCTGTAAGATAGCCACTGATATCACATCTAATCATGTCTGTAAGATAACCACTGATATCACATCTAATCATGTCTGTAAGATAGCCACTGATATCACATCTAATCAAGTCTGTAAGATAGCCACTGATATCACATCTAATCATGTCTGTAAGATAGCCACTGATATCACATCTAATCAAGTCTGTAAGATAGCCACTGATATCACATCTAATCAAGTCTGTCAGATAGCCACTGATATCACATCTAATCATATCTGTAAGATAGCCACTGATATCACATCTAATCATGTCTGTAAGATAGCCACTGATATCACATCTAATCAAGTCTGTAAGATAGCCACTGATATCACATCTAATCAAGTCTGTCAGATAGCCACTGATATCACATCTAATCATATCTGTAAGATAGCCACTGATATCACATCTAATCATGTCTGTAAGATAGCCACTGATATCACATCTAATCATGTCTGTATGTGGGTAAATAAATACATTTATTTCAGTTTAGAGAACCGCGATAGTGTAGTGGTTAGTGCACTTGCTTCTTAGTCGCGGGGTCCGGGTTCAATTCCACAGTGGGAGTTGAATTTTCTTCCGACGGCAACGGCTCTCAGGTCGACTCAGCCTCAATTGGGAACCAGAAAAGCACGGTGATGTAAAGCTGGTCGGTGTGATGTAATACATCAACATCTTCTGTATGTCCACATTTCAAAGACTTCTATCTTGTTTTCTACCGGCCGGTGTGATGTAATACATCAAGTTCACATTTCAAAGACTTCTATCTTGTCTTCTACCGGCCGGTGTGATGTATGTCCACATTTCAAAGACTCTAATCTTGTCTTCTATATTTGCTTCTTGTTCAGTTTCTAAGTGTTATGCTTGCCGGCACAGGCGATCATGTCTCACCACAACTCTCTCCTCCTGTGCAGTTAATCAGTGTTGTGGTTTTCTGTATTTGTCTTGTTTTGTTCTAGTGTCTTGGGTGATTGTTATATTTGTTTTTTGACATGATTCTGTTATGCAATCTAACCATGTTTTTAGTGGTCTTCCTCTTGCCTTCTTTCCTAATGTTCTTTTGTTGTTCCAAATTCAACTGTATATTTTGTATATTTTGTATACAGTGGAATTTGGTTGCATTATTATTAAGTGACTGACAGCCCTTTCATTCATTTATCTCAGTGTAATTCAAGCAAGGTTCTGTCGCTAATTTCTTTCTTATACTGATGTTGGTGACTCTGTCTTTTATGGTTTTATTGTTAAAGAATCAGAAAAGAAGGTTTACTATTGCCTACAAAGTCTGTTAAAATCTAAGTGTCTGTCCTGTAACACTAAGATCTTAATCTTGTACAAAACTCTAATAAGACAAGTTGTTCTATGCGGATAGAAAGCCATAAGTTCCCGCACAGCAAGATGACATGTTATTACAAACATTTGACAACTGAGTTTGAAGTCATAAATCTGTGAACATAACAGAGATGAAAATAATGACAAATATGTGAACATAACAGAGATGAAAATAATGACAAATATGTGAACATAACAAAGATGAAAATAATGACAAATCTGTGAACATAACATAGATGAAAATAATGACAAATCTGTGAACATAACAGAGATGAAAATAATGACAAATCTGTGAACATATGAGAAACAGTAAGCAGAATTTATTCATCTCGTTATTCGATGTCTTCTAAATAAGTAATTAAAACAAAATGAAATATTAGATACACTCAAGTCAATATAGAATCTCTTCATATAGTAGACTATGCTTGCTGTCCAGTGTCTTCTCTTCATATAGTAGACTATACTTGCTGTAGAGTGTCTTCATATAGTAGACTATGCTTGCTGTAGAGTGTCTTCATATAGTAGACTATGCTTGCTGTCGAGTGTCTTCATATAGTAGACTATGCTTGCTGTAGAGTGTCTTCATATAGTAGACTATGCTTGCTGTCGAGTGTCTTCATATAGTAGACTATGCTTGCTGTCGACTGTCTTCTCTTCATATAGTAGACTATGCTTGCTGTCGACTGTCTTCTTCATATAGTAGACTATGCTTGCTGTAGAGTGTCTTCTATTCATATAGTAGACTATGCTTGCTGTCGAGTGTCTTCTATTCATATAGTAGACTATGCTTGCTGTCGAGTATCTTCATATAGTAGACTATGCTTGCTGTAGAGTGTCTTCATATAGTAGACTATGCTTGCTGTCGAGTCTCTTCATATAGTAGGCTATGCTTGCTGTCGAGTGTCTTCATATATTAGACTATGCTTGCTGTAGAGTGTCTTCTCTTCATATAGTAGACTATGCTTGCTGTCGAGTATCTTCATATAGTAGACTATGCTTGCTGTAGAGTGTCTTCATATAGTAGACTATGCTTGCTGTCGAGTCTTTTAATATAGTAGGTTATGCTTGCTGTCGAGTGTCTTCATATATTAGACTATGCTTGCTGTCGAGTGTCTTCTCTTCATATAGTAGACTATGCTTGCTGTCGAGTCTTTTAATATAGTAGACTATGCTTGCTGTAGAGTGTCTTCATATAGTAGACTATGCTTGCTGTCGAGTGTCTTCATATAGTAGACTATGCTTGCTGTCGAGTGTCTTCATATAGTAGACTATGCTTGCTGTCGAGTGTCTTCATATAGTAGACTATGCTTGCTGTCGAGTGTCTTCATATAGTAGACTATGCTTGCTGTCGAGTGTCTTCATATAGTAGACTATGCTTGCTGTCGAGTGTCTTCATATAGTAGACTATGCTTGCTGTAGAGTGTCTTCTCTGTCGTGACTGACTTCATCTCTAGTCAGTAGCTTCCATCTTCTCCTTCGTTATTTTTAATGTTCCCTTAGTGACTTGCTACAATCGTCTTGGTCATCCCTTGGCTCACCTTCATGAACCATAACCCTTATTTCTTGCCTTATCTCTCAATCTTATGACGTTTATTGTGACGAAACTATTTTTGTATCCATGACATACCCGTCTCTATGACATACCTGTCTCTATGACATACCTGTATCTATGACATACCTGTATCCATGACATACCTGTATCTATGATATACCTGTATCTATAACATACCTGTATCTATGACATACCTGTATCCATTACATACTTGTATCCATGACATACCTGTATCTATGATATACCTGTATCTATGACCTTCCTGTATCTATGACATACTTGTATCTATGACATACCTGTATCTATGACATACCTGTATCTATGTTGGCATATCAGATGAGTGATAATACAGAACATGCCTGTTGTTTATGAATCGATTTTCTTCAAAGATCCGCTAAATTATCTGCACTAGTTCTTCTCTATGTCCAAGACAATTTTAAAAAAATGTTCTATCATGTTTTCTTTCATAATATTCGATTTTTCTTCTCTAATGTTTACATAATTGTTCCATGATTAACATGGAAATGTTCCTACACGTAAATGACATGTCTTCAGAAGAGTGAATTTTTTGTCTTTGATACTAAGAGCATGCATGTTTCCAGTGGCAACGTATGAGTGTGAAGCAAGGACAAGGCAGTGGGAAAAAAGATATGTGTGCTTTTGAATATAAGTGCTTATAAAAGAGTAATCTGTATTTCATGGACAGAGAAGAGAACAAATAGATCTATCCAGACAGAACTCAAAATCGAAGAAAACTGACTGATGTTACAAATAAGAATGAGAAAAATTGAAGTATTTTGGACATATAAAAAGACACTCAGGATTGGATTATGAAAGGGGGCATCCTTGCAAAGAAGAGAAGAGGACGATCACGGAGAAAATGGATTCAAGATATAAGTGATAATTTGAGCTTGATAGCTGCAGAGGTGTGACACCTGGGCTATGAGAGAGAGAGAGAGAGAGAGAGAGAGAAATTGCTAAGAACTGTTTGGGAGATAATTCTGTTTAGGACAAACTATTGAATGAAGATGCCAACGTTATCATAAATGTTCTTTATAATATTCAACTTGTCAAATATCTTCTGGCTAATTCGAATGGTTTTGTTAAGTTCTATTGATAGTAATCTCTGCCATTTTCTCTTAGGAGGTCAATCATTTTATTTGTACATATACAAATAATTTGATTGCAATAATCATTCTTAAAACAAGTCAATCAAGATGGCTGAGTTGTTTAACATTTCAATCACAATCAATCAAGATGGCTGAGTTGTTTAACATTTCAATCACAATCAATCAAGATGGCTGAGTTATGTAACATTTCAATCACAATCAATCAAGATGGCTGAGTTGTTTAACATTTCAATCACAATCAATCAAAATGGCTGAGTTGTTTAACATTTCAATCACAATCAATCAAGATGGCTGAGTTGTTTAACATTTCAATCACAATCAATCAAGATGGCTGAGTTGTTTAACATTTCAATCACAATCAATCAAGATGGCTGAGTTGTTTAACATTTCAATCACAATCAATCAAGATGGCTGAGTTGTGTAACATTTCAATCACAATCAATCAAGATGGCTGAGTTGTTTAACATTTCAATCACAATCAATCAAGATGGCTGAGTTGTTTAACATTTCAATCACAATCAATCAAGATGGCTGAGTTGTGTAACATTTCAATCACAATCAATCAAGATGGCTGAGTTGTGTAACATTTCAATCACAATCAATCAAGATGGCTGAGTTGTGTAACATTTCAATCACAATCAATCAAGATGGTCTTCTTCTTCTTCTTCTACTAACGCTCCATATCAACCACTTGTTAAACAACTCTAAGTGATCTGTTTTTCCATTTCTTCATGTGTTTTTATATGCCCAAAATATTACAATTTTTCTCATTATTTGTAGCATCAGCCAGTTTTCTTTGATTTTAAGTTCTGTCTGGATAGATCTATTTGTTCTCTTCTCTGTCCATGATATACGGAGTACTCTGTATAAATCTATTTGTTCTCTTCTCTGTCCATGATAAACAGAGTACTCTTCTGTAACACTTGAATAACATTCTTCTGTAAATAATGTTACAGTCGTTAGAGATGAATTGTCTGATTCTATATGTTATGTCTGCTGTAAGGGAAGTCTGAATTTCTTGACTTCTTTTGTATTCTTTGTTTGATAAAAGTCTGTTGATGGAAATCTCGCAATATATTGTTCTTATATTTGGTAAAAACGACAGTACTTTGATTTGTTTACTTGTATTTGCTATTTGGCTTGTAGGCTATATTAATGCGGTTACCTTGAACTCTATACCAGGAAATGATATCAAAAGGATTAGTCGCTAGTCGTGAAACAAGAATCAAATGGACGTCATTAGCGAAGCCGACATTCTGTGCCAGCTTTGGGCAACTCAAAGACAAGATTACTGACGGTTCCCATCTTATATTATTTATGATGCTGTTCTCTTCAAACTATTATTTCATGGATGACATTTTAAGATAGTGGATTAGAATTTGGAAGACAGTGTACTCAAAGTTGTTGATCGTTGATGAAGCTTTGACAATGTGGGAGATAGTGTACTGGGAGAAGTTGTTGATGGTTGATGAAGCTTTGACAATGTGGGAGATAGTGTACTGGGAGAAGTTGTTGATGAAACTTGGACAATGTGGGAGATAGTGTACTGGGAGAAGTTGTTGATGGTTGATGAAGCTTTGACAATGTGGGAGATAGTGTACTGGGAGAAGTTGTTGATGAAGCTTTGACAATGTGGGAGATAGTGTACTGGGAGAAGTTGTTGATGAAGCTTTGACAATGTGGGAGATAGTGTACTGGGAGAAGTTGTTGATGAAGCTTTGACAATGTGGGAGATAGTGTACTGGGAGAAGTTGTTGATGAAGCTTTGACAATGTGGGAGATAGTGTACTGGGAGAAGTTGTTGATGAAGCTTTGACAATGTGGGAGATAGTGTACTGGGAGAAGTTGTTGATGAAGCTTTGACAATGTGGGAGATAGTGTACTGGGAGAAGTTGTTGATGAAGCTTTGACAATGTGGGAGATAGTGTACTGGGAGAAGTTGTTGATGAAGCTTTGACAATGTGGGAGATAGTGTACTGGGAGAAGTTGTTGATGGTTGATGAAGCTTGGACAATGTGGGAGATAGTGTACTGGGAGAAGTTGTTGATGAAGCTTGACAATGTGGGAGATAGTGTACTGGGAGAAGTTGTTGATGAAGCTTTGACAATGTGGGAGACAGTGTACTCAAAGTTGTTGATGGTTGATGAAGCTTTGACAATGTAATGATGGTTTGGTAGTATACTTGTCAGAGTACACTCTAAAATAATAGCTATTTAACCAACTTTTCAGTTTGGAGTCAAACATCATAAGTACGTTGTGCTGACGTGTACAGTGGATAAGTTGTGACATTTTATACAGTTAGGCTCAATATATCATATTTCAGCTTGTGTTTGTTCAGGTACGCCTTCATTGCCCATGAAGTCACTAAATTGACTATTAGTTACTTTCTGCTACTCATATCGTTAGAATAATTCTGCTGTGTAACATGGACACTATTTAGTATTCTCTGGCAAAGCTGAATGTGTTCACAGCCGTCTGGACACATGTTACCTGCGTCTGTTTAGCTACGGTCAATGTTAGTTCTCGCAGATCTCTGGTGAGCATCCAATTAGTCAGATTATAGCAATACAGTCCAGACATTGAACCGTTGTTGTAGTTGGAAAATGTTGCAGTCTAAGAACCACTAGTTGATGGAAGCATAGACTGCTAATGAATCCCTCAAATAAGTTCTGTTTATGCAGTCCATTGGCACAGAGTCTAATAGCAGCCTGTCAAACACTAACATAGGCAGCCTGTCAAACAGTAACATAGGCAGCCTGCCAAACACTAACATAGGCAGCCTGTCAAACACTAACATAGTCTAATAGCAGGATGTCAAACACTAACATAGGCAGCCTGTCAAACACTAACATAGGCAGCCTGTCAAACACTAACATAGGCAGCCTGTCAAACACTAACATAGGCAGCCTGTCAAACACTAACATAGTCTAATAGCAGCCTGTCAAACACTAACAGTCTAATAGCAGCCTGTCAAACACTAACATAGGCAGCCTGTCAAACACTAACATAGGCAGCCTGTCAAACACTAACATAGGCAGCCTGTCAAACACTAACATAGGCAGCCTGTCAAACAGTAACATAGGCAGCCTGTCAAACACTAACATAGGCAGCCTGTCAAACAGTAACATAGGCAGCCTGTCAAACACTAACATAGGCAGCCTGTCAAACACTAACATAGGCAGCCTGTCAAACACTAACATAGGCAGCCTGTCAAACACTAACATAGGCAGCCTGTCAAACAGTAAACATTCTTCTGTGAAAGTGTCCATTGAACGCTCTATTCATCAGCACATATGTGCGCAATTAGTGAAGTGGATAAATCACTTCGGTAGTAATCCACCAGTGTGTTGTCGGGCTCAAAGGGAGCAAAGAATAGTAACACTGCGACCTACAAGGCATGTCGTAAGAGGCAACTGAGGTAGGGGCCTAGGAAAGCTACCACAGTAAATAAAAAGCGGACAGAAATCAGATGTGTTGGCCTACTTGTAAGCGCATAACTGGCACAATGTACAATCGCTGTTAGGCTCAAATCACATACAAATCACAAAGAGTGGTAAACAAGTGGTCTATATGGAGAGTTTGAAGAAGAAGAAGAAGGTGCTAGTAGCCGAACGCTTGCTAACTCCGAGGTTCACAGCCAATGTCAGCAAACAAATTGTGTGTCAGTGTGCACATAGTAAGCTCTTGTACTGCATGTTTCCTTTATTGTGTCAGTGTGCACATAGTAAGCTGTTGTACTACATGTTTCCTTATCTTTTTTTACAGAGTGGTACTATATGGAAAGCTTAAGTCTTGCACCATATATCATGTCCAACAGATTTTAGGATGTCCTGACTACGTTTCTGAATTTTCAGTGCAACAGTCTCAGTTTCCACAAACATAATGATAGAAGCATCACATTTCTCAAGAATATCTGACTAGTTTGAATTGGGTCAATGTGACGCACTAATGTCAAGGGGGAAGAGGGGAGGGGGTTGGCACATTAGCATAGTTATTTCACTGTCTCTGTTACACGCACACACACACACACGCACGCACGCACAAACACACACCCCTCGCTCTCTGTCTTCTTCACAAATTTATTGCATCTCCGTGTCTTTAAACAAAAACTTAATTTATTGTATCTGTCTTCCAGTCTGTTTCTGTTTTGTTGTGTTTCTCTCTCGTTCTCCTCTCTCTCGTTCTCTCTCTCTCTCATTCTCTCATCTCTCTCTCTCTCTCTCCTTCTCTCTCTCTCTCTCTCTCTCTCTCTCTCTCTCATTCTCTCTCTCTCTCTCGTTCTCTCTCTCACTCGTTCTTTCTCTCTCTCGTCTCTCTCTCTCTTCTCTCTCTCTCATTCTCTCATTCTCTTCTCTCTCTCGTTCTCTTCTCGTCTCTCTCTCGTTCTCTCTCTCGCTCTCTCTCTCTCATTCTCTCACTCTCTCTCTCTCTCATTCTCTCATTCTCTCTCTGCCGTGTATATTTCTATCTCTATGTTTTGTGTATCATGTTTTGTGAGAATATGTCTCTCAATGTTGTTATCTTTGCCTATTTATGTGTCTCGTTCTCTGTTTTACCTCTCTCTCACTCTCTCTTACGCTCTCTTTCTCTCTCTCTCTCTCTCACGCTTCTGTCTCTCTCTCTCTCTCTCTCTCACGCTTTCTGTCTCTCTCTCTCTCTCACGCTTTCTGTCTCTCTCTCTCTCACGCTTTCTGTCTCTCTCTCTGTCTCTCACACTTTCTGTCTCTCTCTCACACTTTCTGTCTCTCTCTCACGCTTTCTGTCACTCACTCTGTCTCACGCTTTCTGTCACTCTCTCTGTCTCACGCTTTCTGTCACTCTCTCTCTGTTCAGTTTATATCCTCTCTATTATCATCTAACTGTTACAATAAAATTTACCTGTTGTAACACCTGTACCACATCGTTCATTTCTTCTTACCTGCTCAACATATCATTTCTGTCTTATTTATTTTTTGTGTATTGTTACTTTCTCCTCATGGATGACACTCTATAGAAAAAAATTTTGTTTATACAGCTTCAGTACAATAATACAGCTATTAGCAGGTACAATAATACAATTTATAAATATATCGCTATAGCAGGTACAATATATACAGTATTATACAATATAATACAGCATACCTACAATATAATATTTGCAGGTACAATATACATCTATTAGTCAGGCAGATAATAATATTAGAAAAAAACTTAGCGAAATAAATCATGGTCAATATAAAGGTAATATAAAGAGCAGGTACAATATACACTATTAGCCAGTACAATATAATACAACTATTAGCCAGGTACAATATAATACAGCTATTAGCCAGGTACAATATAATACAGATATTAGCCAGGTACAAGATAATACAGCTATTAGCCAGGTACAAGATCACTTCTACCTGTCAACATATCATTTAGTCTTACTTATTTTCTGTGTGTACGTATACATTTTCTCATGGATGACACTCTATAGATAATACAACTATTAGCCAGGTACAATATAATACACTATTAGCCAGGTACAATATAATACAGCTATTAGCCGGTACAAATAATACAGATATTAGCCAGGTACAAGATAATACAGCTATTAGCCAGGTACAAGATAATACAGATATTAGCCAGGTACAAGATAATACAGCTATTAGCCAGGTACAATATAATACCGCTATTAGCCAGGTACAATATAATACAATATTAGCCAGGTACAATATAAATAAATATTGAAGAAGAAACTCTCACAGACGAAATGAAAATGGGAATGATCGTCAATATCCCACAAAAGGTGATCTCAAAGATTGCAACAACTGGAGAGGGATCACCCTATTATCAGTAATGACCACGACTTTTTGCAATATCATTCTCAATAGAATCAAACTCCCTAGTGGTTACCGGGGCACAAATTTGAGGTGTAAAGAATAGAACCACTGTTACCTGTAACGCATGTCGTAAGAGGCGACTAAGGAGGTAAGGATGAAATCGGATGCACGTGTCCTAAACGTGTAGAAGTCTGTGCGTTTAGGGCCTACCAAACCAATGTGCAACGTATACACGTTCTTGGCAAAGATCAAACATATCCCAAAGAGTGATTAAAATTGGTCGTAAAGAATGAACGCAAAGAAGAAGAAGAAGAGAATCAAAGGAGCAGTGGATACAACTGTGTGAGTAGAACAAGCTGGTTTAGACCTGGGAGAAGCTGCTTAGACCAGATAATTACACTAAGACTAATCTTGGAGGAGCATATGGAGAGCCAACAAGGACGTATCCTTAATTTCAACGTTTTCATAAAGGCTTTGATAAGCCTACACAAATCTCCATGTTAAATATATTGAGTTGCTATGGAACATCAGATAATATAATAAACATTATCAAAAGCCTGTACGAGGGTTCTCAGTGTGTAGTCTGCATTGATGATGACCACAGTGACTGTTTTATGGTTGAGACGGGAGTAAAAGGTTGTATTTTATCTCCGCGTTGTTTCGGAGAGGTGATTAACTAACTAAATGATGATAAAATATTGCTGGTGCAAAACTGGCTTCAATTTGATGGAAAAGAGATGGGGCAAAACTGGCATCAATTTGATGGAAAAGAGATATCTGGAAGATTTGAATTTTTGTAGATCATATTTTATTGCTGTCTCATTTAGCACCTCGACATTGCACACACTCAGCATGTGTTTATTTGTTATTATATTGCACACACTCAGCAAGTGTTTATTGTTATATGGCACACACTCAGCAAGTGTTTATTGTTATATTGTACACACTCAGCAAGTGTTTATTTGTTATATTGCACACACTCAGCAAGTTTTTATTTGTTATTATTATATTGCACACACTCAGCAAGTGTTTATTTTGTTGTTCTTATTCAACATATTTCTATTGATCTGAACCAGTCTGTCTGTTATTAGTCTGATTGAGCTGCCATATGAGCCAACAAGTCATTCTTAGTCTCACTCAGCACGTCTGTCAATCATCAAACTAAACACTTCCTGGTTTTTATCTTCTTCTGTTGTTTGGTATTCTGCACATTCTTTTAGTGGATCATACCTTTGTCTTTCACTGTTGTTTGGTATTCTGCACATTCTTTTAGTGGATCATACCTTTGTCTTTCACTGTTGTTTGGTATTCTGCACATTCTTTTAGTGGATCATACCTTTGTCTTTCACTGTTGTTTGGTATTCTGCACATTCTTTTAGTGGATCATACCTTTGTCTTTCACTGTTATTTAATCTAACAACATCCACTCACAGATTGAAGTAGTAACACCCACTCTCACTCTCACTGTCACTCACACTCTCACTCACACTCTCACTCTCACTCACAGATTGAAGTAGTAACATCCACTATCACTCACACTCTCACTCTCACTCACACTCACACTCTCAATCACACTCTCACTCACACTCTCACTCACAGATTGAAGTGGTAACACCCACTCTCACTCACCTCATACTCAACCACACTCACACGCACACTCACCCCACACTCTGACAGATTGAAGAAGTAACACACACTCTCTCACACACACTCTCACACACACTCTCTCACACACACTCTCTCACACACACACACTCTCACACACACACTCTCTCTCTCACACACACACACACTTACACACACACTCTCACACACACACACACATACACACACACTCTCTCTATCTCTCACACACACATCTCACACACACATTCACACACACACACTCTCTCACACACACACTCTCACACACACTCTCACACACACTCACACACACACTCACACACACACACACACACACACACACACACACACATACTCTCACATACACACACACTCTCACACACACACACACACTGACAGAGCGAACAGTTATAGAAAAAAGGTGATCAAGTGTGATGTACGATGTAAGTAATATCTGTCTCAGTTCTTGGAGAAAATGGAACATGTCCAGACAGTTCTACGTCTTGCTAGCCTTGAGGGCACACATGACATTTGCTGGTGAGATGAGGCCCCTTAGGTGAGTTTAATCTCAAATCAGGATGACTGTTACCCCAGATTTTCAATAAACTAGTGAAATGCAAATCTACCCAAGCTTATCTTAAAACAGAATTGGTTGTAATCGGGGAAGAAATCTGGTAATCTGGAGAAAATAAAAAGTTGGATGAGATAGTATTTGAGAACGTGATAGAAAGATGATATTTCGAAACTGTTCTTCCTTTTCTTCTTCTTCTTCTTCTTCTTCTTGTCTGTAGACATTCAGACTTGAACAACTTGAATACAAGACAAGAAAACTGTGAACAATTTAAAACTGTCCGTATCTTCTTATGTTTTATGTAAACAAAATATCTAGATCAGAATCTGAATATTTCAAAATAAGATTTTATTTCTTTTCTTGAGATGCTCAAAATAAAATAATGAAGAAGTAAAAATAAAATAATGGGCTCAGGTTGATTGTCAATAATTGATTGACAAGTTGGCTTGATCAATTTAAAAGTACAGACGAGAAAGTGGAAGATGTCACTCAAGTCAGGGTTATTTGTAACTGATGTTTAGATAAATATTTGAGAGAGGAAAGATAAATTGTGACAAGTAATGTGAAGGATATGGAATGTTATGGTTAGGGAAGATACATTGAGTTGACTTTTAGTAAGAAAGTCACATATACGTACATATAAGTGAACACACAGTCACTAGAGGTATATGAGAGAGAGAGAGGAGGAGAGAGAGAAATAGAGAAAGCGAAGATGAACTAGAAGATACAACATCAGAAAACAGTTGCGTTACATTACTAGACGTGTCCTTAACTGGATCACACAGGAGAAAAGATGAAGTGGCAGCATTAATACCTGGCTAAGAACTACATAACAGGATCTCGAAGGGATAAAAATCCTTGTCAGCAGAGTTGAAGATGATGGTAGAGAATAAGCAAAAGAGCAACAGTTCAAACCCTTTGAACTATTGAAAACATAGATTTAGCAGTAGTAGTACAATAAATACAGAACATCGGAAAAGAAGGCAAGAGGAAGACCACGGAAAAGATGGGTAGATGGCGTAGCAGAATCCTGTGAAAGAGCAAAGATAACAATCACACAAGCCACCAGAACAGCGCAAGACAAAAAACAGAAACCACGACACTGGGCAACAACCCGGTAGCAGTGTGATGACACTGGGCAACAGCCCGGTAGCAGTGTGATGACACTGGGCAACAGCCCGGTAGCAGTGTGATGACACTGGGCAACAGCCCGGTAGCAGTATGATGACATTAGAAGAAGTACAATAAATATACGAATATATATATCCAGAAAGAACTCAAAATCACATAAAACTGGCTGATGCTACAAATAAGAATGAGAAAATTGAAATATTTTAGAAATATAAAGAGACACCAAGGGTTGAAGAAGATTATCATGGAAGGAGACATATCGGCAAAGGGGAGAGAGGAAGACAACCTAGAAGATGGATTCAGGATATAACTGATGGTTTGAGCATGATGATAGCAGAAGCGAAACACGTACAAACAAAGTACTATAATTTTACAAAATACAGAAACAGTGACGATAAACAACAACGTTTCGACCAAAAGGCCTTTATCAAGCAAACAACACAACATGAGTGACGAATTTCTCAGAACACTTACAAATGGACGATAACGGAAACATTCAAACGTATCTAATGAAAATCTGGTGTTCCACTTCTAGTTTTGTGTTGCACTCATTTCGTTATTCGTTTTATTCCCAGATTTTCATTAGATACGTTTGAATGTTTCCGTTATCGTCTATTTGTAAGTGTTCTGTGAAATTCGTCACTCCTGTTGTGTCGTTTGCTTGATAAGGCCTTTTGGTCGAAACGTTGTTGTTTATCGTTGTTGCAAAGGATACAAGAGAAGAAGCAAAGAAACTCAGACTTGTTATATGATAGACATAACATATACAATCAGACAAATAAATCTCGGACAGCTCTAAAATCAAATATTTGACTACAAATGAAAAAAACCCAAAATGTGAAAAACTAGAAATGGAAAACAGAAGATGAAACAATAATACTCAAATAAATACATGTAACACATACATACATATAGTAACATATACATGTAACACATACATACATATAGTAGCATATACATGTAACACATACATACATATAGTAGCATATAGTAGCATATACATGTAACATATAGTAGCATATAGTAGCATATACATGTAACACATACATACATATAGTAACATATACATGTAACACATACATACATATAGTAGCATATACATGTAACATATAGTAGCATATAGTAGCATATACATGTAACATATAGTAGCATATAGTAGCATATACATGTAACACATACATACATATAGTAGCATATAGTAGCATATACATGTAACATATAGTAGCATATAGTAGCATATACATGTAACACATACATACATATAGTAGCATATACATGTAACACATACATACATATAGTAGCATATACATGTAACATATAGTAGCATATAGTAGCATATACATGTAACACATACATACATATAGTAGCATATACATGTAACATATAGTAGCATATAGTAGCATATACATGTAACATATAGTAGCATATACATGTAACATATAGTAGCATATACATGTAACATATAGTAGCATATACATGTAACATATAGTAGCATATACATGTAACATATAGTAGCATATACATGTAACATATAGTAGCATATACATGTAACATATAGTAGCATATACATGTAACATATAGTAGCATATACATGTAACATATAGTAGCATATACATGTAACATATAGTAGCATATACATGTAACATATAGTAGCATATACATGTAACATATAGTAGCATATACATGTAACATATAGTAGCATATACATGTAACATATAGTAGCATATACATGTAACATATAGTAGCATATACATGTAACATATAGTAGCATATACATGTAACATATAGTAGCATATACATGTAACATATACATACATAGAATATGGAGCATGAAAAGAAGCAGTATCAAGAAACAGGAATGTAGTGAGTCGAGTCCAAGAGGTCGCAATATACCAAATAAATTAGAAGCTGGCAAGCTCTTCTCACAAAACAATCTTTCTTTATTTCTTTCTTTCTCGAATCATGTATGCCTCACAGCGTCAGGTCAGGAAGAGATTTCTAAAACTGTTTGCCTCACAGCGTCAGATCAGGAAGAGATTTCTAAAACGGCCCTAGTATGCGCTTCGTAGATAGTCTCTTTCGTCGTCTCTGTTATCTCTGAGGTCCATCTGTTGCGTCGCCTGCCTTTTGCTTTGTACCCATTGTATTGGAGCAGCATTGCTCTTTGAGGTGCACTGTCTGTTGGTAATCTGCTTACGTGACCGAACCATTTAATTTGTTGTTTCTTGATGAAGTCTAGTACTGATGTTGTACCCACTTTTTCCTGTCTTCATTTCTCAACCGGTCTCTTCTTGTTACACCAGCATTCTGCGTAGACACTTCATCTCTGTTGTGACTAGTTTTCTTCTATCATTTGTTGTCAGCGTCCAGGTTTGGCACTGGTAACATAATGTGGGAGAAAGATTGTGTTGAACATTGCTCTTTTTGTGTTCATGGTGACGTGTTTGTTGACATCTTAAAATTGGCGCCATTTGCCCTATCATTTGATTTGCTTTGTTGCATCTGTGTTGAATTTCATTAGTTATTCTTCCGTTTGCTGAAAAAATGCTCCCCAGGTATGTGAAGTCTTTTACTTGATTTAGTAGGTGATTATCGATGGAGATATTGGTAGTGCTTTCCTCTCTGGCGAATGTCATTACTTCTGTTTTGTCGATGTTTATTCTCATATTGTATTCGTTACATGCTAACTGGAGTCTGTTGATGTGTTGTTGTTGCTGTTCTTCTGTTGTTGATACGATTGCCTGATTGTCTGCAAAAAGAAATTCATTTAAGAGCTCTCCGAGGTTGTTTCCTTCGCTGGTGTTAGCTATTTTACAAATGTGGTCAATGTACGTGATGAATAGCAGCGGGGCTAGTACGCAACCTTGTCTTACTCCTGACCCTACGGGAAACTTTTCTGATAATCCTGTGTTTGTTCTACTAATCGTACATTGGCTGTCATGTCAGTATAAATGTTCTTGCAAATGTTGATTAGGTGGTCATTAACCCAATAGGTTGTTAGTATTTTCCACAACTTGTGCCTATCTACGCGGTCGAACGCTTTTTCCTGATCTACAAATGCAACATGTAGATGTTTGTCGGATTCGATAGTCCTTTCTACTAACTGCCTGAGGGCAAATATTGCGTCTGTACAGCTGTTGTCCTTTCTGAATCCCATTTGGGATTCATTAAGCTGTGGCTTGATGATGTGACGGAGCCTTTTCTCAAGTATTTTGCAGAATATTTTCCCAGTGTGGCTCAGTAGCGCTATGCCTCTATACTTTCTCAAAACAATAATGTGGAAAAATTGGTTGGTAAATGTGAAAGCCCTCAACATAATTGTGTGGGCTGCCCACCATACAGGACTGAGAACCGCTGTAAGGCAAGCGTGACGTCAACAATCATGGCTTCCAACAGAGAAATGTCAGCAGACATGTTTTACAACAACGGTAACTAAATTGTAGAAACCAGTTACAAATCCTTGTTTGTAGTTGAACATAAATGAATATTTTCATACACTCATTCTTACATCACGTGAACGTGACCAACGAACGTGTCGTGTGTCACGCCAGTAGAAATAATCAGAGTGTATGTAAAGGTAGAATCGTGTGCGAACAAAAGTGTCTGCGAGAGAGATAGGGATGTTTCCAAGCGGGGAGAACTGTCTGATGTTGAGATTTGACGAGATGGTGATCCAGGCTGATGAATGACAATGCTGATCAGCTTGTGGTTGTGGTCGTCAATCATGGACAGAGGAGAAGTGAAGTAAACAAGTACTACATTTCATCATCGACGTATCGAATGTCTAGCTATTTGTTGACACACACCACATTTATAATTGTTCAAACACTCTTTGTTACTGACGCTACTGACATCCTTCTGTCATTGGCATTATTTTCATCATCTTCTCACTTTCAGTTTGAAATAAATTTAAAAATTTGTTTAAAAAAATAATTTTATGTTAAATTTCAAATTAAAATCAACTTTTTAATACTTCTATAATTGAGATTTACACGCCTCCTTACCTCGCACTCCACACAACATTCATTTGGGGGTATAGGATGTGAGTTAGGCTGCATTTAAAGTGTGTGACTTAAGTCATCTTTGACGACGAAAACATTGGACTGTAAAATAAAATACAAGAGAAACCGACCGTACATCCGTCCAGTCATTCTTCTTCTTGGGGACTGCCTGAGTAGTTGATAGTAGCTCGGCCTGCTAGCTGTGAGACGCCTCATAGCTCGGGTTCGAACCTACTGTCCGGCATTTGTTCGAGTCCCTGGTCTTACTCAGGACGATAACATGAGTACCTCTGAAGTCGGAGAAAATCTGCCTGTATGGCGAGGAATACTAATTACGAGTACATTGAGCACACGGCTGCCAAGTGTAAGTAATTTCAATATGCACGCTGCTGCCATTGTAAGAAATTGGAAAAACGGATTTTCACGCAAAAATCAGTTTCAGAGATGGAACTTCGTTTGAGTTGAAAGCGGACGAAAGAAAAAAAAAAAAATTCTTCTTCTTCTCCTTCTCCTTCTTCTTCTTCTTCTTCTTCTTCTTCTTCATCATGTTTACGAATTCATCAATTTATCTTTTCTTATTTTTCTCACACTTTGCACAAAACTCAAGCACGTCTGTCTACATAGCTTCTAACATACTGTCTACATAGTTTCTAATATACTGTCTACATAGTTTCTAACATACTGTCTACGTTACTACTTATATACCTTATATATACTTACCTACTTTGCTGCCTACCTACCTACCTACCTACCTGCCTACCTGCCTACCTGCCTACCTGCCTACCTGCCTGCCTGCCTGCCTCCACCTACCTACCCCTGCCTACCTACCTACCTACCTACCTGCCCTCACCACTGCCTCCACCCCTACCTACCTACCTGCCTACCTACCTACCTGCCTGCCTACCTAATTATCTACCCACCTACCCACCTACCCACCTACCTACAATCTTGTTAACAGTAAGAAATTTGAATTGATACAAAACTGTTGTCATTGTCTCATCACGAAACTTGGACAACGGTTTCATCCAGAGCTGTCCGACGCTATGCTTTTGACCTCTATGGCGTCCGTGTCATAGATTCATGGCGCTCGTGTCATAGATTCATGGAGAGCATGTCATAGATTCATGACCCCCTATTATACTTCACCTGCTAATCAGATTTCAAGAAAGCAAACTATTTTTGTTCTCGAGTCACTTCCGTAAACACAATCATCCCGCTTTTATAATTTTGTTTTATTTTATAACCATTCTGTTTTACTTCTATCCAATCTTTTCCTTGTTTACTGGAGAGAGAAGAGAGAGAGAGCAGAGAGAGAGAGAGAGAGAGAGAGAGAGACAGAGAGAGAGAGATACGGAGAGAGAGACAGAGAGAGAGAGAGAGATACGGAGAGAGAGAGATACGGAGAGAGAGAGAGAGAGAGACAGAGACAAAGAGATACGGAGAGAGAGAGAGAGAGAGACAGAGAGAGAGAGACAGAGAGAGAGAGAGATAGAGAGAGAGAGAGAGAGAGAGAGAGACGGAGAGAGAGAGAGAGAGAGACGGAGAGAGAGAGAGAGAAAGACAGAGAGAGACGGAGAGAGAGAGACGGAGAGAGAAGACGGAGAGAGAGAGGCAGAGAGAGACAGAGACATAGAGAGAGAGAGCGAGAGAGAGAGAGCGAGAGAGAGACAGAGAGAGATCATCGACAACTATACTAACATTACTATGTTCTTTTCTAATTAGTTTTATTGCAACGTGACATGGCGCCGCACTTCCACTATGCGCCCCAACATAAGGTTGGACAATATTAGATTAACTCATACACACCAATGTCCCGATAACGAGTACAACACAAAACATGATTAAATTGCCATCAACAAAATGGGATTGTGTCATTCAACTTGCTTCAATATTGTACGCTCGGACAGAGAATCATCCTAATTGTTTCACGATTACACATAGAATCGACTACCTTGAGGTCATTCTCTAACTTACAGTAAGGTAACTATTAGTCCGTCTGTGACTTCTAGTCTAGCTGTTAGTAGAGAGACAGTGAGAGAGAAAACAGAGAGAGAGAGATGTTGTATTAGTCCGTCTGTGAGTTCTTGTCTAGATGTTAGTAGAGAGGAGAAGAGAAAGATGTTGTATTAGTCCGTCTGTGAGTTCTTGTCTAGATGTTAGAGAGAGAGAGAGAGAAAGAAGAGAGAAAGAGAGAAAGAGAAGAGAGAAAGAGAGAAAGAGAGAGAAAAGAGAGAGAGAGAGAAAGGAGAAAAAGAGGTATTAGCCCGTCTGTGAGTTCTTGTCTAGATGTTAGTAGAGAGAGAGAGAGAGAGAGAGATGTATTAGTCCGTCTGTGACTTCTAGTCTAGCTGTTAGTAGAGAGAGAGAGAGAGAGAAGAGAGAGAGAGAGAGAGAGAGAGACAGAGAGAGAGAGATGTTGTGTTAGTTCGTCTGTGAGTTCTTGTCTAGATGTTAGTAGAGAGAGAGAGAGAGAAAAGAGAGAGAGAGAGAGAGAGGAAGAGAGAAAGAAAGAGAAAGAAGAGAAGAGAGAGAGAAGAGAAAAAATGATGTATTAGTCCGTCTGTGAGTTCTTGTCTAGATGTTAGTAGAGAGAGAGAGAGAGAGAAAGAGAGAGAGATGTTGTATGAGTCCGTCTGTGAGTTCTTGTCTAGATGTTAGTAGAAGAGAGAGAGAGAGAGAGATGTGTATAGTCCGTCTGTGAGTTCTTGTCTAGATGTTAGTAGAGAGAGAGAGAGAGAGAGAGAGATGTTGTATTAGTCCGTCTGTGAGTTCTAGTCTAGATGTGGTAAGAAAGAGAGAGAGAGAGAGAAAGAGAGAACGAGAGAGAGAGAGAGAAAGAGAGAGAGAGAGAAAGAGACAGAGAGAGAGAGAAAAGAGAGAGAGAGAGTAGTATTAGTCCGTCTGTGAGTTCTTGTCTAGATGTTAGTAGAGAGAGAGAGAGAGAGAAAGAGAGAGATGATGTATTAGTCCGTCTGTGAGTTCTAGTCTAGATGTTAGTAGAGAGAGAGAAGAAAGAGAGAAGAGAGAGAGAAAGAAGAGAGAGAGAAAAAGAGAAGAAGAGAGAGAGAGAGAGAGAGAGAGAGAGAGAGAGATGTATTAGTCCGTCTGTGAGTTCTTGTCTAGATGTTAGTAGAGAGAGAGAGAGAGAGAAAAAAGAAAAGAAAGAGAGAGAGAGAAGAAGAGAAGAGAAAAAAAAAATGATGTATTAGTCCGTCTGTGAGTTCTTGTCTGATGTTAGTAGAGAGAGAGAGAGAGAGAAAAAAAGAAAAATGTTGTATTGATCCTGATTTACTAATTGTTACTTCCCTGAAACTCTCTGAAACCCTCTGTAGTAAATTAACAGCTTCCTCCTGCCCCTCCCTGTTTGCTAGCAGTAAAGCTGGTATGATTGTGTAGACAAACAGGAAGTAATTGCCAGTTGGAAAGAAATGCAAATAGATCGTTTTCCTGACCTCATTTCTGAACTTGTTGACAGAAATGGAAGTCCCCTACAATACTCACAGATCCATGATTATAAGTTTGCAAACAATTTCACCAGATTGTGAACCGTGTTTTTTTCCGATCCAGAAGCACTTGAGCTTTCAGTTCTTCGGCTCGGTGCCATGGACATCGTAACCTTCGGTTCGGTGCCACGAACACCGTGAATCTGGGGAACCTGGGCTTTCTGCCAGCCCGCGGAATTGAACACGCACTCACAGAGGGCAAGTCACCCGCAGTCCAACGCGCTTCGAACACGCTGCGCAGGCGGGCATTGTGAACGTGTTAGATACGCTTATAGTTCCTGTAGCTCGCTAGTATTGCATGTGTCTCACCCATTTCTCGTAGAGTTCTTAGTTCACTCAAATGACGTATGAAGCCAATGTTCTTGAAGTCTGAACATTACACAATCTCATTTATAGTTTTGTGTGTGGGGTGTGTATGCATGCGTGTGTGTGTGTGTATGCGTGCGTGTGTGTGTGTGCGTGTGTGTGTGCCTGTGTGTAGTGTGTGGGGTATGTGTGTGTGTGTGTGTGTGTGTACGTGAGACCATGTTGCTGAAGTTTCAAGATAACATCTACATTAATGGCTGTTTTATAATTTGCGAAACCCTTGCAATAAATAAACGTGTCTGATCTGAAATTGAGTTAAAACAAAGTTCACAAATGTCACGCTAACTTCTCTCTTCGACTCAACATGCAATAGTTGAAACAAAGTTCACAAATGTCATGCTAACTTCTCTCTTCGACTCAACATGCAATAGTTGAAACAAAGTTCACAAATGTCATGCTAACTTCTCTCTTCGACTCAACATGCAATAGTTGAAACAAAGTTCACAAATGTCATGCTAACTTCTCTCTTCGACTCAACATGCAATAGTTGAAACAAAGTTCACAAATGTCATGCTAACTCTTCGACTCAACATGCAATAGTTGAAACAAAGTTCACAAATGTCATGCTAACTTCTCTCTTCGACTCAACATGCAATAGTTGAAACAAAGTTCACAAATGTCATGTTAACTTCTCTCTTCGACTCAACATGCAATAGTTGAAACAAAGTTCACAAATGTCATGCTAACTTCTCTCTTCGACTCAACATGCAATAGTTGAAACAAAGTTCACAAAAGTCATGCTAACCTTCTTCGACTCAACATGCAATAGTTGAAACAAAGTTCACAAATGTCATGCTAACTTCTCTCTTCGACTCAACATGCAATAGTTGAAACAAAGTTCACAAATGTCATGCTAACTTCTCTCTTGACTCAACATGCAATAGTTGAAACAAAGTTCTAAATGTCATGTTAACTTCTCTCTTCGACTCAACATGCAATAGTTGAAACACAGTTCACAAATGTCATGTTAATTTCTTCGACTCAACATGCAATAGTTGAAACAAAGTTCACAAATGTCATGTTAACTTCTCTCTTAGACTCAACATGCAATAGTTGAAACAAAGTTCACAAATGTCATGTTAACTTCTCTCTTCGACTCAACATGCAATAGTTGAAACAAAGTTCACAAATGTCATGTTAGCTTTCTCTTCGACTCAACATGCAATAGTTGAAACACAGTTCACAAATGTCATGTTAACTTCTCTCTTCGACTCAACATGCAATAGTTGAAAAAATTCACAAATGTCATGCTAACTTCTCTCTTCGACTCAACATGCAATAGTTGAAACAAAGTTCACAAATGTCATGTTAACTTCTCTCTTCGACTCAACATGTAATAGTTGAAACAAAGTTCACAAATGTCACGCTAACTTCTTCTGACTCAACATGCAATAGTTGAAACAAAGTTCACAAATGTCATGTTAACTTCTCTCTTCGACTCAACATGCAATAGTTGAAACAAAGTTCACAAATGTCATGCTAACTTCTCTCTTCGACTCAACATGCAATAGTTGAAACAAAGTTCACAAATGTCACGCTAACTTCTCTCTTCGACTCAACATGCAATAGTTGAAACAAAGTTCACAAATGTCATGTTAACTTCTCTCTTCGACTCAACATGCAATAGTTGAAACAAAGTTCACAAATGTCATGCTAACTTTCTCTCGACTCAACATGCAATAGTTGAAACAAAGTTCACAAATGTCATGCTAACTTCTCTCTTCGACTCAACATGCAAAGTTGAAACAAAGTTCACAAAAGTCAGTTAACTCTCTCTTTGACTCAACATGCAATAGTTGAAACAAAGTTCACAAATGTCATGCTAACTTCTCTCTTCGACTCAACATGCAATAGTTGAAACAAAGTTCACAAATGTCATGTTAACTTCTCTCTTCGACTCAACATGCAATAGTTGAAACACAGTTCACAAATGTCATGTTAACTTCTCTTCGACTCAAACATGCAATAGTTGAAACAAAGTTCACAAATGTCATGTTAACTTCTCTCTTCGACTCAACATGCAATAGTTGAAACAAAGTTCACAAATGTCATGCTAACTTCTCTCTTCGACTCAACATGCAATAGTTGAAACAAAGTTCACAAATGTCATGCTAACTTCTCTCTTCGACTCAACATGCAATAGTTGAAACAAAGTTCACAAATGTCATGCTAACTTCTCTCTTCGACTCAGCATGCAATAGTTGAAACAAAGTTCTACAAATGTCATGCACTTCTCTTTCGACTCAACATGCAATAGTTGAAACAAAGTTCACAAATGTCATGCTAACTTCTCTCTTCGACTCAACATGCAATAGTTGAAACAAAGTTCACAAATGTCATGCTAACTTCTCTCTTCGACTCAACATGCAATAGTTGAAACAAAGTTCACAAATGTCATGCTAACTTCTCTCTTCGACTCAACATGCAATAGTTGAAACAAAGTTCACAAATGTCATGCTAACTTCTCTCTTCGACTCAACATGCAATAGTTGAAACAAAGTTCACAAATGTCATGCTAACTTCTCTCTTCGACTCAACATGCAATAGTTGAAACAAAGTTCACAAATGTCATGCTAACCCCTTTTTCGACTCAACATGCAATAGTTGAAACAAAGTTCACAAATGTCATGCTAACTTCTCTCTTCGACTCAACATGCAATAGTTGAAACAAAGTTCACAAATGTATGCTAACTTCTCTTCGACTCAACATGCAATAGTTGAAACAAAGTTCACAAATGTCATGCTAACTTCTCTCTTCGACTCAACATGTAATAGTTGAAACAAAGTTCACAAATGTCATGTTAACTTCTCTCTTCGACTCAACATGCAATAGTTGAAACAAAGTTCACAAATGTCATGCTAACTTCTCTCTTCGACTCAACATGCAATAGTTGAAACAAAGTTCACAAATGTCATGCTAACTTCTCTCTTCGACTCAACATGCAATAGTTGAAACAAAGTTCACAAATGTCATGCTAACTTCTCTCTTCGACTCAACATGCAATAGTTGAAACAAAGTTCACAAATGTCATGCTAACTTCTCTTTGACTCAACATGCAATAGTTGAAACAAAGTTCACAAATGTCACGCTAACTTCTTTTTCGACTCAATATGTAATAGTTGAAACAAAGTTCACAAATGTCATGCTAACTTCTCTCTTCGACTCAACATGCAATAGTTGAAACAAAGTTCACAAATGTCACGCTAACTTCTCTCTTCGACTCAATATGTAATAGTTGAAACAAAGTTCACAAATGTCATGTTAACTTCTCTCTTCGACTCAACATGCAATAGTTGAAACAAAGTTCACAAATGTCATGCTAACCCCTCTTCGACTCAACATGTAATAGTTGAAACAAAGTTCACAAATGTCATGTTAACTTCTCTCTTCGACTCAACATGCAATAGTTGAAACAAAGTTCACAAATGTCATGCTAACTTCTCTCTTCGACTCAACATGCAATAGTTGAAACAAAGTTCACAAATGTCACGCTTTACTCTCTTCGACTCAACATGCAATAGTTGAAACAAAGTTCACAAATGTCATGTTAACTTCTCTCTTCGACTCAACATGCAATAGTTGAAACAAAGTTCACAAATGTCATGTTAACTTCTCTCTTCGACTCAACATGCAATAGTTGAAACAAAGTTCACAAATGTCATGCTAACTTCTCTCTTCGACTCAACATGCAATAGTTGAAACAAAGTTCACAAATGTCACGCTAACTTCTCTCTTCGACTCAATATGTAATAGTTGAAACAAAGTTCACAAATGTCATGCTAACTTCTCTCTTCGACTCAACATGCAATAGTTGAAACAAAGTTCACAAATGTCACGCTAACTTCTCTCTTCGACTCAATATGTAATAGTTGAAACAAAGTTCACAAATGTCATGCTAACTTCTCTCTTCGACTCAACATGCAATAGTTGAAACAAAGTTCACAAATGTCATGCTAACTTCTCTCTTCGACTCAACATGTAATAGTTGAAACAAAGTTCACAAATGTCATGCTAACTTCTCTCTTCGACTCAACATGTAATAGTTGAAACAAAGTTCACAAATGTCATGCTAACTTTTCTTCGACTCAACATGTAATAGTTGAAACAAAGTTCACAAATGTCATGTTAACTTCTCTCTTCGACTCAACATGCAATAGTTGAAACAACGTTCACAAATGTCATGTTAACTTCTCTCTTCGACTCAACATGCAATAGTTGAAACAAAGTTCACAAATGTCATGTTAACTTCTCTCTTCGACTCAACATGCAATAGTTGAAACAAAGTTCACAAATGTCATGTTAACTTCTCTCTTCGACTCAACATGCAATAGTTGAAACAACGTTCACAAATGTCATGTTAACTTCTCTCTTCGACTCAACATGCAATAGTTGAAACAACGTTCACAAATGTCATGTTAACTTCTCTCTTCGACTCAACATGCAATAGTTGAAACAAAGTTCACAAATGTCATGTTAACTTCTCTCTTCGACTCAACATGCAATAGTTGAAACAAAGTTCACAAATGTCATGTTAACTTCTTTTTCGACTCAACATGTAATAGTTGAAACAACGTTCACAAATGTCATGTTAACTTCTCTCTTCGACTCAACATGCAATAGTTGAAACAAAGTTCACAAATGTCATGTTAACTTCTCTCTTCGACTCAACATGCAATAGTTGAAACAAAGTTCACAAATGTCATGTTAACTTCTCTCTTCGACTCAACATGCAATAGTTGAAACAAAGTTCACAAATGTCATGTTAACTTCTCTCTTCGACTCAACATGCAATAGTTGAAACAACGTTCACAAATGTCATGTTAACTCTTCTTCGACTCAACATGCATAGTTGAAACAACGTTCACAAATGTCATGTTAACTTTCCTTCGACTCAACATGCAATAGTTGAAACAAAGTTCACAAATGTCATGTTAACTTCTCTCTTCGACTCAACATGCAATAGTTGAAACAAAGTTCACAAATGTCATGTTAACTTCTCTCTTCGACTCAACATGTAATAGTTGAAACAACGTTCACAAATGTCATGTTAACTTCTCTCTTCGACTCAACATGTAATAGTTGAAAGAACGTTCACAAATGTCATGTTAACTTCTCTCTTCGACTCAACATGCAATAGTTGAAACAAAGTTCACAAATGTCATATTAACTCTCTCTTCGACTCAACATGTAATAGTTGAAACAAAGTTCACAAATGTCATGTTACTCTCTCTTCGACTCAACATGTAATAGTTGAAACAACGTTCACAAATGTCATGTTAACTTCTCTCTCGACTCAACATGTAATAGTTGAAGAACGTTCAAAATGTCATGTTAACTTCTCTCTTCGACTCAACATGCAATAGTTGAAACAAAGTTCACAAATGTCATGTTAACTTCTCTCTCGACTCAACATGCAATAGTTGAAACAAAGTTCACAAAAGTCATGCTAACCCTTTTCTTCGACTCAACATGCAATAGTTGAAACAAAGTTCACAAATGTCATGCTAACTTTCTCTTCGACTCAACATGTAATAGTTGAAACAAAGTTCCAAATGTCATGTTAACTTCTTTTTCGACTCAACATGCAATAGTTGAAACAAAGTTCACAAATGTCATGCTAACTTCTCTTCGACTCCCAAAATGCAATAGTTGAAACAAAGTTCACAAATGTCATGCTAACTTCTCTTTTTGACTCAACATGCAAATAGTTGAAACAAAGTTCACAAATGTCATGCTAACTTCTCTCTTCGACTCAACATGCAATAGTTGAAACAAAGTTCACAAATGTCATGCTAACTTCTCTCTTCGACTCAACATGCAATAGTTGAAACAAAGTTCACAAATGTCACGCTAACTTCTCTCTTCGACTCAATATGTAATAGTTGAAACAAAGTTCACAAATGTCATGCTAACTTCTCTCTTCGACTCAACATGCAATAGTTGAAACAAAGTTCACAAATGTCACGCTAACTTCTCTCTTCGACTCAATATGTAATAGTTGAAACAAAGTTCACAAATGTCATGCTAACTTCTCTCTTCGACTCAACATGCAATAGTTGAAACAAAGTTCACAAATGTCATGCTAACTTTCTCTTCGACTCAACATGTAATAGTTGAAACAAAGTTACAAATGTCATGTTAACTTCTCTTGACTCAACATGCAATAGTTGAAACAAAGTTCACAAATGTCATGCTATACTCTCTTCGACTCAACATGCAATAGTTGAAACAAAGTTCACAAATGTCACGCTAACTTCTCTCTTCGACTCAACATGCAATAGTTGAAACAAAGTTCACAAATGTCATGTTAACTCTCTCGACTCAACATGCAATAGTTGAAACAAAGTTCAAAATGTCATGTTAACTTTCTCTCGACTCAACATGCAATAGTTGAAACAAAGTTCACAAATGTCATGCTAACTTCTCTCTTCGACTCAACATGCAATAGTTGAAACAAAGTTCACAAATGTCACGCTAACTTCTCTCTTCGACTCAATATGTAATAGTTGAAACAAAGTTCACAAATGTCATGCTAACTTCTCTCTTCGACTCAACATGCAATAGTTGAAACAAAGTTCACAAATGTCACGCTAACTTCTCTCTTCGACTCAATATGTAATAGTTGAAACAAAGTTCACAAATGTCATGCTAACTTCTCTCTTCGACTCAACATGCAATAGTTGAAACAAAGTTACAAATGTCATGCTTAACTTCTTCTTCGACTCAACATGTAATAGTTGAAACAAAGTTCACAAATGTCATGCTAACTTCTTTTTCGACTCAACATGTAATAGTTGAAACAAAGTTCACAAATGTCATGCTAACTTCTCTCTTCGACTCAACATGTAATAGTTGAAACAAAGTTCACAAATGTCATGTTAACTTCTCTCTTCGACTCAACATGCAATAGTTGAAACAACGTTCACAAATGTCATGTTAACTTCTCTCTTCGACTCAACATGCAATAGTTGAAACAAAGTTCACAAATGTCATGTTAACTTCTCTCTTCGACTCAACATGCAATAGTTGAAACAAAGTTCACAAATGTCATGTTAACTTCTCTCTTCGACTCAACATGCAATAGTTGAAACAACGTTCACAAATGTCATGTACTTCTTCTTCGACTCAACATGCAATAGTTGAAACAACGTTCACAAATGTCATGTTAACTTCTCTCTTCGACTCAACATGCAATAGTTGAAACAAAGTTCACAAATGTCATGTTAACTTCTCTCTTCGACTCAACATGCAATAGTTGAAACAAAGTTCACAAATGTCATGTTAACTTCTCTCTTCGACTCAACATGTAATAGTTGAAACAACGTTCACAAATGTCATGTTAACTTCTCTCTTCGACTCAACATGCAATAGTTGAAACAAAGTTCACAAATGTCATGTTAACTTCTCTCTTCGACTCAACATGCAATAGTTGAAACAAAGTTCACAAATGTCATGTTAACTTCTCTCTTCGACTCAACATGCAATAGTTGAAACAAAGTTCACAAATGTCATGTTAACTTCTCTCTTCGACTCAACATGCAATAGTTGAAACAACGTTCACAAATGTCATGTTAACTTCTCTCTTCGACTCAACATGCAATAGTTGAAACAACGTTCACAAATGTCATGTTAACTTCTCTCTTCGACTCAACATGCAATAGTTGAAACAAAGTTCACAAATGTCATGTTAACTTCTCTCTTCGACTCAACATGCAATAGTTGAAACAAAGTTCACAAATGTCATGTTAACTTCTCTCTTCGACTCAACATGTAATAGTTGAAACAACGTTCACAAATGTCATGTTAACTTCTCTCTTCGACTCAACATGTAATAGTTGAAAGAACGTTCACAAATGTCATGTTAACTTCTCTCTTCGACTCAACATGCAATAGTTGAAACAAAGTTCACAAATGTCATGTTAACTTCTCTCTTCGACTCAACATGTAATAGTTGAAACAAAGTTCACAAATGTCATGTTAACTTCTCTTTCACTCAACATGTAATAGTTGAAACAACGTTCACAAATGTCATGTTAACTTCTCTCTTCGACTCAACATGTAATAGTTGAAAGAACGTTCACAAATGTCATGTTAACTTCTCTCTTCGACTCAACATGCAATAGTTGAAACAAAGTTCACAAATGTCATGTTAACTTCTCTCTTCGACTCAACATGCAATAGTTGAAACAAAGTTCACAAATGTCATGCTAACTTCTCTCTTCGACTCAACATGCAATAGTTGAAACAAAGTTCACAAATGTCATGCTAACTTCTCTCTTCGACTCAACATGCAATAGTTGAAACAAAGTTCACAAATGTCATGTTAACTTTTCTTCGACTCAATATGCAATAGTTGAAACAAAGTTCACAAATGTCATGTTAACTTCTCTCTTCGACTCAACATGCAATAGTTGAAACAAAGTTCACAAATGTCATGTTAACTTCTCTCTTCGACTCAACATGCAATAGTTGAAACAAAGTTCACAAATGTCATGTTAACTTCTCTCTTCGACTCAACATGCAATAGTTGAAACAAAGTTCACAAATGTCATGTTAACTTCTCTCTTCGACTCAACATGTAATAGTTGAAACAAAGTTCACAAATGTCATGTTAACTTCTCTCTTCGACTCAACATGCAATAGTTGAAACAAAGTTCACAAATGTCATGTTAACTTCTCTCTTCGACTCAACATGTAATAGTTGAAACAAAGTTCACAAATGTCATGTTAACTTCTCTCTTCGACTCAACATGCAATAGTTGAAACAAAGTTCACAAATGTCATGTTAACTTCTCTCTTCGACTCAACATGCAATAGTTGAAACAAAGTTCACAAATGTCATGTTAACTTCTCTCTTCGACTCAACATGTAATAGTTGAAACAAAGTTCACAAATGTCATGTTAACTTCTCTCTTCGACTCAACATGCAATAGTTGAAACAAAGTTCACAAATGTCATGTTAACTTCTCTCTTCGACTCAATATGCAATAGTTGAAACAAAGTTCACAAATGTCATGTAACTTTCTCTTCGACTCAACATGCAATAGTTGAAACAAAGTTCACAAATGTCATGTTAACTTCTCTCTTCGACTCAATATGCAATAGTTGAAACAAAGTTCACAAATGTCATGTTAACTTCTTTTTCGACTCAACATGCAATAGTTGAAACAAAGTTCACAAATGTCATGTTAACTTTCGACTCAATATGCAATAGTTGAAACAAAGTTCACAAATGTCATGTTAACTTCTCTTCGACTCAACATGCAATAGTTGAAACAAGTTCACAAATGTCATGTTAACTTTCTTCGACAATATGCTAGTTGAAACAAAGTTCACAAATGTCATGTTAACTTTCTCTCTAGACTCAACATGCAATAGTTGAAACAAAGTTCACAAATGTCATGTTAACTTCTCTCTCGACTCAACATGCAATAGTTGAAACAAAAGTTCACAAATGTCATGTTTACTTCTCTTCGACTCAACATGTAATAGTTGAAACAAAGTTCACAAATGTCATGTTAACTTCTCTCTTCGACTCAATATGCAATAGTTGAAACAAAGTTCACAAATGTCATGCTAACTTCTCTCTTCGACTCAACATGCAATAGTTGAAACAAAGTTCACAAATGTCATGTTAACTTCTCTCTTCGACTCAACATGCAATAGTTGAAACAATGTTCACAAATGTCATGCTAACTTCTCTCTTAGACTCAACATGCAATAGTTGAAACAAAGTTCACAAATGTCATGCTAACTTCTCTCTTCGACTCAACATGCAATAGTTGAAACAAAGTTCACAAATGTCATGTTAACTTCTCTCTTCGACTCAACATGCAATAGTTGAAACAAAGTTCACAAATGTCATGCTAACTTCTCTCTTCGACTCAACATGCAATAGTTGAAACAAAGTTCACAAATGTCATGCTAACTTCTCTCTTCGACTCAACATGCAATAGTTGAAACAAAGTTCCCAAAAGTCATGCTAACTTCTCTCTTCGACTCAACATGCAATAGTTGAAACAAAGTTCAAAATGTCATGCTAACCCCTCTTCGACTCAACATGCAATAGTTGAAACAAAGTTCACAAATGTCATGCTAACTTCTCTCTTCGACTCAACATGTAATAGTTGAAACAAAGTTCACAAATGTCATGCTAACTTCTCTCTTCGACTCAACATGCAATAGTTGAAACAAAGTTCACAAATGTCATGCTAACTTCTCTCTTCGACTCAATATGTAATAGTTGAAACAAAGTTCACAAATGTCATGCTAACTTCTCTCTTCGACTCAATATGTAATAGTTGAAACAAAGTTCACAAATGTCATGCTAACTTCTCTCTTCGACTCAATATGCAATAGTTGAAACAAAGTTCACAAATGTCATGTTAACTTCTCTCTTCGACTCAACATGCAATGTTGAAACAAAGTTCACAAATGTCATGCTACTATACTCTTCGACTCAACATGCAATAGTTGAAACAAAGTTCACAAATGTCATGCTAACTCTTCTTCGACTCAACATGTAATAGTTGAAACAAAGTTCACAAATGTCATGCTAACTTCTTCTTCGACTCAACATCAAAGTTGAAACAAAGTTCACAAATGTCATGCTAACTTCTCTCTTCGACTCAATATGTAATAGTTGAAACAAAGTTCACAAATGTCATGCTAACTTCTCTCTTCGACTCAATATGTAATAGTTGAAACAAAGTTCACAAATGTCATGCTAACTTCTCTCTTCGACTCAATATGTAATAGTTGAAACAAAGTTCACAAATGTCATGTCTTTAACTTCTGACTCAATATGTAAACACAGATAATAAACAATAAAAAAAAAATTGCTGAAAAACATTCAATAAATAGACAGAAAATATATTCTTCTATAAGAAAAGAATGGATATTAAAAATAGAATAATCTTTTTAAAAAAAAACACAAGAAGTATCCCCGAAGAGCCAATTATGGACAGAGAAAAAAAAATGCTACAGAAAGATTGAATATCATGGACAGAAAAAAAGAAAAATTTTGTTTGCAAAGCTTGATATTAAAAAAATTTGGATTTACAAAGCATAAAACCAAGACAAATTAAATATTTCGGACACATCAAATGAAATAAAGGTTTAGGAAGATAATAGTTTGAGGAATGGGATGGAAGAAGAATGAGAGGATGAAAAAAAGACGATGGACATGATGTCATTGACGATCGAGAATAACGGGTGACGTTTCCCAACATACTCGGAGTTTTTCAGGGGGGGTTTTAAACAAGTTCGGAAGACAACTTGATGATGATTTCACATAAGAGGGGAATTTTATAAAGAAATCTGAGTTTTAAACAACATACTATAAAAGAAAATTTTACAATTTAGTCACATCGCCGAACCGGGAAAAAATATTAGGGGCAGGGTCCAGGACGAGGGCAGCCCAAGAAGAAGTTTACAAGATATTAAGAAACCATGAAAGACCTCGACAAGGGGGAACTGGTTAGAGACAGAGGAATTTGATTTTAAAAAAGCAACGTCCATAAAGGATACGCACCTTGTGATGATAAGCATTAATTTAGAATAATAGATCAATAAAAAACTGTTTACAAACATTAGGGGCTTTGGGGAAAAAGCCAACAAATTATAAAAGTGGGTTTACACTTACAAATTTTTTAATACACAACATTTATTATGACAAAAAAAATGTCAAAAAATTTGGGGGGGCGTTATAATGGTGGGTCGTTGATAATGGTGTGGGCGCAAATTGGGGTGGGGCTGATATTGTGGTGGGGCGCGATATTAGTGGGGGGGGTGCTGATTTGGGTGGGTCCATATTAGTGGTGGGGTCGCTGATATTAGTGGTGGGGTCGCTGATATTAGTGGTGTGGTCGCTGATGATTAGTGGTGGTCGTTGATATTAGTGGTGTGGTCGCTGATATTAGTGGTGGGGTCGTTGATATTAGTGGTGGGGTCGCTGATATTAGTGGTGGGGCCGCTGATATTAGTGGTGTGGTCGCTGTATAGTGGTGGGGTCGCTGATATTAGTGGTGGGGTCGCTGATATTATGGTGTGGTCGCTGATATTAGTGGTGGTGTCGCTGATATTAGTGGTGGGGTCGCTGATATTAGTGGTTGGGTCGTTGATATTAGTGGTGGGGTCGTTGATATTAGTGGTGGGACCGCTGATATTAGTGGTGGGACCGCTGATATTAGATGTGGGGTCGTTGATATTAGTGGTGTGGCCGCTGATATTAGTGGTGTGGTCGCTGATATTAGTGGTAGGTCGCTGTATTAGTGGGGTCGCTGATATTAGTGGTGTGGTCGCTGATATTAGTGGTGGGGTCGTTGATATTAGTGGTGGGGCCGCTGATATTAGTGGTGGAGTCGTTGATATTAGTGGTGGGACCGCTGATTAGTGGTGGGACCGCTGATATTAGTGGTGGACCGCGATATTAGTGGTGGGCCCGCTGATATTAGTGGTGGGCCGCTGATATTAGTGTGGGTCGCTGATATTGTGGTGGGGCCGCTGATATTAGTGGTGGACCGCGATATTAGTGGTGGGGTCGCTGATATTAGGTGGTGGGTCGCTGAATTAGTGGTGTGCGCCGAAAGTGGTGGGCCGTTGATATTAGTGGTGGGTGGATATTAGTGGGGGCCCGGGATATTAGTGCTGTGGTGTGATATTAGTGGTGGGTCGCTGATATTAGTGGTGGGGTCGTTGATATTAGTGGTGGATACTGATATTAGTGGTGGGGTCGTTGATATTAGTGGGGGGGTCGTTGATATTAGTGGTGGTCGTTGATATTAGTGTGTGGACCGTGAAAATTAGTGGGGGGTCGTTTATATTAGTGGTGGGTCGTTGATATTAGTGGTGGGGTCGTTGATATTAGTGGTTGGGTCGTTGATATTAGTGGTGGGGTCGTTGATATTAGTGTTGGGGTCGTTGATATTAGTGGGGGGGTCGCTGATTTAGTGGTGGGTGGGATATTAGTGGTGGTCGTGATATTAGTGGTGGGGTCGCTGATATTAGTGGTGGGGTCGTGATATTAGTGGTGTGGTCGATATTAGTGGTGAGGTCGTTGATATTAGTGGTGGGTCGTTGTATTATGGTGTGGCCGCTGATATTAGTGGTGGTCGTTGATATTGGGTGGGTGGTCCGATATTAGTGGTGAGGTGCTGATATTAGTGTGGTCGCTGATATTAGTGGTGGGCCGTGATATTAGTGGTGTGGTCGCTGATATTAGTGGTGGGGTCGCTGATATTAGTGGTTGGGTCGCTGATATTAGTGGTGTGGTCGCTGATATTAGTGGTGTGGTCGCTGATATTAGTGGTGGGGTCGCTGATATTAGTGGTTGGGTCGTTGATATTAGTGGTGGGGTCGCTGATATTAGTGGTTGGGTCGTGATATTAGTGGTGGGTCGTTGATATTAGTGGTGGGACCGCTGATATTAGTGGTGGGACCGCTGATATTAGTGGTGGGTCCCCGATATTAGTGGTGTCGTTGAATTAGTGGTGGCCGCTGATATTAGGTGGTGTGGTCGCTGATATTAGTGGTGGGGTCGCTGATATTAGTGGTGGGGTCGCTGATATTAGTGGTGGGTCGTTGATAAGTGGTGGGGCCGCTCGATATTAGTGGTGGGTCGTTGATATTAGTGGTGGACCGCGATATTGGGTGGGCCGCTGATTAGTGGTGGGACCGCTGATATTAGTGGTGGGGTCGCTGATATTAGTGGTGGGCCGCTGATTAGTGGTGGACCGCTGATATTAGTGGTGGGGTCGCTGATATTAGTGGTGGGTCGCTGATATTAGTGGTGTGGCGCTGATTTTAGTGGTGGGCGTTGATATTAGTGGGGGCCTGATATTAGTGGTGGGACCGCGATATTAGTGGGGGGACCGCTGATATTAGTGGTGGGGTCGTTGAAAATTAGTGGTGGGATTACTGATATTAGTGGTGGGGTCGTTGATATTAGTGGTTGGGTCGTTGATATTAGTGGTGGGGTCGTTGATATTAGTGGTGGGTCTTTTAAAATTAGTGATGGGTCCTGATATTAGTGGTGGGGTCGTTTATATTAGGGGGGGTCGTTGATATTGTGGTGGTCGTTGATATTAGGTGGGGTCGTTGATATAGGGGTTTGGGCCGCTGATATAGTGGTGGGTCGTTGAATTAGTGGTGGGGCCGCGGGATATTAGTGGTGGGGTCGTTGATATTAGTGGTGGGACCGCTGATATTAGTGGTTGGGCCGCTGATATTAGTGGTGGGACCGCTGATATTAGTGGTGGGACCGCTGATATTAGTGGTGGGACCGCTGATATTAGTGGTGGGGTCGCTGATATTAGTGGTGGGGCCGCTGATATTAGTGGTGGGCCCGCTGATATTAGTGGGGGGGTCGCTGATAAGTGGTGGGTCGTTGATATTAGTGGTGTGGTCGCTGATATTAGTGGTGGGGTCGTTGATATTAGTGGTGGGACCGCTGATATTAGTGGTGGGTCGTTGATATTAGTGGTGGGGTCGCGATATAGGTGGGGTCGTTGATATTAGTGGTGGGACCCCCGATATTAGTGGTGGTCGTTGATATTAGTGGTGAGGTCGTTGATATTAGTGGTTGGGTCGTTGATATTAGTGGTGGGGTCGCTGATATTAGTGGTGGGGTCGTTGATATTAGTGGTTGGGCCGCTGATATTAGGTGGTGGGTCGTTATATTAGTGGTGGGGTCTGCTATATTAGTGGTGGGTCGCTGATAGTGGTGGGGTCGCTGATATTAGGTGGGGTCGCTGATATTAGGGGGGCTGATATTAGTGGTGCGTGATATTAGTGGTGGGGTCGTTGATATTAGTGGTGTGGCCGCTGATATTAGTGGTGTGTCGCCGATATTAGTGGTGGGTCGCTGATATTATGGTGGGTCGCTGATATTAGTGGTGGGTGTTGAATTAGTGGTGGGGCCGTGATATTAGTGGTGGGGTCGTTGATATTAGTGGTGGACCGCTGATATTAGTGGTGGGACCGCGATATTAGTGGTGGCCCGCTGATATAGTGGTGGGTCGCTGAAAATAGTGGTGCGCTGATATTAGGTGGACGCTGATATTGTGGTGGGTGCTGAATTAGTGGTGGGTCGCTGATATTAGTGGTGTGGTCGTGATATTAGTGGTGGGGTCGTTGATATTAGTGGGGTCGTTTGATATTAGTGGTGGGACCGCTGATATTAGTGGTGGGACCGCTGATATTAGGGGGGTTCGTTGATATTAGTGGGGGGATTACGGGATATTAGTGGTGGGGTCGTTGATATTAGTGGTTGGGTCGTTGATATTAGTGGTGGGGTCGTTGATATTAGTGGTGGGTCGTTTATATTAGTGATGGGTGCTGATATTAGTGGTGGGGTCGTTTATATTAGTGGTGGGGTCGTTGATATTAGTGGTTGGGTCGTTGATATTAGTGGTGGGGTCGTTGATATTAGTGGTTGGGCCGCTGATATTAGTGGTGGGGTCGTTGATATTAGTGGTGGGGCCGCTGATATTAGTGGTGGGGTCGTTGATATTAGTGGTGGACCGGGGATATTAGTGGTGGGACCGCTGATATTAGTGGTGGGACCGCTGATATTGTGGTGGGACCGCTGATATTAGTGGTGGGACCGCTGATATTAGTGGTGGGGTCGCTGATATTAGTGGTGGGGCCGCTGATATTAGTGGTGGGACCGTTGATATTAGTGGGGGGGGTCGCTGATATTAGTGGTGGGGTCGTTGATATTAGTGGTGTGGTCGCTGATATTAGTGGTGGGGTCGTTGATATTAGTGGGGGACCGCTGATATTAGTGGTGGGTCGTTGATATTAGTGGGTGGGGTCGCTGATATTAGTGGTGGGGTCGTTGATATTAGTGGTGGACCGTGATATTAGTGGGGGGGTCGTTGATATTAGGGGTGGGGTCGTTGATATTAGTGGTGGGGTCGTTGATATTAGTTGTGGGGTCGTTGATATTAGTGGTGGGGTCGTTGATATTAGTGGTTGGGCCGCTGAAAATTAGTGGTGGGTCTTTTATATTAGTGGTGTGGTCGCTGATATTAGTGGTGGGGTCGCGGGATATTAGTGGGGGGGTCGCTGATATTAGTGGGGGGGTCGCTGATATTAGTGGGGGGGGTCGCTGATATTAGTGGTGGGGCCGTTGATATTAGTGGTGGGGTCGTTGATATTAGTGGTGGGGTCTTCTTATTCTTCTTCTTTGCGTTCATTATTTACGACCAATTTTAATCACTCTTTGTGATATGTTTGATCTTTGCCAAGAACGTGTACACGTTGCATATTGGTTTGGTAGGCGCCTAAACGCATAGACTTCTACACGTTTAGGACATGTGCATCCGATTTCAGCCAATAGTGGTGGGGTCGCTGATATTAGTGGTGGGGTCGCTGATATTAGTGGTGGAGCCGCTGATATTAGTGGTGGGTCGCTGATATTAGGGGTGGAGCCGCTGATATTAGTGGGGGGAGGGTCGTCGATGTGAGCTGATAATGCTCTGCGCTAGCGATGACATGTTTGTTGAAAGTCTGGGGTTCGAGGCCAGCTTTACAAAAGATTTGAACTGTGCACGTGCTACTTGGTTGGACTACTTGAGATTGCCCGCCTGTCCAGCGTGTTCGTAGTGGTTGGAACGAGGGGACAATCCCCTGTGAGTGCGGTTATTCCGCGGCTGACAGAAAAGCCACAAGTTCTCCAAATTTACGGTGTTCGTGGCACCGAACCGAATGGTTACAATGTCCATGACACCGAACAGAAGAGCTTAATCCTCGGGGGCTTCTGGATCGACAAAACAACAAAACTACTTGAGATTCTGAAGGTCAACTTGGCGATCTAAAGTACACGTACCTCTGTTGTCAGATTAAGGTTAGCCTGAACGTCGAGGGGCACTGAGAGAAATAAAAGCAAGTCTATATACTAGTGAAGATAATATTGGAAAGAAGAATTGAAAATTGGTAGTGGTAGGGGTGGTAGGGGTGGCTACAGAATGATATCATAATTGCGATCGAATTCGCTGCTGTAGATATCGTAATCACAATAAAATTTAAATAATCGACTTTAGAATTGTTTCACAATCAATCATAAGTTACGATTCTATCGTGCACACTGACAGCCAGTTCACAACTCTTGACTACGATTCTGTCGTGCACACTAACAGCCAGTTCACAACTCTGACTACGATTCTGTCGTGCAGACTGACAGCCAGTTCACAACTTTTGACTACGTTTCGTAAACCGGGCATCCTCAATTCCCAAATTATGACATCGATTCGGGTAACTTTTGTATCGATATCGGTGCTAGGATATCGATTCTCAAACGCTGATATCGATTCTCAAAATAAAATAAAGTTAGGAAAGAAATGAGATTTATAAACTGTTTCAGCTAATTAAATTAATGATCCCTTTACAAGCAAATGTGTTCCGGCATTTCTACAATCTGTACAAGAAGATACTTGAGGGAAAAGGTACAAGAGAATCTTGACAAGAGAGATTTGAGAAATGTGTACAAGAGAATCTTGTACAAGAGAGATACTTGAGAGATTGTATAGAAGAGATTGTATAGAAGAGAATGTATAGAAGAGAATGTATAAAAGAGAATGTATAAAAGAGAATGTATAAAAGAGAATGTAAGATTCAAAGACGAAGTATTGATTTCCGTGCACCGGTTTTCAATATGGCTGGTCCTCTTCTCAGAAATGGCACGCCAGTTGCCGAGATTAGTTCGCAAATCAGACTTGTTGCTTCGGGAAAAAATGCAATAACTCTAATAAAAAATGCACTTTGTGAACAGAGCAGCACGGTCTGGATTCGAACTCACGACCCCAGGGAAAGCAAGGCAAAAACATAATCACTAACCACAGAGACACCGTCTACCAGCGAGACAGAGTTGTCTAGAATCTTATTTTACATCAAAGTTGTGGGGAACTAATTATTGGCTGCATCGTTGCAGTCTGGTTAAGTGAGAAAAACATTGAAGAGAGAGACAGTAATGATTGGCCGCACGTTGCAGTCTGGTTAAGAAAGAACTTATTGAAGAGACAAGTCCACATAATGTTGTGCCACAAAAAGGGACGCATATACTGCAACATTTCCATAAATTACAACAAACTGTAAATACGTATTTGTCAAGGACAAGAGAAATCAAAGCTATCGACTGATAGTTACAGCACTATAGAACTATTGTAACAAGTTACCAGCACTATAGAACTGTTGTAACAAGTTACTAGCATTATAGAACTATTGTAACAAGTTACTAGCACTACAGAACTGTTGTAACAAGTTACTAGCACTACAGAACTATTGTAACAAGTTACCAGCACTACAGAACTATTGTAACAAGTTACCAGCACTACAGAACTATTGTAACAATTTAAATGAAGTCATCATCATCAAGTGTATTGTGTAACTATGTTCTACTATTTGTGTTTAGTTAGGGGGAACAATCTGTGGGGCAAGCAAACATAATGACGCCACTTAGGTTGGTGGCAGAATATTATTTCATAATCGAGATTTTGCTGCCGGTGTTGACAGTAATGCTTGCTGCGGGTGTTGACAGTAATGCTTGCTGCGGGTGTTGACGGTAATTGGAGAATAGATAGACTGCAATGGAACAAAGTGATTTGTTTAAGATGGTAAAGGAACATCATCGGCTCCTATTCTATCATCTGTTAGATGGGTGTCACGACATTTGATGGTCTATTTGTACAGTTGGATCAAGAATGGGAGAAGCATATGTTGTGAATCGATAAAGAGGATGGGTACATGAGGGACAGAATAAGAAGTGAATTAGAAAACCAAACGGGTCCACTGAACGGGTCCACTGAACGGGTTCACCGAACGAGTTCACTGAAAGGGTTCACCGAATGGGTTCACTACTGAACGGGTCCACTGGACGGGTCCCCTGATAGGTTCACCGAACGAGTTCACCGAACGGTTCACCGAACGGGGTCACTACTGAACGGGTTCATTTATACAAAGTTTAAAAAACGCTGCACTAGTACCCATGTACCATAGATAATATCGAGGTTTGAGATCAGCTTGGGGAAGAATTCTCGGTATGTACATGGTACCGGGCTGGACTACAAGAGAGGCTGATTCTTTACTTGGAATTCTAAAGTACAAGTACTTCTGAAGTTGCAAGGCCTCCTGAATGGCGAGGAACAATTGTGATACGGTAAGCAAGCCTTCACACATAAACCAGTGAAGACACTCTATACTAGAAGCAACGACTACGGCTGAATTTAAATCTAGTGAAAATATTTGTTAGAGCCACATGAGTTAATACCATGAGAACCTTTCAACAATGGTAGACATGACATGTTTGTGTTCACATGTAAGTCTAGCGAGTTATCTAGAACTAGTAATACAAGAGACTGAACAGAAGTTGATCAATATTTATATGATATGACGTACGATTGTGTTATAATGTTGAATCAAGAGGGACTTCTTTAGTTTTACTTAATTATGCAACTATTTGATGTGTGTCTACGGGTAAACCAAGTTCTTATCTTATCTCTCCATCAACTATTTGATGTGTGTCTACTAGTAAACCAAGTGGTGCCAGCATGTACTTTACTCGTGACAAACTGATTAACCTGTACAACATGTACACATTCTTCATTCTGTGTTATCATTTTCCTACATTGTCATCTTAGTTGTCTGTCTGCGAGTGTGCTTGACATAACTAATATGCGACTTGAAATTGTAAAATGGCCTCGGCTGCGGATCCCTGTAACTTCTTTTTGGAACGCTCCATTTCCCCCCGCATGTTAGCCACTCTTATTGATTTGTATGTGATTCGAGGCTAAGAGCGATTGTACGATGTGCCAGTTAAGCACCTACAAGTAGGCCAGCACATCCAATTTCTGCAACGCTTTTGATTTTACTAGAGTAGCTTCTCTGGACCCCCGACAACTGGATCGCCTCTTACGACATGCCTTGTAGGCTGCAGTGTTACAATTTGTTTAGTTAGTCTTTCCTCTTGGGCCTTGTAGGCTGCAGTGTTACAATTTGTTTAGTTAGTCTTTCCTCTTGGGCCTTGTAGGCTGCAGTGTTACAATTTGTTTAGTTAGTCTTTCCTCTTGGGCCTTGTAGGCTGCAGTGTTACAATTTGTTTAGTTAGTCTTTCCTCTTGGGCCTTGTAGGCTGCAGTGTTACAATTTGTTTAGTTAGTCTTTCCTCTTGGGCCTTGTAGGCTGCAGTGTTACAATTTGTTTAGTTAGTCTTTCCTCTTGGGCCTTGTAGGCTGCAGTGTTACAATTTGTTTAGTTAGTCTTTCCTCTTGGGCCTTGTAGGCTGCAGTGTTACAATTTGTTTAGTTAGTCTTTCCTCTTGGGCCTTGTAGGCTGCAGTGTTACAATTTGTTTAGTTAGTCTTTCCTCTTGGGCCTTGTAGGCTGCAGTGTTACAATTTGTTTAGTTAGTCTTTCCTCTTGGGCCTTGTAGGCTGCAGTGTTACAATTTGTTTAGTTAGTCTTTCCTCTTGGGCCTTGTAGGCTGCAGTGTTACAATTTGTTTAGTTAGTCTTTCCTCTTGGGCCTTGAGGCGCAGTGTTACAATTTGTTTAGTTAGTCTTTCCTCTTGGCCTTGTAGGCTGCAGTGTTACAATTTGTTTAGTTAGTCTTTCCTCTTGGGCCTTGTAGGCTGCAGTGTTACAATTTGTTTAGTTAGTCTTTCCTCTTGGGCCTTGTAGGCTGCAGTGTTACAATTTGTTTAGTTAGTCTTTCCTCTTGGGCCTTGTAGGCTGCAGTGTTACAATTTGTTTAGTTAGTCTTTCCTCTTGGGCCTTGTAGGCTGCAGTGTTACAATATGTTTAGTTAGTCTTTCCTCTTGGGCCTTGTAGGCTGCAGTGTTACAATTTGTTTAGTTAGTCTTTCCTCTTGGGCCTTGTAGGCTGCAGTGTTACAATTTGTTTAGTAATCTTTCCTCTTGGGCCTTGTAGGCTGCAGTGTTACAATTTGTTTAGTTAGTCTTTCCTCTTGGGCCTTGTAGGCTGCAGTGTTACAATTTGTTTAGTTAGTCTTTCCTCTTGGGCCTTGTAGGCTGCAGTGTTACAATTTGTTTAGTTAGTCTTTCCTCTTGGGCCTTGTAGGCTGCAGTGTTACAATTTGTTTAGTTAGTCTTTCCTCTTGGGCCTTGTAGGCTGCAGTGTTACAATTTGTTTAGTTAGTCTTTCCTCTTGGGCCTTGTAGGCTGCAGTGTTACAATTTGTTTAGTTAGTCTTTCCTCTTGGGCCTTGTAGGCTGCAGTGTTACAATTTGTTTAGTTAGTCTTTCCTCTTGGGCCTTGTAGGCTGCAGTGTTACAATTTGTTTAGTTAGTCTTTCCTCTTGGGCCTTGTAGGCTGCAGTGTTACAATTTGTTTAGTTAGTCTTTCCTCTTGGGCCTTGTAGGCTGCAGTGTTACAATTTGTTTAGTTAGTCTTTCCTCTTGGGCCTTGTAGGCTGCAGTGTTACAATTTGTTTAGTTAGTCTTTCCTCTTGGGCCTTGTAGGCTGCAGTGTTACAATTTGTTTAGTTAGTCTTTCCTCTTGGGCCTTGTAGGCTGCAGTGTTACAATTTGTTTAGTTAGTCTTTCCTCTTGGGCCTTGTAGGCTGCAGTGTTACAATTTGTTTAGTTAGTCTTTCCTCTTGGGCCTTGTAGGCTGCAGTGTTACAATTTGTTTAGTTAGTCTTTCCTCTTGGGCCTTGTAGGCTGCAGTGTTACAATTTGTTTAGTTAGTCTTTCCTCTTGGGCCTTGTAGGCTGCAGTGTTACAATTTGTTTAGTTAGTCTTTCCTCTTGGGCCTTGTAGGCTGCAGTGTTACAATTTGTTTAGTTAGTCTTTCCTCTTGGGCCTTGTAGGCTGCAGTGTTACAATTTGTTTAGTTAGTCTTTCCTCTTGGGCCTTGTAGGCTGCAGTGTTACAATTTGTTTAGTTAGTCTTTCCTCTTGGGCCTTGTAGGCTGCAGTGTTACAATTTGTTTAGTTAGTCTTTCCTCTTGGGCCTTGTAGGCTGCAGTGTTACAATTTGTTTAGTTAGTCTTTCCTCTTGGGCCTTGTAGGCTGCAGTGTTACAATTTGTTTAGTTAGTCTTTCCTCTTGGGCCTTGTAGGCTGCAGTGTTACAATTTGTTTAGTTAGTCTTTCCTCTTGGGCCTTGTAGGCTGCAGTGTTACAATTTGTTTAGTTAGTCTTTCCTCTTGGGCCTTGTAGGCTGCAGTGTTACAATTTGTTTAGTTAGTCTTTCCTCTTGGGCCTTGTAGGCTGCAGTGTTACAATTTGTTTAGTTAGTCTTTCCTCTTGGGCCTTGTAGGCTGCAGTGTTACAATTTGTTTAGTTAGTCTTTCCTCTTGGGCCTTGTAGGCTGCAGTGTTACAATTTGTTTAGTTAGTCTTTCCTCTTGGGCCTTGTAGGCTGCAGTGTTACAATTTGTTTAGTTAGTCTTTCCTCTTGGGCCTTGTAGGCTGCAGTGTTACAATTTGTTTAGTTAGTCTTTCCTCTTGGGCCTTGTAGGCTGCAGTGTTACAATTTGTTTAGTTAGTCTTTCCTCTTGGGCCTTGTAGGCTGCAGTGTTACAATTTGTTTAGTTAGTCTTTCCTCTTGGGCCTTGTAGGCTGCAGTGTTACAATTTGTTTAGTTAGTCTTTCCTCTTGGGCCTTGTAGGCTGCAGTGTTACAATTTGTTTAGTTAGTCTTTCCTCTTGGGCCTTGTAGGCTGCAGTGTTACAATTTGTTTAGTTAGTCTTTCCTCTTGGGCCTTGTAGGCTGCAGTGTTACAATTTGTTTAGTTAGTCTTTCCTCTTGGGCCTTGTAGGCTGCAGTGTTACAATTTGTTTAGTTAGTCTTTCCTCTTGGGCCTTGTAGGCTGCAGTGTTACAATTTGTTTAGTTAGTCTTTCCTCTTGGGCCTTGTAGGCTGCAGTGTTACAATTTGTTTAGTTAGTCTTTCCTCTTGGGCCTTGTAGGCTGCAGTGTTACAATTTGTTTAGTTAGTCTTTCCTCTTGGGCCTTGTAGGCTGCAGTGTTACAATTTGTTTAGTTAGTCTTTCCTCTTGGGCCTTGTAGGCTGCAGTGTTACAATTTGTTTAGTTAGTCTTTCCTCTTGGGCCTTGTAGGCTGCAGTGTTACAATTTGTTTAGTTAGTCTTTCCTCTTGGGCCTTGTAGGCTGCAGTGTTACAATTTGTTTAGTTAGTCTTTCCTCTTGGGCCTTGTAGGCTGCAGTGTTACAATTTGTTTAGTTAGTCTTTCCTCTTGGGCCTTGTAGGCTGCAGTGTTACAATTTGTTTAGTTAGTCTTTCCTCTTGGGCCTTGTAGGCTGCAGTGTTACAATTTGTTTAGTTAGTCTTTCCTCTTGGGCCTTGTAGGCTGCAGTGTTACAATTTGTTTAGTTAGTCTTTCCTCTTGGGCCTTGTAGGCTGCAGTGTTACAATTTGTTTAGTTAGTCTTTCCTCTTGGGCCTTGTAGGCTGCAGTGTTACAATTTGTTTAGTTAGTCTTTCCTCTTGGGCCTTGTAGGCTGCAGTGTTACAATTTGTTTAGTTAGTCTTTCCTCTTGGGCCTTGTAGGCTGCAGTGTTACAATTTGTTTAGTTAGTCTTTCCTCTTGGGCCTTGTAGGCTGCAGTGTTACAATTTGTTTAGTTAGTCTTTCCTCTTGGGCCTTGTAGGCTGCAGTGTTACAATTTGTTTAGTTAGTCTTTCCTCTTGGGCCTTGTAGGCTGCAGTGTTACAATTTGTTTAGTTAGTCTTTCCTCTTGGGCCTTGTAGGCTGCAGTGTTACAATTTGTTTAGTTAGTCTTTCCTCTTGGGCCTTGTAGGCTGCAGTGTTACAATTTGTTTAGTTAGTCTTTCCTCTTGGGCCTTGTAGGCTGCAGTGTTACAATTTGTTTAGTTAGTCTTTCCTCTTGGGCCTTGTAGGCTGCAGTGTTACAATTTGTTTAGTTAGTCTTTGCTCTTGGGCCTTGTAGGCTGCAGTGTTACAATTTGTTTAGTTAGTCTTTCCTCTTGGGCCTTGTAGGCTGCAGTGTTACAATTTGTTTAGTTAGTCTTTCCTCTTGGGCCTTGTAGGCTGCAGTGTTACAATTTGTTTAGTTAGTCTTTCCTCTTGGGCCTTGTAGGCTGCAGTGTTACAATTTGTTTAGTTAGTCTTTCCTCTTGGGCCTTGTAGGCTGCAGTGTTACAATTTGTTTAGTTAGTCTTTCCTCTTGGGCCTTGTAGGCTGCAGTGTTACAATTTGTTTAGTTAGTCTTTCCTCTTGGGCCTTGTAGGCTGCAGTGTTACAATTTGTTTAGTTAGTCTTTCCTCTTGGGCCTTGTAGGCTGCAGTGTTACAATTTGTTTAGTTAGTCTTTCCTCTTGGGCCTTGTAGGCTGCAGTGTTACAATTTGTTTAGTTAGTCTTTCCTCTTGGGCCTTGTAGGCTGCAGTGTTACAATTTGTTTAGTTAGTCTTTCCTCTTGGGCCTTGTAGGCTGCAGTGTTACAATTTGTTTAGTTAGTCTTTCCTCTTGGGCCTTGTAGGCTGCAGTGTTACAATTTGTTTAGTTAGTCTTTCCTCTTGGGCCTTGTAGGCTGCAGTGTTACAATTTGTTTAGTTAGTCTTTCCTCTTGGGCCTTGTAGGCTGCAGTGTTACAATTTGTTTAGTTAGTCTTTCCTCTTGGGCCTTGTAGGCTGCAGTGTTACAATTTGTTTAGTTAGTCTTTCCTCTTGGGCCTTGTAGGCTGCAGTGTTACAATTTGTTTAGTTAGTCTTTCCTCTTGCGCCTTGTAGGCTGCAGTGTTACAATTTGTTTAGTTAGTCTTTCCTCTTGGGCCGTGTAGGCTGCAGTGTTACAATTTGTTTAGTTAGTCTTTCCTCTTGGGCCTTGTAGGCTGCAGTGTTACAATTTGTTTAGTTAGTCTTTCCTCTTGGGCCTTGTAGGCTGCAGTGTTACAATTTGTTTAGTTAGTCTTTCCTCTTGGGCCTTGTAGGCTGCAGTGTTACAATTTGTTTAGTTAGTCTTTCCTCTTGGGCCGTGTAGATTATATGAACTACTAGTTCTACTTCATTATATGAACTACTAGTTCTACTTCATTATATGAACTACTAGTTCTACTTGAGCAAGTAGGAGCAAGGTACTCCTGAATGGCGAGGAACACTGGTGATTAGTAAAGCATGTCCTTACGCAAAAATCAGTGAGAGACGCCATTGAGACTACATCCGGTATCTAACTACTCGACTACACCAATCATCTAACTACAACAAAATGTTCATTTTTTGCCCTTTATATCAATCTCATTCTCCAACTTGAACATTCTCCAAAGATAACATTCTCCAACTTGTACATTCTTCAACTTGTACATTCTCCAACTTGAACATTCTCCAACTTGAACATTCTCCAACTTGAACATTCTCCAATTTGAACATTCTCCAAAGATAACATTCTCCAACTTGTACATTCTCCAACTTGAACATTCTCCAAAGATAACATTCTCCAACTTGAACATTCTCCAAAGATAACATTCTCCAACTTGAACATTCTCCAAAGATAACATTCTCCAACTTGAACATTCTCCAAAGATAACATTCTTCAACTTGTACATTCTTCAACTTGAACATTCTCCAACTTGAACATTCTCCAATTTGAACATTCTCCAACTTGTACATTCTTCAACTTGAACATTCTCCGAAGATAACATTCTCCAAAGATAACATTCTCCAACTTGTACATTCTTCAACTTGAACATTCTCCAACTTGAACATTCTCCAACTTGTACATTCTTAAACTTGAACATTCTTCAACTTGAACATTCTTCAACTTGAACATTCTCCAACTTGAACATTCTCCAATTTGAACATTCTCCAACTTGAACATTCTCCAACTTGAACATTCTTCAACTTGAACACTCTTCAACTTGAACATTCTTCAACTTGAACATTCTTCAACTTGAACATTCTTCAACTTGAACATTCTCCAATTTGAACATTCTCCAATTTGAACATTCTCCAACTTGAACATTCTTCAACTTGAACATTCTTCAACTTGAACATTCTTCAACTTAAACATTCTTCAACTTGAACATTCTCCAACTTGAACATTCTCGAACTTGAACATTCTCCAAAGATAACATTCTCCAAAGATAACATTCTCCAACTTGAACATTCTTCAACTTGTACATTCTTCAAAGATAACATTCTCCAACTAGAATCTCATTCTGCACATATAATCTCATTCTCAATAAGATGTGACATTATTGATCGATTTATTAGTTAATGAAATATAATCGATCGAGACATGCTATTGCACAGATTGATTTATTGTTTATATTTCCGGTTGATCTTGTTGTAAGATGTTGAAGATGTAATGCACGGAAGAACCTATTTATCAAGTTTAACTATGTGCGAATAATCAAAGATATCTTGACATTTATTGAATGAATATTCATAATTTTGTCGGGAAAGTTAAGTGAATTAAACTGATGAGTTTAATGTGAAGTTTATGTTAACAAATTCACGCTGTGTCACCTCATTGTTTGTGGAGAGAGAGAGAGAGAGAGAGTTTGAACTTTGACATTTATACATCTGGAATGATAGATAGAACCACATTTTCCTTCTTCTAGGTATGTACGTATTATACAGGGTGTTCAACTTAAAAGCAGCCTCGTTGTTAAGGAAGCCTCGTCGTCAAGTGATCCAACCTGGCATATGTTTATAACTATGAGAAGGTTCAATTAGGACGTAATGTAGGTCAAGTGAGCAAGTCTTTTGCTATGGTGTGTAATTATTGTGCGGGAAGGGGTGATGAACAAATGTGTCATGTCTTGTCAACATTCCGCAGTATGGGCTGTGGTCTGTCACCACAAATAAGAACAAATGTGCCACGTCTTGTCAACATTCCGCAGTATGGACTGAGAGTCCGTCACCACAAATATGAACAAATGTGTCACGTCTTGTCAACATTCCGCAGTATGGACTGTGAGTCCGTCACTACAAATAAGAACAAATGTGTCATGTCTTGTCAACATTCTGCAGTATGGGCTGTGTATCCGTCACCACAAATATTTGACGAATAATCTGAACAAAACACAAAGGACTTGTTTTAAAATAAAAGTAAACTACTGTAGGGAGTAATTTCTTGTCAGTTTAATTATTGACATCACACAACATTCTGGACCTCAGAGAAGATGCTGAAAATGGTCTCCATTTGCGCTGATACATGTTTGGGCTCTAGTAATCATGTTCATGTTACGCAAAAATGGTCACGTCAATTGTTTGGATAGCAGTTTGAATATTTTCTCTGAGTTCATCCAATGTATGAGGGTTTGTTTTGTACACAACCCGCTTCAAATAACCCAAAGAAAAAATCGCACCTTGATAAATCAGGGGAGCGGGCAGGTCACAAACCTTTGCTGACAGTCCTTTCCTCTGTGAAAGCATTGTGAACATGGTCTAGTGATAATTTAGATGTGTGACAAGTTGCATCATCTTGTTGGAAGAAACAGTTCTCTCGCTCATCATTTTTAACTGGGAATAAAATTCTTCAATCTCAAGTTACACCATCTTGTTGGAAGAAACAGTTTTCTCTCTCATCATTATTTAACTGTGAATCAAATTCTTCAATCTCAAGTTACACCATCTTGTTGGAAGAAACAGTTTTCTCTCTCATCATTATTTAACTGTGAATAAAATTCTTCAATCTCAAGTTGTACCATCTTGTTGGAAGAAACAGTTCTCTCTCTCATCATTATTTAACTGTGAATAAAATTCTTCAATCTCAAGTTACACCATCTTGCTGGAAGAAACAGTTCTCTCTCTCATCATTATTTAACTGTGAATAAAATTCTTCAATCTCAAGTTGTACCATCTTGTTGGAAGAAACAGTTTTCTCTCTCATCATTATTCAACTGTGAATAAAATTCTTCAATCTCAAGTTGCACCATCTTGTTGGAAGAAACAGTTTTCTCTCTCATCATTATTTAACTGTGAATCAAATTCTTCAATCTCAAGTTGTACCATCTTGTTGGAAGAAACAGTTTTCTCTCTCATCATTATTTAACTGTGAATCAAATTCTTCAATCTCAAGTTGTACCATCTTGCTGGAAGAAACAGTTCTCTCTCTCTCATCATTATTTAACTGGGAATAAAATTCTTCAAACAATCTAATATATACTTCAGTGTTAACGTTTGTGTCAACAAATATTGGGTCAATAATCCAACTCCCGGAAACAGAACACCATACCCCGATTTTAGGGTCATGTAATAATTTCTCATACAGGTGATGAGGATTTTCTGTGCACCAATATCGAGTGTTCTGTGAGTTAACTTGACCAGACAAATGAAACCATGCTTCGTAACTCATGAAGTACGCAAATGTGTCCAATTCACCATCGACAATCTTATTGAGAAGCCAGTGACAATAATCAACACGTTTCCCTTTGTTGCCGTCTTTCAATTCCTGTGTACAAGTTAAACGATATGGTTTGAAATGTAGCGAGTGAAGAACACTATGATATGATATGACTTTCAATTCCTGTGTACAAGTTACACGATATGGTTTGAAATGTAGCGAGTGAAGAACACTATGATATGATGTGACTTTCAATTGCTGTGTACAAGTTACACGATATGGTTTGAAATGTAGCGAGTGAAGAACACTATGATATGATGTGACTTTCAATTGCTGTGACAAGTTACGATATGGTTTGAAATGTAGCGAGTGAAGAACACTATGATATGATGTGACTTTCAATTCCTGTGTACAAGTTACACGATATGGTTTGAAATGTAGCGAGTGAAGAACACTACCACATGATGTAACTTTCAGACTTCTTTGTTGTGCTAATTTACGCAAATATTTCTGGGGACTTGTTAGAATTCTCTGCTGAATATCAGCGACAGCCTCTGGAGTCTTGACTGAGGGAAATCTACGCCTTTTGGCATTAGTTACAGAACATGTTGAACGCCATTTCGATACTAATCTCTGTATGCTGCATTTTGCAGGATTTTTAGAATTTGGAAACCTTTCAGCGAACATTTCTTGTGTTTTCTTAATGGATCCGGTGCAGACATAATATTCTATAATAGTAATTCTTTCTTGAATAGAAAACTGCATTATTAGAGCTGAGCTATCTCGAATGGCGAGCAGACGATATGATGAACTAGTCAGAACCGGTTTAAATAGTAAATAGACGAGATGCAATTCGTACCTGGCAAATTTCTATTTATCACTTGGGCTGCTTTTAAGTTGAACACCCTGTACAACATTTCTATGAGGAAGTAAATGATGTGAGAGAAGAAGATTGATGTATTAAACAAACACACTATGCGTGAATTCACTACCAATGACACTATGCGTGAATTCACTACCAATGACACTATGCGTGAATTCACTACCAATGACACTATGCGTGAATTCACTACCAATGACACTATGCGTGAATTCACTACCAATGACACTATGCGTGAATTCACTACCAATGACACTATGCGTGAATTCACTACCAATGACACTATGCGTGAATTCACTACCAATGACACTATTCGTGAATTCACTACCAATGACACTGTGCGTGAATTCACTACCAATGACACTATGCGTGAATTCACTACCAATGACACTATTCGTGAATTCACTACCAATGACACTATGCGTGAATTCACTACCAATGACACTATGCGGGAATTCACTACCAATGACACTATGCGTGAATTCACTACCAATGACACTATGCGTGAATTCACTACCAATGACACTATTCGTGAATTCCCTACCAATGACACTGTGGTAACGAGTAATCCAGTGATATATTGAACCAATACTTATGTATGGCAGCGAATCATGGACAATGAATAAACAATCAATAAGGAAGCCACATAGACGGAGTTTTACAGAAGAATCCTGAAAATTCCATGGACAGCGAAGAAAATAAATGATGAGGTTTTTAAATCTGGCCTGCACACAAAAAAGCCTTATCAAAAGAATTGGAATGAGACAATCAAGGTTCTTCTGGCATATAATGCGAAAATAAGGTTTAAAACATTTGGTGACAACAGGTAAAATTCAGGGAAGGAGAGATCATAGAAGGCAGAGGGAGAAGATGTTGGATGGTCTGACATCGTGAATCGACAAAAGATTGAAGTCAGAACTGATTAACTGAACCAAGGAAAGAGAGAGAGAGAGAGAGAGAGTTGTGGAGAGACATGATCGACTACGCCGACATGCATGGCATTTGATTGATTGATATACTAGTTTGTGAAGGTTTATGATATACTAGTTTATGGAGGTTTATGATATACTAGTTTATGCAGGTTTATGGAGGTTTATGATATACTAGTTTATGCAGGTTTATGGAGGTTTATGATATACTAGTTTATGCAGGTTTATGGAGGTTTATGATATACTAGTTTATGGAGAATAAATGATATACTAGTTTGTGGAGGTTTGTGGAGAATAAATGATATACTAGTTTGTGGAGGTTTATGGAGAATAAATGATATACTAGTTTGTGGAGGTTTATGGAGAATAAATGAAAGATAAGTGTCGAATTTATATTTATATATATGTTATATGTTATATGTTATATATGTTTCTGAAGCCATCATAAAAGTACGCCCCCATCCCCCTAGTATGTTCATATTCTTTGTTTTCGTTAATGTCATCTGGGCTCTGCCAGTCCCAAGAGGTTGATGGTGTAGTATAGCAATTCTCGTGGGCGTCTGTAGCTTAAACGTAAGTGAGCTAGATCACAACACAGGTGTAACTAGTTCAAGCAGGACAACTTGAAAACACATTCGTATTTTTATGAACTGTAAAAATACAGCCCACCTTTCAGAAAACAATGATGGCAAACTACTGAACGTATACGTCGTGCCTAGAAGATCAACGGCTTGTTTATTGACGTTGATGGCAACGACATGTAAAGGATGTGCCACGATTTTCATTCTCATAGCGTTAAAAAAGCAATACCTTTCTAAAACGTGGTCAACCAACTTGACCACACATTCTGGGGTTATCATATTTGGTCAGCCAACTCGACCACACATTCTGGTGTTATCATATTTGGTCAACCAATTTGACCACACATTCTGGTGTTATCATATTTGGTCAGCCAACTCGACCACACATTCTGGTGTTATCATATTTGGTCAGCCAACTCGACCACACATTCTGGTATTATCATATTTGGTCAGCCAACTCGACCACACATTCTGGTGCTATCATATTTCGTCAAAATATTCACAAAATAGATGATACTGCAGTAAAACGATTTGATTGACAAAACACGTAATCACAAGTACTGTAGTTTTACAAATTACAAAAACAATGAAAAAATACAGCAACGTTTCGACCAACAAGGCCTTTATCAAGCAAACGAAAACAGGAGTGACCAATTAAAAAATTAATGGACGACTAAATACAAACGTTTCTAATGAAAATCTGGGAATAAAACGAATAACGAAATAAATGTAACACAAAAACACACATAAAAACTAGAAATAGAACGGAAGAGAAACAATGAAAATCTAGTAAATATATAACTTGAATACATGCAACATATCCCATATAGATTACAAACATGGGAAGAGAAAGTACTAAGAAGCATAAGAATGTAATACGTTGAGCCCACGTGGCGCAAGGTACCATACAAAGAAATCAACCGATTCTCCAGAGCAATCGACTGCGATCATCCGAGGAACACGATCGGATGGCTGTGACATGGACATCGTGAGCTCCTAAATGGCCAGTATCATTGAAATGGGTGGTTTCAGGGTCACAGAGCATTGGCGTATGTCGCGCAAGTGTTGGGCGAATCGGTTACTGAGCCTCTTGCCTGTCTCGCCGATATAAGCCTTGTTACACCGCTACAGATAATGGCATAGATAAGATTACAGGACTCGCATGTGAAACCAATAAGAAACGTGGCTAAAGGAAAAGATACAGTACGCGACTATATCACATAAGCACACGTGTTGCAACGCCGACGGCCACACTGGACAGTGCCAAAATGAGTCTGGATATTGGACTTAAGGCGACTGTGTACCAACATATCCTTAAGACTAATGTCCAGTGTGGCCGTCGGCGCTGCAACACGTGTGCTTATGTGATACAGTCGCGTACTATATCTTTTCCTTTAGCCACGTTTCTTATTGACGATGGTTTCTCATGCGAGTCCCGTAATCTTATCTATGCCATTATCTGTAAGCGGTGTAACAAGGCTTATATCGGCGAGACAGGCAAGAGGCTCAGTAACCGATTCGCCCAACACTTGCGCGACATACGCCAATGCTCTGTGACCCATGAAGCCACCCATTTCAATGATACTGGCCATTTAGGAGCTCATGATGTCCAGGTCACAACCATCCTATCATGTTCCTCGGATGATCGCAGTCGATTTGCTCGGAGAATCGGTTGATTTCTTTGTATGGTTCCTTGCGACCACGTGGGCTCAACGTATTACATTCCTATGCTTCTTAGTACTTTCTCTTCCCATGCCTTGTAATCTATATGGGTATATGTTGCATGTATTCAAGTTATATATTTACTAGATGTTTCATTGTTTCTCTTCCGTTCTATTTCTAGTTTTTTGTGTTTTTTGTGTTACATTTATTTCGTTATTCGTTTTTATTCCCAGATTTTCATTAGAAACGTTTGTATTTAGTCGTCCATTTAATTTTTTAATTTGTCACTCCTGTTGTTCGTTTGCTTGATAAAGGCCTTGTTGGTCGAAACGTTGTTGTATTTTTTCATTGTTTTTGTAATTTGTAAAACTACAGTACTTTGTGATTACGTGTTTTGCATATTTGGTCAACTAACTTGACCACACATTCTGGTGTTATTATATTGATTGCATACTTGTTTATATTCGATTATTGTTTTATCTTTCTTGTTCATTTAATTTTTCTTACTCAAGTCAAACTTCAACGTTTTTAAACCAACCCCCACCACCACCACCAAACTTTGTTAGTTTAATCTCATCAATAAACAGGACGTTTGTAGTGTTGATTGACCTGTTTATATTTGTGACAATTCTCTTCTGAATTTCTTTCTTTCTGTTATCTCTGGACTAGCGTCTGATGAACCGGGTCCATACCTGGTCTGCATATATTTGGACAGTAGAAAATGCTACTCAGTGGCGGCTCGTGATCATTTCTGTTGGTGGGGCCAGACAGAAATTTTCGGAAAAATCATGGTTTCGGTTAGGACATATTTTAATTTATAAAATAATAAATACACGTTACACCTTTTTTTTGATGGGGCCCGGCCCCACTGGCCCTTAATTTCGAGCCGCCACTGATGCTACAACTACCGCTGCCACCACTACTGCTTCATCTATTACTGCTACTACTGTTATTACTTCTACTACTACTTCTATTATTACTACTAATACTACTACTACTACTGCTACTACTACTACTACTACTACTACTACTAATACTACTACTACTGCTACTATTGCTACTATTGCTCCTACTGCTGCTGCTGCAAGCACTACTGCTACAGCTACTACTACTACTACTACTACTACTAATGATACTACTACTACTACTACTACTACTGCTACTACTACCAATACTACTACTACTATTACTACTATTACTATTGCTACTACTACTGCTACTACTACTACTACTGCTGCTATTGCTCATATTGCTGCTGCAACCACTACCGCTACAGCTACTACTACTACTACTGTTGCTGCTACTACTGCTACAATTGCTCCTACTGCCGCTGCTGCCGCTACTACTCTTGCAACTGCCGCTGTCGTGGCAACTAAAACTGCGCCTGTAATAACATATGTAACTGCCACAGCAACCACGTCTAGCACCAAACTGCCAGTGTACCGCCACCTTACAATCATCAAACTGCCAGTGTACCGCCACCTTACAATCATCAAACTGCCAGTGTACCGCCACCTTACAATCACCAAACTACCAGTGTATCGCCACCTTACAATCATCAAACTACCAGTGTACCGTCACCTTACAATCATCAAACTGCCAGTGTACCGCCACCTTACAATCATCAAACTGCCAGTGTACCGCCACCTTAAAATCATCAAAAAGAATTATCTGCATACTTTACATACATGAAATAATAGTCTTCATACTGGACATTCTTCTACTTTTTCTTCTTTCCTTTATTCTTCTTGTGACTTCCAGCGACTTCCTGCAACTTCCTGCGACTTTCAACGACTTCCAGCGTTCAGAGTATAGAAAGAGTTCTGGTAAGTTCTCTGATTGCGACTCATGTATTGTATTTTCTACTGTCTCTCATATTTCTGCTGTCCATCGTTTGCGTGGGTGAACTTTGACCGTGAATCCGTTATATCTATATAGCAGTGGTATCTATATAGCTGTGGTAGTTGTATAGCAGTGGTATCTATATAGCAGTGGTAGTTGTGGTGTACTCTTGCAGTAATCATGTTACATGGCTGAACCATTTTGATTTATTGTTACTTAATATGACCTAACACTGGTATTGTTACTTAATATAACCTAACATTGGTATTGTTTCTTAATATAACCTAACACTGGTATTGTTTCTTAATATGACATAACACTGGTATTGTTTCTTAATATAACCTAACACTGGTATTGTTTCTTAATATGACATAACACTGGTATTGTTCCTACCAAGTTTTTAATAGTATCGTCGTTTGTAATATTATCTATTCTTGTTACTCCCACTATTTCCAGCAGGCTGTCTGTGTTGTTGAAATTTTTCTAGTTTTCATTTGCCATTTGTATGTACTTGTGATATTCTTAGCACACCGTTCTTGAGATGAAGATCTTATCGTATAAGTTTCATTTCTACGTTAGTTTAACCAAAGGATGTCACAAGATACACTACAACAGAAGGGTTGTCGGCAGCTAAGTTGATAACACTTTGAGCTAGTAATCATAGGTCGTGGAGATGTCTTGGTTTGAGACTAGCTTTGCTAACAATTCTTGATGTGTATATAGTTCGTGGTTGAACTATAAGAGACACTGTTTATTTAGCTTGAAATATAAATTACATGTGCGTCTGAAGTCTGACTAGCGCTCACCGGAATGACGTTGGACACTTTTCACAAGGTAAGAAATTTATCCAACAAACAATCAGTAAGTGGAGCTATATTAGGCGACATTACTACGCCGGACTTCATAGTTGGGGAAACAACAAAAATACATCAGAGAAGAGACTACAATATACACAAGACGAGTAACAGAAATAATGTTCAACTACTAGGTCAAGCTGATGATGTGTGTCGTCCAGTCATAATTAAACAAAATAAACTCATGTGTTCTTTGTGTGCTTGTGTCAGTAGTGTTTGAGTAGAATATGGACAGCATCATGATAGCATTTCATACCATTCTCTAGGGAGACACAGACAGACACAGACAGGTGCACACATACAGACACAGAAAGACACTCTCACTGACATAGATAAATAAACAGGCACACACACACACACAGACACACACACAAACACACTCACAGACACAGCCACACAGGTACACATACAAACAGACACACACACAGACACACACACACAAGGCATAGCTTACTACTGTATCCATTTGTTTGGCAGAAACCACGATCCGTCTCACTGAATCAACACATCTTCCACCAAGGAAAATGTCGGACGTGCTCCAGCGTTCTGATATCTGGATAACGTTTGATTTCCTACGGTTAGTGGTGGCTGGGGGCGGGAGTGAGAGGGAGGGAGCGGGTGCCATGTTTAATTATTGTATGCTGTCTATGACAGTAAGAAGGACAGTTAATTAACTTCCACCCCCATCCGGTACAATTAGAACCATTCTGTATTATGGACGTCAGAATCAAGAACTGCAACAAGAAAGTACTTCAGTACTACATAGAACTTGTGTTGATATATATAAGTACTTCAGTGCTACATAGAACTTGTGTTGATATATAGAAGAAAGTACTTCAGTGCTACATAGAACTTGTGTTGACATATATAAGTACTTCAGTGCTACATAGAACTTGTGTTGACATATATAAGTACTTCAGTGCTACATAGAACTTGTGTTGACATATATAAGTACTTCAGTGCTACATAGAACTTGTGTTGACATATATAAGTACTTCAGTGCTACATAGAACTTGTGTTGATATATATAAGTACTTCAGTACTACATAGAACTTGTGTTGACATATATAAGTACTTCAGTACTACATAGAACTTGTGTTGACATATATAAGTACTTCAGTGCTACATAGAACTTGTGTTGACATATATAAGTACTTCAGTGCTACATAGAACTTGTGCTGACATATATAAGTACTTCAGTGCTACATAGAACTTGTGTTGATATATATAAGTACTTCAGTGCTACATAGAACTTGTGTTGACACATAGAAGAAAGTACTTCAGTACTACATAGAACTTGTGCTGACATATATAAGTAATTCAGTGCTACATAGAACTTGTGTTGACATATATAAGTACTTCAGTGCTACATAGAACTTGTGTTGATATATATAAGTACTTAAGTGCTACATAGAACTTGTACAGCCAAAGTGAAGTCTCCAGTGCTGGAAATCTTTCCGTGCTAGAAACTTTGTATTTCACAGAAGTGCAATGATGATTGTCCTATCAATCAATCAATCAATCAATCAATCAAGGATCAATCAGTTTTCTTTGATTTTCAGTTCTTTCTGAATAGATCTATTTGTTCTCTTCTCTGTCCATTATATATAGAGGGCTCTTCTGTAACACTTATATTCAAAAGCACATATATGTTTTTCCACTGCTTTATTAAATGTCCATGCTTCACACCCATACGTTGCCACTGGGAATATGCATGCTCTTAGTATTCTGATAATTGTTTTTTATCAGTTCCGTTCAATACTGTTTTTAGTTGTTTAATTTTTTTAATAAAAACATATTTGTTCGTTTACAATCCTTTACCCAATTTCCATCTGTTGTTAGCAATTTTCATCTGTTGTTAGCAATTTCCATCTGTTGTTAGCAACGAAGCGAGATATTCAAAACTGTTTACATTTTCTATGAAATTTTTTTCTAATTTATATCTAAACAATTTGTCGAATTTGGATTTAATGTTGGACCGGGGATGTGTTTCAATTGTTGGTTATGTGTTTGAATTGTTATTTATCAAACTTATAAATAGATTAGTCACGTGGAGACTAGAATATGAAAACACAGTAGAAGTTAAACAACCTAAAATCTAACCATCGAATCAGCCACACAGAGCATGAGTAACACGTCCTATACTTTCAGATGAACGCTCAACGAATCAGCCACACAGAGCATGAGTAACATGTCCTATACTTTCAGATGAACGCTCAACGAATCAGCCACACAGAGCATGAGTAACACGTCCTATACTTTCAGATGAACGCTCATCGAATCACCCACACAGAGCATGAGTAACACGTCCTATACTTTCAGATGAACGCTCAAGCAACTATGTGGTAGTATACATCGAATCACCCACACAGAGCATGAGTAACACGTCCTATACTTTCAGATGAACGCTCAAGCAACTATGTGGTAGTATCCATCGAATCACCCACACAGAGCATGAGTAACATGTCCTATACTTTCAGATGAACGGTCAAGCAACTATGTGGTAGTATACATCGAATCACCCACACAGAGCATGAGTAACACGTCCTATACTTTCAGATGAACGCTCAAGCAACTATGTGGTAGTATACATCGAATCACCCACACAGAGCATGAGTAACACGTCCTATACTTTCAGATGAACGCTCAAGCAACTATGTGGTAGTATCCATCGAATCACCCACACAGAGCATGAGTAACACGTCCTATACTTTCAGATGAACGGTCAAGCAACTATGTGGTAGTATACATCGAATCACCCACACAGAGCATGAGTAACATGTCCTATACTTTCAGATGAACGGTCAAGCAACTATGTGGTAGTATACATCGAATCACCCACACAGAGCATGAGTAACATGTCCTATACTTTCAGATGAACGGTCAAGCAACTATGTGGTAGTATACATCGAATCACCCACACAGAGCATGAGTAACATGTCCTATACTTTCAGATGAACGGTCAAGCAACTATGTGGTAGTATACATCGAATCACCCACACAGAGCATGAGTAACATGTCCTATACTTTCAGATGAACGGTCAAGCAACTATGTGGTAGTATACATCGAATCACCCACACAGAGCATGAGTAACACGTCCTATACTTTCAGATGAACGGTCAAGCAACTATGTGGTAGTATACATCGAATCACCCACACAGAGCATGAGTAACATGTCCTATACTTTCAGATGAACGGTCAAGCAACTATGTGGTAGTATACATCGAATCACCCACACAGAGCATGAGTAACACGTCCTATACTTTCAGATGAACGCTCAAGCAACTATGTGGTAGTATCACATTAGGGCAAGATCATCAACGAAACTGGTGTATAAGAGCTACAATTTTCGGTAATAAATCCTTGTTTATACAGAGTAACTGAAGTCTCACAGTCAACATGAAGTTATGTAACTAGGCAACGACCTTGTAACATTTCTCCTAGCAATGGTTGATAATAAGGATGGTTTGATGTATCATGTGAAACTTGTCCAGACATAATAATTTGATCTAGAGTTCTGAGAAGACAAGAGGAAACACTGGGACTAATGAGCGAAGTAAATAAGTACAGATTTATATGAGACTTAACTATGAGACAGATTTATATGAGACTTAACTTTGAGACAGATTTATATGAGACTTAACTATGTGGCAGATTTATATGAGACTTAACTATGAGACAGATTTATATGAGACTAATGGAGAACATGATTGTGCAATACTGAACATCAACTGTGTACTATTTTCTCTCGACCTGTGTCAATCTGTGTATACCTGTATCAATCTGTGTATACCTGTGTAAATCTGTGTATACCTGTGTAAATCTGTGTATACCTGTGTAAATCTGTGTATACCTGTGTAAATCTGTATATACCTGTGTAAATCTGTGTATACCTGTGTAAATCTGTGTATACCTGTGTAAATCTGTATATACCTATGTAAATCTGTGTATACCTGTGTAAATCTGTGTATACCTGTGCAAATCTGTATATACCTATGTAAATCTGTGTATACCTGTGTAAATCTGTGTATACCTGTGCAAATCTGTATATACCTGTGTATATCTGTATATCATCATCAGGTACCGTGCCGGCTGGCGTAGGTGTTCATGGATGTCCACAAATCTCTGTCTTTGGTGTTTGCTATCAACTCAGATGTTGACGCTCTACCGTACCATGAAGTTAGGCTATCAAATATTTTCTCTCTCTGTCTTCTTCTGTCTCGTCTACCTTCAATTTTATCGGTTGTCACAATGTGTTCTAAACTTCCCCTCCTCATCACATGTTAGAACAATGATGACTGCCTCTTTCTTATATTGATAATAAGCTTTCTCTGTGTCTTGATCTCAATCAACATCTCAACATTAGTCATTTTAGCAGTCCATGGGATTCTTATCATTCTTCTGTAAAACCACATTTCTGTGGCCTCCACAGAATTTTCGATCTGTTTGTTTATTGTCCATGACTCACATCCGTATGTCAGTATTGGTTCTATGTAGCACTGACTAATTCACATTCTGATATCAACTGACAATGACTTGTTGCATTTGATGTTTCTCATTTTCATGAACGATATTTTGACTTGCCCTATTCTGCTCTTTATTTCTGTATCTTCTTGTGTCAATCTGTAATAATAATAATAATTCCTCTCGTACCGTTATACGTTACATAGGGCCTGCAAGTAATTTCTCCATACCGCTCTATCCTGGGCAACTCGCTCAATCTCCTCCATGGAACTGAGACCGATATTTCATGCCTCTCTCAGCAAAGTTCGCTTCAGGGTCTCCTTAGGTCGACCTCTCTTTCTTGAACCCTTTGCATCCCACTTCAATGCCTGCTTTGATATTCGTTGATCATTTCTCCTCAAGGTGTGTCCAACATATCTCCATCTTCTCTTTCTTATAACAGTTGTCACTAGTGGTTGACCAGACATTTCTCTGATTTCATCACTTCTCCTGAATTCGTTCCATTTTATATTCATTATTTTTCGCAGACATCTATTTTCAAATGCATTCAACTTGCTTTCTATATCTTTAGTCATTTTCCAACTCTCGCTGGCATATGTTAGGATTGATACAACATTTGAATTGACAATTCGTAATTAAGTTTTAATACTACATAACTTGCAGTTTCATATTTTATTTAGATTTTTAAAAGCTGATGTTGCTTTGCCAATTCGTATTATAATTTACATTTTTAACATTTCCTGTGCAATCAAAATTGCTACATAAATAGGTGAACTGCTCTGTTATTTTTATCATTTTAGATTCCAGTGTGATATCTGCATTACTTGCCATAGGTGTCTTCATTATATTTGTTTTTTCATAGCTTATCTTACTGACAGGGGAAGTAATACAAGGACTATCCAACTGACAGAGGAAGTAATACAAGGACTATCTTACTGAAAGGGGAAGTAATACAAGGACTATCCAACTGACAGAGGAAGTAATACATGGACTATCTTACTGAAAGGGAAGTAATACAAGGACTATCTTACTGAAAGGGAAAATAATACAAGGACTATCTTACTGAAAGGAAGTAATCAAGGACTATCTTACTGAAAAGGGAAGTAATACAAGGACTATCTTACTGAAAGGGGAAGTAATACAAGGACTATCCAACTGACAGAGGAATTAATACAAGGACTATCTTACTGAAAGGGGAAGTAATACAAGGACTATCCAACTGACAGAGGAAGTAATACATGGACTATCTTACTGAAAGGGAAGTAATACAAGGACTATCTTACTGAAAGGAAAGTAATACAAGTACTATCTTACTGAAAGGAAGTAATACAAGGACTATCTTACTGAAAGGAAGTAATACAAGGACTATCTTACTGAAAGGGGAAGTAATACAAGGACTATCCAACTGACAGAGGAATTAATACAAGGACTATCTTACTGAAAGGGAAAGTAATACAAGGACTATCTTACTGAAAAGGGAAGTAATACAAGGACTATCTTACTGAAAGGGGAAGTAAATAGGAAATGTTTATTGACAAAATTACTTGAAATAATCGATATTTATATCTACTTCCCGTTTCACACAAAATATTTATGTTGTTGTCGTTCTGCCGCCTTTCTATTAATTGTTTCCTTATGCCATGTCACAATATTTTCCATACTGACATACTGACATACTGACATATTGACATGCTGACATATTGGCATACTGACATATTGACATACTGGCATACTGACATACTGACATATTGACATACTGACATACTGGCATACTGGCATACTGACATATTGACATACTGACATACTGGCATACTGACATAATGACATATTGACATACTGACATACAGGCCATCCTTTGGTCTATTAACGATGATGTCCAATAATGAACAGTTTGTTGGTTTCTCAAGTTCCTGATTTGATCATTGAATAATAAGAAAGAGATAAGACAGAGAAGACAGTCAAGACAAAGTGAGAATATGTCCAATTCTTTATGCAAACAGCAAATAGAAAGCTACGGAATAATGATGTGTTATAGAAATCCAGTATGTACCACCACAGACATTATAAATAAAAGAAGAGACAACACAGACATTATAAGTAAAATAACAGAAGAGAGAGACAACACAGACATTGTAAATAAAATAACAGAAGAGACAACACATACATTATAAATAAAATAACAGAAGTGAGACAACACAGACATTATAAATGAAATATCAGAAGAGACAACATAGACATTATAAATGAAATATCAGAAGAGACAACACAGACATTATAAATGAAATATCAGAAGAGACAACACAGACATTATAAATAAAATAACAGAAGAGACAACACAGACATTATAAATGAAATATCAGAAGAGACAACACAGACATTATAAGTAAAATAACAGAAGAGAGAGACAACACAGACATTATAAATAAACTAACAGAAGTGAGACAACACAGACATTATAAATAAACTAACAGAAGTGAGACAACACAGACATTATAAATGAAATATCAGAAGTGAGACAACACAGACATTATAAATGAAATATCAGAAGAGACAACACAGACATTATAAATGAAACAACAGAAGAGACAACACAGACATTATAAATGAAATATCAGAAGTGAGACAAGTCCAGTAATCACAAATTATGAATAAATAAATACATACATATTTAATGAAATCTGTAGAATATCAAAGTGAGAATGATTGAAGGCAAATTGAAAAAAGTCATAGAAGGAAAAAAAAGCAATTATACAAAGAACATTGACTAGGAACAAATGATATATTTATCAGATATGAATATAAAATGTCATAGAAATGGCGGCAGCATCGATAACAATAAAGAAATATGTTATAATTAATTAGATCCACATTGCAAATGGTCCGGCTAAATACGTAGAAAATATTCAATGTTAGCGGTAGAGAAAACAAAAAACACCACAGACATAAGTGTACGCGGATATTCAGAAATAATAATAATAAAGCAATGTGTTTAATAAAGAAAGCAATGAATATGATGAAAGACATCATCGCTGCATGATTGAATAATATAAAAATCTTGTGATAACGGCTCTAGATCATGGGTTCTCAAAGTGGGCGGTACCACCCCCAGTGGGCGCTGAATCCATCCAGGGGGCGTAGTGGGTTCAAAAGCATTTGGGGAGTTTTCTTTGTGATTTTGCGATTAAATAATCATTACAAATTTGAATTATGCATTTTAATTCATCTTATGTCCATCTTACACGATCCACTTTATCATCAATTTTCTATCTCATGTATATAATCATTTGAAAATTGACCATGTATGACAGAAATATATATATATCCATTTTCAATGTCAAAGTGAAAATAGAGCATGTATATATATATATATACACCGAGCGTTACAGGGGCCCCAAATTTGGGGTGTAAAGAATAGAACCACTGTTACCTGCCACGCATGTCGTAAGAGGCGACAAAGGAGGTTTGGATGAAATCGGATACATGTGTCCTAAACGTGTAGAAGTCTATGCATTTAGGGACCTACCAAACCAATGTGCAACGTATACACGTTCTTAACAAAGATCAAACATATCACAAAGAGTGATTAAAATTGGTCGTAAAGAACGAACGCAAAGAAGAAGATATATATATATATATATATGTGTGTGTGTGGTGGGGAGTGTTTGTAACCTGTTGGGGTTCCCAAACGTTTTCTCCCACTTTGCACACCATAAACTTTGTAACGCCCCCTCCACATTATAACAGTTTGCCAACTCCCCTCCCTTCCCACATATATACATGCTCTATTTCTCTTTGACATAGAAAATTGATATATATTTCTGTCATACATGGTCAACTTTCAAATGATTATATACATGAAATAGAAAATTGATATATATTTCTGTCATACATGGTCAACTATCAAATGATTATATACATGAAATAGAAAATTTATGAAAAAATGGATCGTGTAAGACGGGCATAAGATGAATTAAAATGCATAATTCAAATTTTAAATTATTATTCAGTCGCAAAATCAAGATAATAATTAATTTTAAAATATTTATGATTAGTTTATTCTTTAAGGAGCCACCGACACCTAATCGCCTGAACACCCCCAACTTCTTCTGAACCCACCATCGCCCCCCTAGAACGCTTCAGCGCCCACTGGAGGTCGGTACCGCCCACTTTGGAAAAACACTGCGCGAGATGATGTTCAGATTGATACAATAACAGATATAATGATATAAATAAATAATAAAGGAAACATACAACACAAGACCAGGCAGCATGAAGTATTTCTACAGTTAGCTAAGTAAACCACAGAAGAAGTTAAGTAAACCACAGAGAGCCACACAGAAGAAGTTAAGTAAACCACAGAGAGCCACACAGAAGAATAGTAAATCAAGAGAGCCACAGAAGAAGTTAAGTAAACCACAGAGAGCCACACAGAAGTAGTTAAGTAAACCACAGAGAGCCACACAGAAGTAGTTAAGTAAACCACAGAGAGACCACACAGAAAGAAGAAGAGAGCCAAAGTAGTTAAGTAAACCACAGAGAGCCACAGAAGAGTTAAGTAACACAGAGAGCCACACAGAAGAAGTTAAGTAAACCACAGAGAGCCACACAGAAGAAGTTAAGTAAACCACAGAGAGCCACAGAAGAAGTTAAGTAAACCACAGAGAGCCACACAGAAGAAGCTAAGTAAACCACAGAGAGCCACACAGAAGTAGTTAAGTAAACCACAGAGAGCCACACAGAAGTAGTTAAGTAAACCACAGAGAGCCACACAGAAGAAGTTAAGTAAACCACAGAGAGCCACACAGAAGAAGTTAAGTAAACCACAGAGAGCCACACAGAAGAAGTTAAGTAAACCACAGAGAACCACACAGAAGTAGTTAAGTAAACCACAGAGAGCCACACAGAGAAAAGTAAGTAAACCACAGAGAGCCACACAGAAGTAGTTAAGTAAACCACAGAAACCACACAGAAGAAGTAAGTAAACCACAGATAACCACATAGAAGAAGCTAAGTAAACCACAGATAACCACATAGAAGAAGCTAAGTAAACCACAGAGAGCCACACAGAAGAAGTTAAGTAAACCACAGAGAGCCACACAGAAGAAGTTAAGTAAACCACAGAGAGCCAACACAGAAGAAGTTAAGTAAACCACAGAAGAAGCAAACACAGAGCACACAGAAGTTAAGTAAACCACAGAGAGCCACACAGAAGAAGTTAAGTAAACCACAGAGAGCCACACAGAAGAAGTTAAGTAAACCACAGAGAGCCACACAGAAGAAGTTAAGTAAACCACAGAGAGCAACATAGAAGAAGTTAAGTAAATCACAGAGAGCCACATAGAAGAAGTTAAGTAAATCACAGAGAGCAACACAGAAGAAGTTAAGTAAATCAAATCATGAAAATGTTGGGGAACTAAAGAATAAACATTTTAACGAAACAAATAAGCAACATACTGAACAAATGATACAAGAATTACGTGGAGGAGAGAGAGAGAGAAAGAGAGAGAGGAGAGAGAAGAGAAAGAGAGAGAGAGAGAATTGAGAGAGAGAAGAGAAGAAAGAGAGAGAGAGAGAAGTTGAACAATTTGATATTTACACGAGCAAATTAACAAAAATAAACATAATTTTATTTGATAGATTGTGAGATAAACATAGATTGTGAGATAAACATAGATTGTGAGATAAACATAGATTGTGAGATAAACATAGATTGTGAGATAAACATAGATTGTGACATAAACATAGATTGTGACATAAACATAGATTGTGAGATAAACATAGATTGTGAGATAAACATAGATTGTGAGATAAACATAGATTGTGAGATAAACATAGATTGTGACATAAACATAGATTGTGACATAAACATAGATTGTGAGATAAACATAGATTAAAGTCTAGAACCAAGTTGGTGTGCTTATTTCATTGAAGACATTAAAACTAGTTTAGTGTAAAATGCTAATTGAAATATCTCTGAGAAAATGAATTATCAATAAGGGAATAAAGATCTGGAAGCTGTCATGACATCAGAAGACCAGACACCCACATGTGACTCTGGTATGGACTCGAGAGGGTAGACGAACCTTTTATTTTCATAATTGTCAAAAATGTCTGCATCAAATATTGAGTTCTGATCTACGTCAATGAATCTCTAATGTAATAATTATGTTATGTTATAAATAATCAAACTATTTAAATTCATCATCATCATTCAATAGCTTTTCTTGAGCAAAATTTGTGCCACCCCAACAGTCCTAGAAAATGCCTCCCCTTGTAGATGGATGTCCATCTCCACGCTGTCATGGTTCAACCATCTCCACCGCTGTCATGGTTAAACCATTCTCCACGCTGTCATGGTTAAACCATCTCCACCGCTGTCATGGTTAAACCATCTCCACGCTGTCATGGTTAAACCATCTCCACCCGCTGTCATGGTTAAACCATCTCTTACACGCTGTCATGGTTAAACCATCTCTACCGCTGTCATGGTTAAAGCATCTCCACCGCTGTCATGGTTAAAGCATCTAGTCTATTCTCTAATCCTGTTTTGTCTTTCGACGTCAGGTCGAACAAAAGAGACACATAAGGCTCTCCGTATGCGCCTTGTACAAGCTGGAATTTAGTGCCTCCGATATTCCGTCGATCCACCATTTACGTGGTTGTCCTCTGGTTCTTTAGCCGATGTATCTGAGTGCTTGTGCTTTTGAGGAGGCTGTCTTGGTGATAATCTTGATACATGTTTGGACATTTGACCCGATGTTTATTGATATATTGTAGCACCGGCAAAGATCACACACTTCTTGATATATTGTAGCACCGGCAAAGTTCACACACTTCTTGATATATTGTAGCACCGGCAAAGTTCACACACTTCTTGATATATTGTAGCACCGGCAAAGTTCACACACTTCTTGATATATTGTAGCACCGGCAAAGTTCACACACTTCTTGATATATTGTAGCACCGGCAAAGTTCACACACTTCTTGATATATTGTAGCACTGGCAAAGATCACACACTACTTCTGAAATAATCGAATACAAACTGACTTCATTTTCTCCATAATCTTCATGAACTTTCTCTCGATATTTCTATTCTCATTTTCTTTATAATCTTCATGAATTTTCTTTACATTTGTATCCTCATCGTTCAAGCCATTCCTGTGTTAACAAACTGATTTCCATTTTGGTATACCATCAAATTGCAAATCTTGTCAAGTCTGCAAGTGTCTGCAGAGTTAGGTCAAGATTTAACCAATGCTTCGTTAGAGAAGTCTAGCACAATCAAGCATAATAAGGACAACTCATTTAGAAAACAGACTCTTTTATTGTGTTCAGACCTTGCTGACACAGGCCTCTTGGGAAATATTTCCCTGCATGTAAGACTGTCAATTTGTTTGTAAATCTCTGAGGTATGTTCTATTGTTAGATTGTAAATCTCTGAGGTATGTTCTATGTTCTATTGTCAGATTGTAAATCTCTGAGGTATGTTCTATTGTTAGATTGTAAATCTTTGAGGTATGTTCTATTGTTAGATTGTAAATCTCTGAGGTATGTTCTATTGTCAGATTGTAAATCTATGAGATATGTTCTATGTTCTATTGTCAGATTGCAAATCTCTGAGGTATGTTCTATGTTCTATTGTCAGATTGCAAATCTCTGAGGTATGTTCTATGTTCTATTGTCAGATTGTAAATCTCTGAGATATGTTCTATGTTCTATTGTCAGATTGTGTTGTTTGTTTATTCACCTGTCAGTCTTCCTATATCCCAATCTTCTTTATTTTATCTCGTCCCAAGTCTGTACCTCTCTCTCTCTCTCTCTCTGTCTATCTCTCTCTATCTCTCTCTCTCTCTATCTATCTATCTATCTATCTCTATCTATCTCTCTCTCATTTTTTCCTCTCTCTTTCTATCTTAGTTACTATATTCTTCCATACATGGTCTCCATTCATTTTATTCTTCTTTCTTTGTCGTTCACTTTTTCATTGATTCTATCTTCCATTGATTCTGTCTTCCATTGATTCTATCTTAATCATTCTATTTTGTTTCTGTCTATCTTAATCATTCTATTTTGTTTCTGTCTATCTTAATCATTCTATTTTGTTTCTGTCTAGCTTAATCATTCTATTTTGTTTCTGTCTATCTTAATCATTCTATTTGTTTGTCTTGTACTTATTCCGACTTTCTGTCTCTATATCAAAGTAACACAGTGTCTATCTTCTTGTTTGTCTGTCTATCTGTATCAATATATGCACGCATCCTTGTCTTTCATTCTAATTACATCGTATTATGTCTGCATGTCTGTCTGTCCGTCTGTAGTTTAACGCTATCCTGTCTATCTATGTGTTTGTGTATCCATACCCATCTGTGAATCTATCTGCCCGTATCTCTTCATTATACTGTCACACTTGCACATCATTCATGTTTCTCTCCACACAAGAAAGAAAAGAGGAGAAGTAAAGGTTAGAGATGAGGAAGACAAAGCAGATGAGTTTAAGTTTGAAGTGTTCTGAGATGAAACAGAAGAAACAGATGAGATCTGAATGCTGATGTGAAGACAGAAGAACGACACAGATGAGATCTGAATGCTGATGTGAAGACAGAAGAACGACACAGATGAGATCTGAATGCTGATGTGAAGACAGAAGAACGACAACAGATGAGATCTATGCAAATCATTATTGAAATTATAGAGACTGCACTATTTCAGATAGTTCATAAGACAAGGAAATTAGGGACATATATTTTATTGTCTTGACTTATTCCTCTCTGCTCCCCGTGAAGCATAGGAACACAACAGTTGTTTGTCACTTCTCCAGGTCTCAGACTATTTTCCCTATAACGTCCAGGATAGTTCATAATTCTTCAGTGAAGACTTCCGTCTCCAGGTCTATTTATAACGTCCCCTTTTCCGTTTTCCGTGCGGGTTCCGCACAAGTGCTTATCTAATGACAATCGATTGTGTCTTCCGCAGGGTAAGCCCGACCCATCGCAACTTTCTCTCCTTAATCTGGGTCATCATGAGTTCATGTCCTGTTCTTAGCTACAGGTCTGTGTTTGCATATTATGACAACCGAAATCTGGCCAGCAATGGCGGAATGCGGGTGGGTCATTCAGAATCGGGACTGTTTGATTCTGAACACGATTTTGCTAGAGCATTTCCACCATGTTTGATGGGGTATTTTCCGGTTTCGTTTTCCGAGCTACTGAGTTAGTGCTTGAGCAACGCTGTGAGCTATGAATGTTACACGGAATGCTTTTTTGCTGTGCCAACCGTGCGTTTGTTGTGGTTATTCAGAAAATGGCGGACAGCAGTATGTCGAACCGACTCAGTCTGTCGTATGCAGTGTTATTGTGTGTGCAGAAAGCTGGATTTTGTGGTGATTGATGTTCCCTTCGATATGAATTGCAAATCAAGTGATGAACAGTTTTGTGTTGACACTTTAGCGAGCGAAGGCCATATGCATTTATGCGGCGCAGGTTGCTTTTTGTGACGGTACACGGCTGTTCCATTTTGGAATTAGTTCACAGGAGACAGTAGTTAGCATTTCGTGGGATTTTTGTTGGCACAGGAACGGAGAAGTTATTAGGGGACCCGTTGCAGTAAAGTTGGAACCGTACATATTAACTATAAACTATTATGACAACCGACAAAAGTCAATGCACAAAAGTGCAGAGGTTCACAGAGAGAGAGAGAGAGAGAGAGAGGTAGGTAGGTAGGTAGAGAGAGAGAATTCTGTACAATCTAAGTTGATAGCGTGACAAATTATCAATATATGAACTGTTTACCACGACTCTTCTTCTTCTTCAGCGATCTCTGGTCATGAACTTCATTCGCTGTGGACCATAAACTGGTCAGTCAGCTTCAGATCTGTCACGTTTCCCCAAAGCGTAGTTTTCAGGTCGACTTGGTGTGGTCACATGTTGCTTCTCAGCTCACCCAGGTGATATCAGTCTTGCAGGATATGCTCTGGTGTCTGTTCTGCCTGTGACACTGGCAGAGAGCTGTTTGACTTATTCCTAGTCTATGTAAATGTCTGTTGAGTCTGCAGTGTCTGGTACGCAGGCCAAATATAATGGCTTGGTCTGTTCTGTTGATCTGGTCTGTTCTGTTGATCTGGTCTGTTCTGTTGATCTGGTCTGTTATGTTGACCTAGTCTGTTCTGTTGATCTAGTTTGCTCTGATGACCTAGTTTGTTCTGTTGATCTGGTCTGTTCTGTTGATCTGGTCTGTTCTGTTGATCTAGTCTGTTCTGTTGATCTGGTCTGTTCTGTTGATCTGGTCTGTTCTGTTGATCTGGTCTGTTCTGTTGATCTGGTCTGTTCTGTTGACCTATTCTGTTCTGATGATGTCTTTGATGAAGTTGGTTACCCCCTTTGTATTCCTTTGCATAATTATGAGGGGTTAAAGTTTATTCTTGCTGCCAGTTGAGCTACCCTGTCCTAACCTGGCTATGCAGGAATCAAGATGGCCACCATTAGCCAAAGGTGGACCCTTCGAGACATGGGATCCGGTTCCACCACCACCTGGCTACTCATACTCAAGACATGTTTGTGAAGATGAATACTAACGTGTATCAGCATGTATGGCACATGATGCTGATGTACACAAATTTTGTGTGAATTGTACGTGGAGTCACCGTACTAGAAAAAAAGAAAAAAAGGAATCCATCTTGAAACATTTTCATCACCAGGACTAAACAAAACGTTGCAATCTTAAAGGCTTCTTGTTCTAGAACGTTCGTTAATTTCATGTCAGGAAATTATGGCACCTTTTTTTTCAAGTTTACTTTTTCAATTCATGGAAGCTTCTGGAAAATCTTTGAGGTACTTCAATCTACTTAAGTGGTGGTTGATGCGACGATAGAGAGAAGTGGGGGAGTGGTGGTTGATGCGACGATAGAGATGAGAGAGATGTGGGAGAGTGTTAGGATTGCCGAGAGAAAAGGAGAGATAGAAATAAAAAAGTGAGAGAGCGAGCAAGTTAGTTACAGGATGTAAGAGACGAATTATTCAGAGAAAGACAATGCGATATGATAGTAGTAAGAGAAAGTGAGTTACACACAGACATAATGTGAGGGGACACACAGACATTGTGTGAGGGAGATGAGGACATAGTGGGAGGAGATAAGGACACAGTGAGAGGAGATAAGGACACAGTGAGAGGAGATAAGGACACAGTGGGAGGAGATAAGGACATAGTGGGAGGAGATAAGGACATAGTGTGAGGAGATAAGGACATAGTGGAGGGAGATAAGGACACAGTGAGAGGAGATAAGGACACAGTGAGAGGAGATAAGGACATAGTGTGAGGAGATAAGGACATGTTGGAGAGATAGGACATAGTGGAGGGAGATAAGGATATAGTGAGAGGGAGATAAGGACACAGTGAGAGGGAGATAAGGACACAGTGAGAGGGAGATAAGGACATAGTGTGAGGGAGATAAGGACATAGTGGGAGGGAGATAAGGATACAGTGAGAGGGAGATAAGGACACAGTGAGAGGAGATAAGGACACAGTGAGGGGAGATAAGGACATAGTGGGAGGAGATAAGGACATAGTGGAGGAGATAAGGACATAGTGGGAGTAATGCTAGTGGGAGGAAATATGGATATATGTGTGTGGAAATAGAGACGCAATGTGGTGGAAATATGGATATAATGTGTGTGTGAAGAAATATAGACGCAGTGTGGTGGACATATGTAGCGTAGTGTACGTATGAGAAATAAAAAGAGCCTTGATGGCAGTACTAACAAAATTTTTTAAAAACTGGTAAACTACAGTAAGTGATGGATAATTAAACAAACATAATGCTATCTATAAATAAATAAATATATATTCTCTGATGTGAACACAGGCGTAGATAGGATGCCATATTTTTGCGAGCAGGATTGCTTTCATTATCACCAGTTTCCCTCAACATTTAGGCAAACCTTACTTTAACTTCAGAGGTACTTGTCATTTAGATTCAAAATTTGTCCGTGTGGTGCTGGGGCTCGCAAGGGAGCAAAGAATAGTAACACTACAACCTACAAGACATGTTGTAAGTGGTGCGTAGGTAGGGGCCTAGGAAGCTACCCTAGTAAATAACAAGCGTCGCAGAAATCGGATGTGCTGGCCTACTTGTAGGTGCATAACTGGCAAAACGTACAATCGCTATTAGGCTCAGATCACATACAAGTCACAATGAGTAGTTAACAAGAGGTCGATGTGGATCGTTTGAAGAAGAAGGAGATTCAAAATAAAGGATCACAGCCTCCTGTAACCCACCCATGTACCGTGTACATACCAAGAACGTTTGTCTCAAGTTGGCCTTGATTCCGGGAGTTACCACATCATGTAACCACCACCAGCGTCGCTATCAGCAACACCATGTAACAATGGTAGTTACCACATCATGTAACCACCACCAGCGTCACTATCAGCAACACCATGTAACAATGGTAGTTACCACATCATGTAACCACCACCAGCGTCGCTATCAGCAACACCATGTAACAATGGTAGTTACCACATCATGTAACCACCACCAGCGTCGCTATCAGCAACACCATGTAACAATGGTAGTTACCACATCATGTAACCACCACCAGCGTCACTATCAGCAACACCATGTAACAATGGTAGTTACCACATCATGTAACCACCACCAGCGTCGCTATCAGCAACACCATGTAACAATGGTAGTTACCACATCATGTAACCACCACCAGCGTCACTATCAGCAGCACCATGTAACAATGGTAGTTACCACATCATGTAACCACCACCAGCGTCGCTATCAGCAACACCATGTAACAATGGTAGTTACCACATCATGTAACCACCACCAGCGTCGCTATCAGCAACACCATGTAACAATGGTAGTTACCACATCATGTAACCACCACCAGCGTCACTATCAGCAGCACCATGTAACAATGGTAGTTACCACATCATGTAACCACCACCAGCGTCGCTATCAGCAACACCATGTAACAATGGTAGTTACCACATCATGTAACCACCACCAGCGTCGCTATCAGCAACACCATGTAACAATGGTAGTTACCACATCATGTAACCACCACCAGCGTCACTATCAGCAACACCATGTAACAATGGTAGTCTGACCACATCAGTGATAACCACCACCAGCGTCACTATCAGCAACACCATGTAACAATGGTAGTTACCACATCATGTAACCACCACCAGCGTCGCTATCAGCAACACCATGTAACAATGGTAGTTACCACATCATGTAACCACCACCAGCGTCACTATCAGCAACACCATGTAACAATGGTAGTTACCATCATGTAACCACCACCAGCGTCGCTATCAGCAGCACCATGTAACAATGGTAGTTACCACATCATGTAACCACCACCAGCGTCACTATCAGCAGCACCATGTAACAATGGTAGTTACCACATCATGTAACCACCACCAGCGTCGCTATCAGCAACACCATGTAACAATGGTAGTTACCACATCATGTAACCACCACCAGCGTCGCTATCAGCAGCACCATGTAACAATGGTAGTTACCACATCATGTAACCACCACCAGCGTCCTATCAGCAAACCATGTAACAATGGTAGTTACATCATGTAACCACCATCTTCCACGTAACAATTAGACAATCATGTCAACACGTCATTAGACACCATGTCAGATTACCACATCATGTAACCACCACCAGCGTCACTATCAGCAACACCATGTAACAATGGTAGTTATCAACATTGAAAATCTGATATTTTATTTTTGTCATGTATTTTTGTTTCCAGTGACAAATTATTACAAAATATCTGATATTTGTGTGTACTCATGTCATAAATTGTTCAACGTCAAACTACAACCACTAATTGTTGTTTTCTTTCCCCAGTTAAACAGTGAAGTATTACAACGGAGATAGTGATCAAATGGGAAGCTGTCAATGTGATTCCTTCAAGAGTTCACATCACGGATACCATCTTGTCTGTCTGAAGTCTTATACTTTCATCAAACATAATTTAATTCTGTATTAGTGAAGTACATCACTCTCCCACGTCTGCTAGTCGTCTGCAGTGTTTGATTAACGGACATTTCATTTAGCCGGTAATTTCATTTAACATTAAACATTATTATCCAAAGTTATGCGATGTACGAAAATCAACAAATCTGAGGTGGTCAGACCGGATCAGATCAGATCTGGAGAAAATCGTTAGGGTGGCTGCGGTAATACTGAGCAAATAAGGATTGAACAAAGACAGGTATAGGCAGTATTACATAAGTAATGAAAAATTAATGATAAAATATGAAAATAAACAACAATCAACGTTTCGGTGCTTAGACCTTTATCAAGAACACAAAAACTTACACAAAAAACTAAATTAACTAAAACATAATACTAACAAGTGATGTGAAGCAAAAGATACTGGCATACGTACCTGCTCCTAGAGTGCTTGTCTCTTGGTCAGTATCTCGTGAATGATTGAATGGACAGGAAATAGGAAGACTATTAGGTTAACAGTTTGCTGTCAATCGGATTGGTCAGTGGCAGGTTACGTAAGATATTGTTTGTACAGGTGGGAACAAAGACCCCACGTGGGAAGAGCAGGAGAGGTAGGTGGATGAAACGTGAGATAATGGCGTTAATGACCGACATAGCATACTGATGTGTAAACACGTACACCCCCATACAACATGAGCCCTATTAGGCTAAAATGGATTGCATACACTCCGATAGCAAGGGCGGTATGTAATCCAATGTTCCCGGGGGAGTGGTTAACAGTATCACACTGTAAGTGTCCCACAGATATGTATACCAGACGATAACGTGCTGAAGATAAGTATGCAAGTAAGAAAATGTGATAGAACATAGCACTAGATCAGGTTCGAGTAACTCAACTGTAGGGATTACTCAACCACTGTACACCAAGGAAGCCAAGTAGGGCTCCAGTCGCTCTTGGTATAGGGTGGTTGAGTAATCCCTCAATTTGTCATTACTTACGAAATACTGGCCTATACCTGTCTTCGTTCAATCGCCTATCCAAAGTTATTACTTTTGTTTACTTGGTTTAAAAGTTTAGTTAAAATGTTTAGAATTTCAATAAAAACACGTTATAATTTCTCACATTCTGATTCAATAAATATGATATTTTTGTTCCATAAGTTTGTGAGATGAAGGGGCGACTCTAGTCGGGAAACTTTTCCGTTGTTATCATATTAATATTGAATATATATAACAATATTGAGAGATTATGACTTAAAAGAGTAGAAAAAGTTTAGTCTACAAAAATATGTCAACGCGTTGCCATGGCAACAATACAAAATGGCAGCCAAACACAAAATTTCAAATTCCTAAGACTCGAATCTAATGAATATAAATGAATTCTGTTTTCACTCTAAGGTGAGCAATTATAATATCTAAAATATTACACATGATTTTTGGATATATTAAATATTACAATTTAAATCAATTTTGGGTGAACAGATCCCCCCTTCCAAAAACAAAATTAGGTCATAAAGAGTTTTAAACTGCTCTAAAACATAAATTATCTAAAAAAGCCTGTGCTAATAGTTTAGATAGATATGTACAGAATCAGCAAGCACAATTTGTAGATCTTATCTATTCTCTGAGCTGAGCTGTAGCGATTTGAATGTTAGTCATTTTAGTCACAAATTAGTAGTACACATTTCCCAATCAGAATCTCAATGTCTTTTTGATATTCCTGGAGATTTAGTAGAGGAAGGAGAATACTAATCTATGTAGTTTTATTGTTAAATAGAAGTTTATGTGTACAAGACAACTAAAGTAATAGAAGTTTATGTGTACAAGACAACTAAAGTAATAGAAGTTTATGTGTACAAGACAACTAAAGTAATAGAAGTTTCTGTGTACAAGACAACTAAAGTAATAGAAGTTTATGTGTACAAGACAACTAGAAGTTTATGTGTACAAGACAACTAAAGTAATAGAAGTTTATGTGTACAAGACAACTAAAGTAATAGAAGTTTATGTGTACCAGACAACTAAAGTAATAGAAATTTATGTGTACAGTGTGATGATCTGAAATAATTTAAAATAAACCGCACTCTATCTTTGATACGAACAATAAAATCACTTAGAGACAACATCTTCACTTGTTGCTATAGACACCATCTTCACTTGTTGCTAGAAGCCACTTAGAGACAACATCTTCACTTGTTGCTATAGACACCATCTTCACTTGTTGCTAGAAGCCACTTAGAGACAACATCTTCACTTGTTGCTATAGACAACATCTTCAATTGTTGCTATAGACACCATCTTCACTTGTTGCTAGAAACCACTTAGAGACAACATCTTCACTTGTTGCTATACACAACATCTTCAATTGTTGCTATAGACAACATCTTCACTTGTTGCTATAGACAACATCTTCATTTGTTGCTATAGACAACATCTTCACTTGTTGCTATAGATAACATCTTCACTTGTTGCTATAGACAACATCTTCACTTGTTGCTAGAAACCACTTAGAGACAACATCTTCACTTGTTGCTATAGACAACATCTTCACTTGTTGCTATAGACAACATCTTTACTTGTTGCTAGAAACCACTTAAAGACAACATCTTCACTTGTTGCTATAGACAACATCTTCACTTGTTGCTATAAACATCTTCACTTGTTGCTATAGACAACATCTTCACTTTTTGCTATAGACAACATCTTCACTTATTGCTAGAAGCCACTTAGAGACAACATCTTCACTTGTTGCTATAGACAACATCTTCACTTGTTGCTAGAAGCCACTTAGAGACAACATCTTCACTTGTTGCTATAGACAACATCTTCACTTGTTGCTAGAAACCACTTAGAGACAACATCTTCACTTGTTGCTATAGACAACATCTTCACTTGTTGCTAGAAGCCACTTAGAGACAACATCTTCACTTGTTGCTAGAAGCCACTTAAAGACAACATCTTCACTTATTGCTAGAAGCCTCTTAGAGACAACATCTTCACTTGTTGCTATAGACAACATCTTCAATTGTTGCTATAGACACCATCTTCACCTGTTTGCTAGAAACCACTTAGAGACAACATCTTCACTTGTTGCTATAGACAACATCTTCAATTGTTGCTATAGACAACATCTTCACTTGTTGCTATAGACAACATCTTCACTTGTTGCTATAGACAACATCTTCACTTGTTGCTATAGATAACATCTTCACTTGTTGCTATAGACAACATCTTCACTTGTTGCTAGAAACCACTTAGAGACAACATCTTCACTTGTTGCTATAGACAACATCTTCACTTGTTGCTATAGACAACATCTTCACTTGTTGCTGGAAGCCACTTAGAGACAACATCTTCACTTGTTGCTAGAAACCACTTAAAGACAACATCTTCACTTGTTGCTATAGACAACATCTTCACTTGTTGCTAGAAGCCACTTAGAGACAACATCTTCACTTGTTGCTGGAAGCCACTTAGAGACAACATCTTCACTTGTTGCTAGAAACCACTTAGAGACAACATCTTCACTTGTTGCTATAGACAACATCTTCACTTGTTGCTATAAACAACATCTTCACTTGTTGCTAGAAACCACTTAGAGACAAGCAAATATAGCAACAAACTTTAAAATGGGAGATTACAAGATGTACAACATATGTCTATTTGTGTGTCTGACAGTCAGAGTTCTACAGACGATATCGTCAGGTGAGTTTCTCGTATTTTCATTTATCTGTTTAAGAATGTTTATGTTTATCATTCGTTTCAAATATGTTTACATATTCAAATGTTATCTCTTGCATAAACTTCACTGCCTCTTCTGTAGCTCACAATGAAGTCTGTACAGTTTCATGTCCAGTTTTGTTTCACTAGGCCAGTAAGTTTGTCTCAGTATATCATATTCGGGTCTGTCTTGAAGAACGTGCTCTGTAGTCTGTGGTGTGTCAGTTATTCTTAGACAACGTGTAACTCCAAACTTGTTAAATCGCTGGATATGTTGCAACATTAATGTTAGACATTCAAGCTGAAGGATTGACCTCATATCACTTGGTTTAATCCCATATGTCTCGGTCACTATTCTCAGAAATGGCACGTCATCTGCCGGGTGTATTACACAAAGCCGGAACTCCGTAGCTCTGACAGAAATCATAGAGTTTTCTGGAAAAAAATGCACTCTTAAACATAACGATGTGTTTCAGATTGGAACCTGCGTCCTTCGGAATATAAAGCGAATGCTTAATCCCTTAGCCACAGAGATCCTTACATTTTAGTGTCCTCATCTAATAGACGGTCGCCAAGAGACAGGCGAAAATCGCCTTCATGTACCCTCAGTTCCCCTACGATCAATGTTTTTGATGCAAGCCTGTATGCTCTTTCATTTCCGTCAACACCTGCATACACACGACAGTTGATCCTCGTAAATGTCCGTCAACACCCGCATACATACGACAGTTGATTCTCGTAAATGTCCGTCAACACCCGCATACACACGACAGTTGATCCCGTAAATGTCCGTCAACACCCGCATACATACGACAGTTGATCCCGTAAATGTCCGTCAACACCCGCATACATACGACAGTTGATCCCGTAAATGTCCGTCAACACCCGCATACATACGACAGTTGATTCTCGTAAATGTCCGTCAACACCCGCATACATACGACAGTTGATCCCGTAAATGTCCGTCAACACCCGCATACATACGACAGTTGATTCTCGTAAATGTCCGTCAACACCCGCATACATACGACAGTTGATTCTCGTAAATGTCCGTCAACACCCGCATACACGACAGTTGATCCTCGTAAATGTCCGTCAACACCGCATACAACGACAGTTGATTCCGTAAATGTCCGTCAACACCCGCATACATACGACAGTTGATTCTCGTAAATGTCCGTCAACACCGCATACCACGACAGTTGATCTCGTAATGTCCGTCAACACCCGCATACATACGACAGTTGATTCTCGTAAATGTCCGTCAACACCCGCATACACACGACAGTTGATCCTCGTAAATGTCCGTCAACACCCGCATACATACGACAGTTGATCCTCGTAAATGTCCGTCAACACCCGCATACATACGACAGTTGATCCCGTAAATGTCCGTCAACACCTGCATACACACGACAGTTGATCCTCGTAAATGTCCGTCAACACCCGCATACACACGACAGTTGATCCTCGTAAATGTCCGTCAACACCTGCATACAAGACAGTTGATCCTGTAAACAACATTCACTCACACCTCGACCTGTCTTTTATGACATTCCGTAGCATCGCCTGAGTCTCATATTCTCTGTGAAACAAGATTGATATCAATAGATAAATTTACTTCTGAAGACGGAATAAGACCCGCCTGAATAGCAAGGGACACTGATGGTGAGCAAGGCATCACAAATCAGTCAAGGTTGATATTTGCATTGGCTAGTCTTGAATTGATAGTGCGAACAAGAAAATATAAATGAAGTAGATCAACTCCAGGTTAAGTGATTGATTGATTGATTGAGTGATTGACTGATTGATTGAGTGAGTGATTGATTGATTGATTGAGTGATTGATAGGAGCATCATCGTTGCACTTCGGTGAGTAACCATGTGCTCCGATATCTTTCTTACACTAGAAGATCTCAGCGGCATTGCACGAACTCTGTAGCACGTGCAAGGATCACTGATGTAATTTAGAAGATAGTACAAATATTTCGAAAGAATTTTGTTTTATTCAATTTTTAAAATGAATTTGACCCGGGCAGTGGTTTTCCAGCCTGCTCTTCTAGATTTTGAACTTAAACACGTGACCTACGTTTTACCATCCGTCTCCGATAGGAATAAGAACTCGAGCTCATCTACACCGAGATCAGAGATCTCTGGACAAATATTCCGATGGCTCCACGAGGGAGCAAAACCTAACCTCTACGACACAGAGACACCCATCTTGAAGAAGTAGATCAACACTTTTTAAAATTAGATAACATGTTACTGCACATGTAGGAAAATTAGATAACATGTTACTGAACATGTAGGAAAATTAGATAACATGTTACTGAACATGTAGGAAAATTATAGAGAAATATCATTTCATCAAATGTTAAACTGACTTTCTGTCATCAAAGTCTAACATGGACATTTTGTTGTTGCATATACTCTTATCTATCTTTCCCTTTCTCTCTCTCCCGGTTCTTCTCCTCTCTTTCTCTCTCTCTCTCTCTCTCTCTCTCTCTCTCTCTCTCTCTCTCCTTCCTATTCCAGGACGTTCTCCCCATCTCTTAGACGTGATGACGTGATTTGATTTGTTGTGACTTCAATCTTTCTGTACCACAGCTTTCTAAAGTCGGGTCAGACAAGTCTACGATCTGACTCATACAGATCTGCTGGAGTGGGGTCACAGGCCAGGCAGATCTGCTGGAGTGGGGTCACAGGCAGGGCAGATCTGCTGGAGTGGGGTCACAGGCGCGGGCAGATCTGCTAGAGGGGTGTCACAGGCGCGTGCAGATCTGCTGGAGTAGGGTCAAAGGCGCGTGCAGATCTGCTAGGGTGTCACAGCTGCAGATCTGCTGGAGTAGGTCAAGGCGCGTCAGATCTGCTGATGGGTCTAGGTGCGGCAGATCTGCTGGAGTGGGTCACAGGCGGGGCAGATCTGCTGGAGTGGGGTCACAGGCACGTGCAGATCTGCTGGAGTAGGGTCAAAGGCGCGTGCAGATCTGCTAGAGGGGTGTCACAGGCGCGTGCAGATCTGCTGGAGTAGGGTCAAAGGCGCGTGCAGATCTGCTGGAGGGGTGTCACAGGCGCGTGCAGATCTGCTGGAGTAGGGTCAAAGGCGCGTGCAGATCTGCTGGAGTAGGGTCAAAGGCGCGTGCAGATCTGCTAGAGGGGTGTCACAGGCGCGTGCAGATCTGCTGGAGTAGGGTCAAAGGCGCGTGCAGATCTGCTGGAGGGGTGTCACAGGCGCGTGCAGATCTGCTGGAGTAGGGTCAAAGGCGCGTGCAGATCTGCTGGAGTGCATGCAGATTATAAGATCTTCATTCACATTTAATATAGATATTTCTTGTTGTTGTTGTGTTCTGGGAAAGAAAATTGTTGGGGATGAAGAACATCTGTACAAGAATAGTTACGAGAGATTATGTCTTATGTACAAGAATAGTTACAGTGAAGTTCATGTCTTATGTACAAGAATAGTTACAGAAAACTTGATGTCTTATGTACAAGAATCTGATGTTTGTATCTGATGTATGTATCTAGCGTCTGTATCTAATGTTTGTATCTGATGTATGTATCTAATGTCTGTATCTAATGTCTTTATCTAATGTCTGTATCTTATGTCTGTATCTAATGTCTGTATCTAATGTTTGTATCTAATGTTTGTATGTAATTTTTGTATCTAATGTCTGTATATTATGAGTGACAGAGAAAACATTTTAAACCCTGTCTCAGTTCAGTTAAGCAGACTTTTAATGCAGCAATAAAGAATTAGATAGAGGCTGAGATTTGCAATATTTATCAAAATGTCATTTCATTTAGCTTGTGGCCATAGTTTTATTTATTTGATATTAAATGTGCTTTTCTATGTTCTCTTTTTAAAGTCTGCCGTTTTCTATTTATTCCTTTCTCCATTTTTCGTCTGCATATTTGATAAATCTGCTTAATATTCTTCTTATTCTCTTCTTCTATTTGTTCATTTCTTGCTATATCTTATTTTGTTCATTCTCTTGCTATAAATATTCTTCTTTTGTTCACTCCTTGCTATAAATATCTTCTTTTGTTCATCGCTTGTATAAATATTCTTCTTTGTTCATTTTCTTGCTATAAATATTCTTCTTTGTTCATTCTTGCTAATATTCTTCTTTTGTTCATTCTCTTGCTATAAATATTCTTCTTTTGTTCACTCGCTTGCTATAAATATTCTTCTTTTGTTCACTCGCTTGCTATAAATATTCTTCTTTTGTTCATTCTCTTGCTATAAATATTCTTCTTTTGTTCACTCGCTTGCTATAAATATTCTTCTTTTGTTCATTCCTTGCTATAAATATTCTTCTTTGTTCATCTCTTGCTATAAATATTCTTCTTGTTCATTCCTTGCTATAAATATTCTTCTTTTGTTCATTGCTTGCTATATATTCTTCTTTGTTCATTCTCTTGCTATAAATATTCTTCTTTTGTTCATTCTCTTGCTATAAATATTCTTCTTTTGTTCATTCTCTTGCTATAAATATTCTTCTTTTGTTCATTCTCTTGCTATAAATATTCTTCTTTTGTTCATTCTCTTGCTATAAATATTCTTCTTTTGTTCACTCCTTGCTATAAATATTCTTCTTTTGTTCATCTCGCTATATATCTTTTTCATCCCATATATCTTCTTTGTTCACTCGCTTGCTATAAATATTCTTCTCTTTGTTCATTCACTTGCATAATTTCTATCTTTTGTTCACTCCTCAAAATATTCTTCTTTTGTTCACTCGCTTGCTATAAATATTCTTCTTTTGTTCACTCGCTTGCTATAAATATTCTTCTTTGTTCACTGCTTGCTATAAATATTCTTCTTTTGTTCACTCGCTTGCTATAAATATTCTTCTTTTGTTCACTCGCTTGCTATAAATATTCTTCTTTTGTTCACTCGCTTGCTATAAATGCAACAATCTTATGTTTGCTGGTTTACCTGTGTCTAAAGTTTAGCTATAGTTTAGTGATAAATATAAACTTTGATTTACCTGTGTCTAAAGTTTAGCTATAGTTTAGTGATAAATATAAACTTTGATTTACTTGTGTCTAAAGTTTAACTATAGTTTAGTGATGAATATAAACTTTGGTTTACTTGTGTCTAAAGTTTAACTATAGTTTAGTGATGAATATAAACTTTGGTTTTACCTGACTTGAAGTCTCTGTACGAGAAATAATATAGCAAAGTCTGAGAGAAAGGTGGGTGGGGGTCTGGGGGCATGCACATGAAGTGATATACTCTTGTGTACACATCACTAATCTCTGTGTTGTTGTAATCTCTGTGTATGTGTGTAATCTCTGTGTATGTGTGTAATTTGTTTTATCAGACTTGTATTCTTGTTTGTATATTTGTTTATTTGTGAACATTGAGCATTTTATCACCATCATCATCATCACCGCCATCATCATCATCATCATCACCACCATCATCATCATCATCGCCATCATCATCATCGCTCATCTCATCATCATCATCATCATCGCCATCATCATCATCGCCATCATCATCATAATCATCGTCGCTGTCATCAACTTGTACCGTCTCCCTATTGAAGGTTAACTACAATAAATTTCGAGAAATTTGGTTTCTTGTCGGGATGGTACATTCTGCCAATCTGCTTTCCGACCATATCTTGTTGTCCACCTCCCCCCTCTCCCCTACCCTTCTCTCTCTTTCATGTCTTTTCAAACCCGATTATGTTATATGCCCTCAAGGAACTCATGTCAAATCTTGCAGCCAACATCTCTCTCTACCTTAGCCAGCTTACATGTTTGTTTCTCTTAATTATCTAGTTTAGATGAGCTAACGAGACAACATCAGATTTCTTTATATGATTTCATCACTCAATCAATCATACATTATCTGTTCAATATGAATTGTCAATCACTCAATCAATCACACATTATCTGTTCAATATGAATTGTCAATCACTCGATCATGTAACACCACTCTACATGCACAGCAGCTATGATTAAATTAATCACGCTTCATCTTACATTTCATATATAATCTTTTAATCAATCAATCAATCAGTCAATCAATGATTCAATCCTACATCGATTTCTTGTATGACATATGTAGATGTACTTTGTTTTTCCATCTTCTCAATAATGATCTTGTACTCCCAAGCTCTAACTGCCCCTGAGAATAATGATTATGCTCTAACTCTGAATGTCTTGTACTCCCAAGCTCTAACTGCCCCTGAGAATAATGATCTTGTCATCTACTGCCTGAAGATCGTACCCAGTCTAACTGCCCCTGAGAAATGACTGTACTCGTCTAAATGCAGAATAATGTCTACCGCAAACTGTGACTGCCCCTGAGAATAATAATCTTGTATCCCCAAGCTCTGACTGCCCCTGAGACATTCTCAAAGAAAATAATCCTTGTCATAGAAGCAATCTCTTCCATCATATCTTGCAACATACATCTAGACATTTAGACTTAGTGTGTAACATGACATCAGGGGTTCTCAAACTGTTGGTAAGGGGGTGAAGAAAGCATAGAGTCCAGACAGTTGAGTACACTTTGGAGAGTTTGTATCTCAGGTTGTAAGATCACTTGTTCCGTAGCATACTGGCACAAGTAATTGAATAATACATTTTTTTGTAGTGTTGTGAAGTGCTTGAGGTCTCACAGTACTAGGTCTCATAGTACTTGGTCTCATAGTACTAGGTCTTACAGTACTAGGTGTCACAGTACTATGTCTCACAGTCAATACTAGGTCTCACAGTCAATACTAGGTCTCACAGTACTAGCTCTCACAGCACTAGGTCTCACAGTACTAGGTCTTACAGTACTATGTCTCACGGCAGTAGGTCTTACAGTAGCTCTTTCGCTCTGTATTATTTTGACGTCTGTAAGCATTTATTTTGCAATTCTAATTTAACATTTAATGTCAAGCAGTTTAAACCCTTATAACTCTAGTACTGTTTCTCTAAAATATGACATATTATATATTAAATTGTTACTAATTGAATATGGAATACGTTAATATAATAATATTTTACATCAGGTGATATACATGTGAGAAAATTAGATTATTGTAGCATGACTATTTAAAAAACAAAAACATAAAAAAATATTTTTACTCTCGGTTTGTATTACATCTTAATATTCATAGATGTTTCCAGAAGTAGCAGTTAAATGAAGATAATCCACGTGTGAACATATTCTATAAGTTTCATCTAATTAGGTGCAGTAGTTTTTATAATATTCAATTTTTGGGTGCGGACATGGTATGTTCAACGTCCATTCCTTAGAAACATGAAGGGCATGAGCCGAAACGTCGATTGTTGTTTTATTTTCATATTTAATTGTTCATTTTTCACTGCTTATGTAATACTGTTTATACCAGTCTTTACTCAATTGCTTAGTTACTTAGTATTACCGCAGTCACCCACACGATTTTCTCCAGATCTGATTCAGTCGGACCACCTCAGATTTGTATCAAGGGAAGTCAATAAGGAAGTCACAAATGACTGTAGAAAAATAACACATTATAACAACTTGAAACCAGTTGATTTTTATACATACATTGTCCCTTTATTTCTCAACATAATTTCCACCAAAATTGATACACTTATCCAATAGTTTTATCAGCCCTATCAAACCGGCTGCATAGAACTGCGGGCTCTGTTTTCTAAACCACGTTTTCACTTCACATTAAACTTCGGCATCATTCGCGAAATGTCTCCGCCAAGGTGGGTTTTCAGTGGACCAAAAAGGTGGAAATCGTTAGGGGCTAAATCGGGACTGTAAGGTGGATGTTCCAGAACGTTCCCACATTAGTTGGTTAATTTTCTCCAGAGTTAATCGAGCGTATGTGGTTTTGGCATTGTCATGAAGAAGCAACACTCCTGTAGTCATGAAGAAGCAACACTCCTGTAGTCATGAAGAAGCAACACTCCTGTAGTCATGAAGAAGCAACACTCCTCTAGTCATGAAGAAGCAACACTCCTTAGTCATGAAGAAGCAACACTTAGTCTGAAACCTCTCTAGTCATGAAGAAGCAACACTCCTCTAGTCATGAAGAAGCAACACTCCTTAGTCATGAAGAAGCAACACTCCTAGTAAAACCCTTAGTCATGAAGAAGCAACACTCCTCTAGTCATGAAGAAGCAACACTCCTCTAGTCATGAAGAAGCAACACTCCTCTAGTCATGAAGAAGCAACACTCCTCTAGTCATGAAGAAGCAACACTCCTGTAGTCAGCAGTTCCTGGACGTTTTCTTTGAACCGCATCATGAAGCATCGATAGAACTTCACAATAGGATTCAAATTCACATTGTACCTTTCTTCTTGAAATTGGTTAAAAGCACTCCTTGACAATCCCAGAACACCGTCAGCATGACCTTCCCTTTTGATGGCGTAACCTTGAATTTTAGACACAAGGCGAAGAAGGATTTTCACTGCATTAAGCTCGCTTTGATTTGGGCTGGTAGTGATGCATCCATGATTCATCCCCAGTAACAATCCTGTTCAGCATCTCTTCTCCTTCATCTTCGTATCGACAGAGATGATGCAAGGACAGGCCAAACCGGTTCATTTTGTGTTCCTCTTTCAATTGTCTGGGTACCCACCTTGAACACACTTTCTTAAATTTCAATCGATCATGCATTATGCAGAAGATGTGAGCACCTATTGCAGATGCTACAGAATCTATCGTTACTAGCCTGTCACCTCTAATCATCTCCTCCACCGCTGCACTGATGCTTCTGTTGCAATCTCAACAGGACGACCAGATCGGATTTCATCAACAATTTTAGAGCGTCCTTGAGAAAATTTGTCTACCCAGCTATGCACCGCTTTACAGGACAAACATTTGTCAGCATAACAGTAACAGGAAGCATTTCCTTATGAATGTCCTTTGCAGGCAGTCCTTTTGCCAACAAAAAATGTACAACAGCACGTTGCTCTTTGGTTGTACACTCCGTAATTACAGTCACCATTTTGTTTATGCTCTGCGCATGCGAAAGCTGGTGCCAACTGAGGAACGGGAATATAAAGTTCAATGTTGTTGTCCCCTAATGACACCTTTAGAAAACTTTAACTACATTTACCTACCATCCCACAGAACCTTGTGACTCACTTATTGACTCGCTCTCGTAGATTTTAGTACATCGCACTGCAACGATCTATCACTATGCCCCTTCAGCTAACAATGCAACGCTCTATCACTATGCTCCTTCAGCTAACAATGCAACGCTCTATCACAATGCACGTAGGTTAACAATATGCTTTCTACATGTTTCAAGCAAACATTGGGGATCAGTTAAATACAATTAGAGAACCGTTGAACTAGAAAAGTTCTGACACAAATACAAAGCCAACAGGATGGGAAAACATTAGCAACATTTCTGCATCAGAACTTGTATGCCAAAAACAAGAACATCTCTTTAACCCAGTGGCAAGTTTAGAGGAATGTACCCAACATAATCTTGTTGAGAGCTTGTAGGCTACATGTGGACAGTAAATATAAAGTTGAGTGGAAAGTTTGAGCGATTGTCCGAACACAATTTTAGACAAGGTAGAGCTGAAAGGGGAACATGTATAATGAAAGTTTTGAAATAAAGGAGAGAAATGAGATGTTTGTGTGTTATGAAGATTTAGGAAGTGCAGTTGTCACGCTTGTTTATCTTTTAGAACATTGAAGGTTTTAGCATTGTTCTCTCTGAATTTGAAGATGGATTTAGATGCTTGTTCTTTCTCTCAGAACATTGAAGGTTTTAGCATGCTGTTCTTTTCTCTCAGAACATTGAAGGTGGATTTAGCATGCCTGTTCTTCTCTTTCAGAACATTGAAGGATTTAGCATTGTTCTTCTCTCTCAGAACATTGAAGGATTTAGTATGCTTGTTCTTCTCTCTCAGAACATTGAAGGTGATTTAGATGCTTGTTCTTCTCTCTCAGAACATTGAAGGTTTTAGCATGCTTGTTCTTCTCTCTCAGAACATTGAAGGTTTTAGCATGCTTGTTCTTCTCTCTCAGAACATTGAAGGATTTAGCATGCTTGTTCTTCTCTCTCAGAATATTGAAGCATTTAGCATGCTTGTTCTTCTCTCTAGAACATTGAAGTTTTTGCATGCTTGTTCTTCTCTCTCAGAACATTGAAGGTTTTAGCATTGTTCTTTTCTCTCAGAACATTGAAGGTTTTAGCATGCTTTTAGAATAGAAGGATTTACCATTCATTTTTTCTTACTCCGACAAATCAAACAATTTTCTAGGTGTAGTGCCATGCCATGAGTTGCTGAGATTTCTGTTCAGAGGTGGTCAATCTGTGGTCTATGGGTAGCTTATGGGTGACCTATGGGTGATTACTGTAGCAGCACCTGTGTTCTAGAGCTACATGTTTTATAGAAACACAGCCTACAGATCACTAGTTGTAAGAAGCCCAGCCTACAGACCACTAGTTGTAAGAAGCCCAGCCTACAGACCACTAGTTGTAAGAAGCCCAGTCTACAGACCACTAGTTGTAAGAAACACAGCCTACAGACCACTAGTTGTAAGAAGCCAGCTACAGACCACTAGTTGTAAGAAGGCCAGCCTACAGATCACTAGTTGTAAGAAGCCCAGCCTACAGACCACTAGTTGTAAGAAACACAGTCTACAGATCACTAGTTGTAAGAAACACAGTCCTACAGACCACTAGTTGTAAGAAACACACGTCACAGATCACTAGTTGTAAGAAGCCCAGCCTACAGATCACTAGTTGTAAGAAACACAGTCTACAGATCACTAGTTGAAGAAACACAGCCTACAGACCACTAGTTACATAACACAGTCTACAGACCACATAGTTGTAAGAAAACAGCTCACAGATCACTAGTGTAAGAAGCCCAGCCTACAGATCACTAGTTGTAAGAAACACAGTCTACAGACCACTAGTTGTAAGAAGCCCAGTCTACAGATCACTAGTTGTAAGAAACACAGCCTAGAGATCACTACTTGTAAGAAACACAGTCTACAGATCACTAGTTGTAAGAAACACAGCCTAGAGATCACTAGTTGTAAGAAACACAGCCTAGAGATCACTAGTTGTAAGAAACACAGTCTACAGACCACTAGTTGTAAGAAACACAGTCTACAGATCACTAGTTGTAAGAAGGCCAGCCTAGAGATCACTAGTTGTAAGAAACACAGCCTAGAGATCACTAGTTGTAAGAAACACAGCGTACAGATCACTAGTTGTAAGAAACACAGTATACAGATCACTAGTTGTAAGAAGGCCAGCCTAGAGATCACTAGTTGTAAGAAACACAGTCTACAGATCACTAGTTGTAAGAAGCCCAGCCTACAGATCACTAGTTGTAAGAAACACAGTCTACAGATCACTAGTTGTAAGAAACACAGCCTACAGACCACTAGTTGTAAGAAACACAGTCTACAGATCACTAGTTGTAAGAAACACAGTCTACAGACCACTAGTTGTAAGAAACACAGCCTACAGACCACTAGTTGTAAGAAACACAGTCTACAGATCACTAGTTGTAAGAAACACAGTCTACAGACCACTAGTTGTAAGAAACACAGTCTACAGATCACTAGTTGTAAGAAACACAGTCTACAGATCACTAGTTGTAAGAAGCCCAGCCTACAGATCACTAGTTGTAAGAAACACAGCGTACAGACCACTAGTTGTAAGAAGCCCAGTCTACAGATCACTAGTTGTAAGAAACACAGTCTACAGACCACTAGTTGTAAGAAACACAGCCTAGAGATCACTAGTTGTAAGAAACACAGTCTACAGATCACTAGTTGTAAGAAACACAGCCTAGAGATCACTAGTTGTAAGAAACACAGTCTACAGACCACTAGTTGTAAGAAACACAGTCTACAGATCACTAGTTGTAAGAAGGCCAGCCTAGAGATCACTAGTTGTAAGAAACACAGTCTAAGATCACTAGTTGTAGAACACAGCCTAGAGATCACTAGTTAGAAACACAGCTACAGATCACTGTTGTGAAACACAGTCTACAGATCACTAGTTGTAAGAAGGCCAGCCTAGAGATCACTAGTTGTAAGAAACACAGTCTACAGATCACTAGTTGTAGAGCCCAGCCTACAGATCACTAGTGTAGAAACACAGTCTACAGATCACTAGTTGTAAGAAACACAGTCTACAGATCACTAGTTGTAAGAAGCCCAGCCTACAGATCACTAGTTGTAAGAAACACAGCGTACAGACCACTAGTTGTAAGAAGCCCAGTCTACAGATCACTAGTTGTAAGAAACACAGTCTACAGACCACTAGTTGTAAGAAACACAGCCTAGAGATCACTAGTTGTAAGAAACACAGTCTACAGACCACTAGTTGTAAGAAGGCCAGCCTACATATCACTAGTTGTAAGAAACACAGTCTACAGATCACTAGTTGTAAGAAAGCCAGCCTAGAGATCACTAGTTGTAAGAAACACAGTCTAGAGATCACTAGTTGAAACACAGCCACAGATCACTAGTTGTAAGAAACACAGTCTACAGATCACTAGTTGTAAGAAGGCCAGCCTAGAGATCACTAGTTGTAAGAAACACAGTCTACAGATCATTAGTTGTAGAAACACAGCCAGAGATCACTAGTTGTAAGAAACGCAGTCTGCAGACCACTAGTTGTAAGAAGGCCAGCCTACAGATCACTAGTTGTAAGAAACACAGTCTACAGATCACTAGTTGTAAGAAGGCCAGCCTACAGATCACTAGTTGTAAGAAACACAGTCTACAGATCACTAGTTGTAAGAAACACAGCCTACATACCACTAGTTGTAAGAAGCCCAGTCTACAGATCACTAGTTGTAAAAAGCCCAGTCTACAGATCACTAGTTGTAAGAAACCCAGCCTACAGATCACTAGTTGTAAGAAACACAGTCACAGACCACTAGTTGTAGAAACACACACAGATCACTAGTTGTAAGAAACACAGTCTACAGATCACTAGTTGTAAGAAGGCCAGCCTACAGATCACTAGTTGTAAGAAGCCCAGTCTACAGATCACTAGTTGTAAGAAATCCAGCCTACAGATCACTAGTTGTAAGAAACACAGTCTACAGACCACTAGTTGTAAGAAACACAGTCTACAGATCACTAGTTGTAAGAAACACAGTCTACAGACCACTAGTTGTAAGAAACACAGTCTACAGACCACTAGTTGTAAGAAACACAGTCTACAGATCACTAGTTGTAAGAAACACAGTCTACAGACCACTAGTTGTAAGAAACACAGTCTACAGATCACTAGTTGTAAGAAGGCCAGCCTAGAGATCACTAGTTGTAAGAAACACAGTCTACAGACCACTAGTTGTAAGAAGCCCAGTCTACAGATCACTAGTTGTAAGAAACAAAGCCTAGAGATCACTAGTTGTAAGAAACACAGTCTACAGATCACTAGTTGTAAGAAACACAGTCTACAGATCACTAGTTGTAAGAAACACAGCCTAGAGATCACTAGTTGTAAGAAACACAATCTACAGACCACTAGTTGTAAGAAACACAGTCTACAGACCACTAGTTGTAAGAAACACAATCACAGACCACTAGTTGTAAACACAGTCTACAGACCACTAGTTGTAAGAAACAGCCTGAGATCACTAGTTGTAAGAAACACAGTCTACAGATCACTAGTTGTAAGAAACACAGTCTACAGATCACTAGTTGTAAGAAACACAGCCTAGAGATCACTAGTTGTAAGAAACACAGTCTACAGATCACTAGTTGTAAGAAACACAATCTACAGACCACTAGTTGTAAGAAACACAGCCTAGAGACCACTAGTTGTAAGAAACACAGTCTACAGATCACTAGTTGTAAGAAACACAGCCTAGAGATCACTAGTTGTAAGAAACACAGCCTACAGACCACTAGTTGTAAGAAGGCCAGCCTACAGATCACTAGTTGTAAGAAACACAGTCTACAGATCACTAGTTGTAAGAAACACAGTCTACAGACCACTAGTTATAAAATATCTAAAAAATGAGTCTTAAGGAGAAACATTGACTATTTCATTGCACCGGGTGTCCTCATGCGACTCCGTCGCTCTCTGCAGAAATGACACGCCACTTGTCGATAGTGTAGTACAAAGCACACACTCCTTAGCTCCAACAACAGTCTTAGGGATCTCCTGAAAAAATTGCACATGTAACTCAGTTTGAATTCAAGCCTATAACCTTCATAACGCCATGCAAACGTCTTAACCACTTCACCACTTCACCATACCACTTCACCACTTCACCACTTAACCTTCACCATTAACCACTTAACCACTTCACCACTTCACCACTTCACCACTTAACCCTCCCACTTCACCCTTAACCCTTAACCACTTCACCACTTCACCATCAACCACTTCACCATAGATGTATAAAATATGCATGTAGGCTTAGTCCAAAGAGATTCCCTTCAAGACTCCACAGAGCTCTAGACACTACTAGATTTCTAAGACTGAGACACATAGTTCTAGAAACGTCTAGATTTCTCAAGACTGAACACATAGTTCTAGAACTACTAGATTTCTCTAAGACTGGACACACAGAGTTCTAGAAACGTACTAGATTTCTCTAAGACTGGACACACATAGTTCTAGAAACGTACTAGATTTCTCTAAGACTGACACACATAGTTCTAGAAACGTACTAGATTTCTCTAAGACTGACACACAGAGTTCTAGAAACGTACGTGAATAAGTTTCCTCAAAATCTGATTCAAGTTGTAATCTTTGTTGTTGAGTGCTCTAAAAATGTCATATGCCAGTATAGAAAGTATCTCTGTGTGGAGTGTTCTAAAATCATGATGACAGATATGAAAGTATCTCTTGTAGTTAAATATATTGACAAAAACTTGGATCAATCTGAAGAAGAAAGATGTAGCTGGGTAATTTTGACAAAACTTGATCAGATCGAAGAAGAAGAGGATGTACGGGTGATTAGAGATCAATGTGGAATCTTTGCTGTGAGATTAAAGAAAAAAATGGATCAAAATGAAAATGGATGTCGACAAATCCGTTTTCTTGTTTAGTGTGTACTCGTGAGATTTAAGTGTCAAATTTGTTCAGTTCAAAATAGAACTGGTTTGTTGTGCAGTGTGATAATTGATGACTTGTGCGAGAGAACATGATCAGGGCAGGCAGAGATCAGAATAGTAGAAGAATAGAACACTGTTGGAGAAGGTGTCAGGAGTGGGAGAAGTGTTTGGAGAAGTGGCCAGTGAGGGAGAAGCGTCGAGAGTGGGAGAAGCGTGGGGAGAAGTGGCGAGTGTGAGGGAGAAGCGTCGAGAGTGGGTGACGCGTGGGAGAAGTGGCGAGTGTGAGGGAAGCGTCGAGATGGGTGACGCGTGGGAGAAGTGGAGAGTGTGTGAGACGCGTCGAGAGTAGGAGAAGCGTCGAACGTAGATGAAACATTTAAAGTGGGGAAAACGTCAGGAGTGGGACAACTGTCATGAGTGGGCGAAAGGTCATGAGTGGGAGAAGTATTGGGAGTGTAAGAAGCGTCGGGAGGGGGAAAGCTGTTATAAGTGGGAGAACTGTCTTAAGTGAGAGAACCGTCGAGAGCGGAGTACTGTCTTGGGGGAGAGAACTGTCTTGAGTAAAGAGAAGCGTCGAAAGCAGGAGAACTGTCTTGAGTGAGAGAAACGTCGAGAGCGGAAGAAACGTAAAAGAAATCAAATCTCTTGCTCTAGTAACTGTCAACAGCTTCATATCGTTCTTGTAACTGTCAACAGCTTCATATCGTTCCTGTAACTGTCAACAGCTTCATATCATTCTTGTAACTGTCAACAGCTTCATATCGGTCCTGTAACTGTCAACAGCTTCATATCGTTCTTGTAACTGTCAACAGCTTCATATCATTCTTGTAACTGTCAGTTCATTATGTACTTATCCCACAAAAAACGTTGACATCATCAGGACATGTCGATCAATCCGGACAACTGTCTATTAAGCTCTCGTTTAAGCTCTCGTTTAAGCTCTTTTGTTATTGATATTAAGTCAGCCCTGGTCTGTTTGTTTTTGTGTGTGAGATGATTACGTGCATTCTATGTTGTACAATCTGTTGAAACTATGAATGTATGAGATGATTACGTGCATTCTATGTTGTACAATCTGTTGAAACTATGCATGTGTGAGATGTTTACGTGCATTCTATGTTGTACAGTCTGCTGAAACTATGAATATATGAGATGATTACGTGCATTCTATGTTGTACAATTTACTGAAACTATGAATGTGCTTCTGAGATGATTACGTGCATTCTATGTTGTACAGTCTGCTGAAACTATGAATGTGTGAGATGTTTACGTGCATTCTATGTTGTACAATCTGCTGAAACTATGAATGTATGAGATGTTTACGTGCATTCTATGTTGTACAATCTGCTGAAACTATGAATGTGTGAGATGTTTACGTGCATTCTATGTTGTACAATCTGTTGAAACTATGAATGTTGATAGATGTTTACGTCATTCTATGTTGTACAATCTGCTGAAACTATGAATGTATGAGATGATTACGTGCATTCTATGTTGTACAATCTGTTGAAACTATGAATGTATGAGATGATTACGTGCATTCTATGTTGTACAATCTGTTGAAACTATGAATGTGTGAGATGTTTACGTGCATTCTATGTTGTACAATCTACTGAAACTATGAATGTATGAGATGATTACGTGCATTCTATGTTGTACAATCTGCTGAAACTATGAATGTGTGAGATGTTTACGTGCATTCTATGTTGTACAATCTTCTGAAACTATGAATGTATGAGATGATTACGTGCATTCTATGTTGTACAATCTGTTGAAACTATGAATGTATGAGATGATTACGTGCATTCTATGTTGTACAATCTGCTGAAACTATGAATGTATGAGATGTTTACGTGCATTCTATGTTGTACAATCTACTGAAACTATGAATGTATGAGATGATTACGTGCATTCTATGTTGTACAGTCTGTTGAAACTATGAATGTATGATATGATTATACATTCTATGTTGTACATCTCTGAAAAACTATGAATGTATGAGATGATTACGTGCATTCTATGTTGTACAATCTGTTGAAACTATGAATGTATGAGATGATTACGTGCATTCTATGTTGTACAATCTGTTGAAACTATGAATGTGTGAGATGTTTACGTGCATTCTATGTTGTACAATCTACTGAAACTATGAATGTATGAGATGATTACGTGCATTCTATGTTGTACAATCTGCTGAAACTATGAATGTGTAGATGTTTACGTGCATTCTATGTTGTACAATCTTCTAAAAGCTATGAATGGATGAGATGATTACGTGCATTCTATGTTGTAAAAGTCTGTTGAAACTATGAATGTATGATATGATTACGTGCATTCTATGTTGTACAATCTGCTGAAACTATGAATGTATGAGATGTTTACGTGCATTCTATGTTGTACAATCTTCTGAAACTATGAATGTATGAGATGATTACGTGCATTCTATGTTGTACAATCTCCTGAAACTATGAATGTATGAGATGATTACGTGCATTCTATGTTGTACAGTCTGCTGAAACTATGAATGTATGAGATGTTTACACATTCTATGTTGTACAATCTGTTGAAACTATGAATGTATGAGATGATTACGTGCATTCTATGTTGTACAATCTGCTGAAACTATGAATGGAGATTTTTCATCTTCTTGTAAGTAATATGTTATTTGTTTCTCATTCTTGTTCTTCTTTTGGTGTTCGCTTCTATCAACCTAATATAATTGATTTGTGATCTTTTTTGGTTTGTTGAAATATGAATGTAGAGATGATTACACACAAATTTTATTGAACTAGCATGTAAGATATTAGTATTCATGTAAATCACTAAACATATTAAGATACGTATTCATGTTGTACACTCTAAACATGAAGTATAGATGATAACATGTAGATACTTTTTGACAATCTGTAAAACTATGAATGTAAGATGATTATAATCATGTAAGTAAAATCTGCTAACGAATGTGAAGACACTATAACATGTAAGAAAACTGCTGAACATGAAGGACATGTATAGCATGTAAGAGACTATTCTTAAGACACTTCTTCTTCTTGGTCGCTTCTATAACAATGTAAGATTACTGTGACATATGAGAATATTTGGGGTTCATTCAGACACTATAGCATGTAAGACACTATAACATTTAAGACACTATAACATGTAAGACACTATAACATGTAAGATACTATAACATGTAAGACACTATAACATGTAAGACAATATAGCATGTCAGACACTATAACATGTAAGACACTATAACATGTAAGACACTATAACATGTAAGATACTATAACATGTAAGATACTATAACATGTAAGATACTATAACATGTAAGACACTATACATGTCAGACACTATAACATGTAAGATACACTATGCATATGTCAGACACTATAACATGTAAGACACTATAACATGTAGAACACTATAACATGTAAGATACTATAACATGTAAGACACTATAACATGTAAGACACTATAACATGTAAGACACTATAACATGTAAGACACTATAACATGTAAGACACTATAACATGTAAGACACTAAAAGCATGTAAGACACTATAACATGTAAGATACTATACATGTCAGAAAACTATAGCATGTCAGACACTATAACATGTAAGACACTATAACATGTAAGACACTATAACATGTAAGACACTATAACATGAAAGAACTGAAACATGTAAGACACTTTAACATGTAAGACACTATAACATGTAAGACACTATAACATGTAAGACACTATAACATGTAAGACACTATAACATGTAAGACACTATAACATGTAAGACACTATAACATGTAGACACTATAACATGTAAGACACTATAACATGTAAGACACTATAACATGTAAGACACTATAACATGTCAGACACTATAACATGTAAGACACTATAACATGTAAGACACTATAACATGTAAGACACTGTAACATGTAAGACACTGTAACATGTAAGACACTATAACATGTAAGATATTATAACATGTAAGATACTATAACATGTAAGATACTATAATCATGAAGACACTATAGCATGTAAGACACTATAATATGACACTATAACATGTAAGATACTATAACATGTAAGATACTATAACATGTAAGACACTATAACATGTAAGACACTATAACATGTAAGACACTATAACATGTAAGATACTATAACATGTAAGACACTATAACATGTAAGACACTATAACATGTAAGACACTATAACATGTAAGATATTATAACATGTAAGATACTATAACATGTAAGATACTATAACATGTAAGATACTATAACATGTAAAGACATTTATAACATGAAGACACTATAACATGTAAGAAAATTTATAACATGTAAGACACTATAACATGTAAGACACTATAACATGTCAGACACTATAACATGTAAGACACTATAACATGTAAGACACTATAACATTTTAAGACTACATGCATGTAAGACACTATAACATGTAAGACACTATAACATGTAAGACACTATAACATGTAAGATACTATAACATGTAAGATACTATAACATGTCAGACACTATAACATGTAAAAACTATAGCATGTAAGCACTTACATAAGTAACATGTCAGACACTATAACATGTAAGACACTATAACATGTAAGACACTATAACATGTAAGACACTATAACATGTAAGACACTATAGCATGAAGACACTATAACATGTAAGATACTATAACATGAAGATACTGTAACATGTAACACAACTGTAACATGTAAGACACTATAACATGTCAGACACTATAACATGAAACGACACTATAACATGTAAGACACTATAACATGTAAGACACTATAACATGTAAGACACTATAACATGTAAGACACTATAACATGTAAGACACTATAACATGTAAGACACTATAACATGTAAGACACTATAACATGTAAGACACTATAACATGTAAGACACTATAACATGTAGACACTATAACATGTAAGACACTATAACATGTAAGACACTATAACATAAGATACTATAACATGTAAGATACTATAACATGAAAAGATACTATAACATGTAAGACACTATAACATGTAAGACACTATAACATGTAAGACACTATAACATGTAAGACACTATAACATGTAAGACACTATAACATGTAAGACACTATAACATGTAAGACACTATAACATGTAAGACACTATAACATGTAAGACACTATAACATGTAAGATACTATAACATGTAAGACACTATAACATGTAAGATACTAAAAGCATGTAATATATACTATAACATGAAGACACTATAACATGTAAGACACTAAAACATGTAAGACACAAATACAAGACACTATAACATGTAAGACACTATAACATGTAAGACACAATAACATGTAAGATACTATAACATGTAAGACACTATAACATGTAAGACACTATAACATGTAAGACACTATAACATGTATGATACTATAACATTTAAGACACTATAACATGTAAGACACTATAACATGTAAGATACTATAACATGTAAGACACTATAACATGTAAGACACTATAACATGTAAGACACTATAACATGTATGATACTATAACATTTAAGACACTATAACATGTAAGACACTATAACATGTAAGACACTAAAAGCATGTAAGACACTATAACATGTAAGACACTATAACATGTAAGACACTATAACATGTAAGATACTATAACATGTAAGACACTATAACATGTAAGACACAATAGCATGTAAGACACTATAGCATGTAAGACACTATAACATGTAAGACACTATAACATGTAAGATACTATAACATGTAGAACTATAACATGTAAGATACTATAGATGTAGACACTATAGCATGTAAGACACTATAACATGTAAGACACTATAACATGAAGACACTATAACATGTAAGATACTATAAGCATGTATGACACTATAACATGTAATACTTACCATAAAAATAACATGTAAAGACACTATAACATGTAAGACACAATAGCATGTAAGACACTATAACATGTAAGACACTATAACATGTAAGACACTATAACATGTAAGACACAATAACATGTAAGACACTATAACATGTAAGACACTATAACATGTAAGACACTATAACATGTAAGATACTAAAAGCATGTAAGACACTATAACATGTAAGATACTATAACATGTAAGACACTATAACATGTAAGACACTATAACATGTAAGACACTATAACATGTCAGACACTATAACATGTAAGACACTTAACAGTAGACACTATAACATGTAAGACACTATAACATGTAAGACACTATAACATGTAAGATACTATAACATGTAAGACACTATAACATGTAAGACACAATAACATGTAAGACACTATAACATGTAAGACACTATAACATGTAAGATACTATAACATGTAAGACACTGTAACATGTAAGACACTATAACATGTAAGATACTATAACATGTAAGACACTATAACATAAGACACTATACATGTAAGACACTATAACATGTAAGACACTATAACATGTAAAACACTATAACATGTAAGACACTATAACATGTAAGACAATATAACATGTAAGACACTATAACATGTAAGACACTATAACATGTAAGACACTATAACATTTAAGACACTATAACATGTAAGACACTATAACATGTAAGACACTATAACATGTAAGACACTATAACATGTAAGACACTATAACATGTAAGACACTATAACATGTAAGACACTATAACATGTAAGACACTATAACATGTAAGACACTATAGCATGTAAGACACTATAACATGTAAGACACAATAGCATGTAGAACACTATAACATGTAAGACACTATAGCATGTAAGACACTATAACATGTATGGCACTATAGCATGTAAGACACTATAACATGTAAGACATTACTATGCATGTAGAACACTATAACATGTAAGACACTATAGCATGTAGAACACTATAACATGTATGACACTATAGCATGTAAGACACTATAACATGTAAGACACTATAACATGTAAGATACTATAACATGTAAGACACTATAACATGTAAGACAATATAACATGTAAGACACTATAACATGTAAGACACTATAACATGTATGACACTATAACATGTAAGACACTATAACATGTAAGACACTATAACATGTAAGATACTATAACATGTAAGATACTGTAACATGTAAGACACTATAACATGTAAGACACTATAACATGTAAGACACTATAACATGTAAGACACTGTAACATGTAAGACACTATAACATGTAAGATACTATAGCATGTAAGACACAATAGCATGTAGAACACTATAACATGTAAGACACTATAGCATGTAAGAACATAACATGTATGACACTATAACATGTAAGACACTATAACATGTAAGACACTGTAACATGTAAGACACTATAACATGTAAGACACTATAACATGTAAGACACTATAACATGTCAGACACTATAACAGGTAAGACACTATAACATGTAAGACACTATAGCATGTAAGACACTATAACATGTAAGACACTATAGCATGTATGACACTATAACATGTAAGACACTATAACATGTAAGACACTATAACATGTAAGACACTATAACATGTCAGACACTATAACATGTAAGATACTATAACATGTAAGATACTATAACATGTAAGACACTATAACATGTAAGACACTATAACATGTAAGACACTATAACATGTAAGACACTATAACATGTAAGACACTATAACATGTAAGACACTATAACATGTAAGACACTATAACATGTAAGATACTATAACATGTAAGACACTATAACATTTAAGACACTATAACATGTAAGACACTATAACATGTAAGACACTATAACATGTAGAACACTATAACATGTAAGACACTATAACATGTAAGACACTATAACATGTAAGATACTGTAACATGTAAGACACTATAACATGTAAGACATTATAACATGTAAGATACTATAACATGTAAGACACTATAACATGTAAGACACTATAACATGTAAGACACTATAACATGTAAGACACTGTAACATGTAAGACACTATAACATGTAAGACACTATAACATGTAAGACACTGTAACATGTAAGACACTATAACATGTAAGACACTATAACATGTAAGATACTATAGCATGTAAGACACTATAACATGTCAGACACTATAACATGTAAGACACTATAACATGTAAGACACTATAACATGTAAGACACTATAACATGTAAGACACTATAGCATGTAAGACACTATAACATGTAAGACACTATAGCATGTCAGACACTATAACATGTAAGATACTATAACATGTAAGACACTATAGCATGTAAGACACTATACCATGTAAGATACTATAACATTTAAGACACTATAACATGTAAGACACTATAACATGTAAGACACTATAACATGTAAGACACTATAACATGTAAGACACTATAACATGTAAGACACTATAACATGTAAGACACTATAACATGTAAGACAATATAACATGTAAGACACTATAACATGTAAGACACTATAACATGTAAGACACTATAACATGTAAGACACTATAACATGTAAGACACTATAACATGTAAGACACTATAACATGTAAGACACTATAACATGTAAGACACTATAACATGTAAGACACTATAACATGTAAGACATTTATAACATGTAAGACACTATAACATGTAGAACACTATAACATGTAAGACACTATAACATGTAAGACACTATAACATGTAAGACACTATAACATGTAAGATACTATAACATGTAAGACACTAAAAACATGTAAGACACTATAACATGTAAGACACTATAACATGTAAGACACTATAACATTAAGACACTATAACATGTAAGACACTTATACATGTAAGATACTATAACATGTAAGACACTATAACATGTAAGACACTATAACATGTAAGACACTATAACATGTAAGACACTATAACATGTAGAACACTATAACATGTAAGACACTATAACATGTAAGACACTATAACATTTAAGACACTATAACATGTAGAACACTATAACATGTAAGACACTATAACATGTAGAACACTATAACATGTAAGACACTATAACATGTAAGACACTATAACATTTAAGACACTATAACATGTAAGACACTATAACATGTAAGACACTATAACATGTAAGACACTATAACATGTAAGACACTATAACATGTAAGATACTATAACATGTAAGACACTATAACATGTAAGACACTATAACATGTAAGACACTATAACATGTAAGACACTATAACATGTAAGACACTATAACATGTAAGACACTATAACATGTAAGATACTATAACATGTAAGACACTATAGCATGTCAGACACTATAACATGTAAGATACTATAACATGTAAGACACTATAGCATGTAAGACACTATACCATGTAAGATACTATAACATGTAAGACACTATAACATGTAAGACACTATAACATGTAAGACACTATAACATGTAAGACACTATAACATGTAAGACACTATAACATGTAAGACACTATAACATGTAAGACACTATAACATGTAAGACACTATAACATGTAAGATACTATAACATGTAAGACACTATAACATGTAAGACACTATAACATGTAAGACACTATAACATGTAAGACACTATAACATGTAAGACACTATAACATGTAAGACACTATAACATGTAAGACACTATAACATGTAAGACACTATAACATGTAAGATACTATAACATGTAAGACACTATAACATGTAAGACACTATAACATGTAAGACACTATAACATGTAAGACACTATAACATGTAAGACACTATAACATGTAAGACACTATAACATGTAAGACACTATAACATGTAAGACACAATAACATGTAAGATACTATAACATGTAAGACACTATAACATGTAAGATACTATAACATGTAAGACACTATAGCATGTCAGACACTATAACATGTAAGACACTATAACATGTAAGACACTATAACATGTAAGACACTATAACATGTAAGACACTATAACATTTAAGACACTATAACATGTAAGACACTATAACATGTAAGACACTATAACATGTAAGACACTATAACATGTAAGACACTATAACATGTAAGACACTATAACATGTAAGATACTATAACATGTAAGACACTATAACATGTAGAACACTATAACATGTAAGACACTATAACATGTAAGACACTATAACATGTAAGACACTATAACATGTAAGACACTATAACATGTAGAACACTATAACATGTAAGACACTATAACATGTAAGACATTATAACATGTAAGACACTATATAACAGTAAGACACTATAACATGTAAGACACTATAACATGTAAGACACTATAACATGTAAGACACTATAACATGTAAGACACTATAACATGTAAGACACTATAACATGTAAGACACTATAACATGTAGAACACTATAACATGTAAGAAACTATAACATGTAAGACACTATAACATGTAAGACACTATAACATGTAAGACACTATAACATGTAGAACACTGTAACATGTAAGACACTATAACATTTAAGACACTATAACATGTAAGACACTATAACATGTAAGACACTATAACATGTATGACACTATAACATGTAAGACACTATAACATGTAAGACACTATAGCATGTAAGACACTATAACATGTAGAACACTGCAACATGTAAGACACTATAACATGTAAGACACTATAACATGTAGGACAATCACATTCGAATGTCTGCATAATTAATTCTAATTGTCTCTCTCTTTCCTTCTTTCTACATCTCTCTCTGTCTCTATGTCTCTCTTCCTCTATCTGTTATGGTATGCACATCTTTTTCTCCAATGATGCATGTGTACACTATTCTCTCTTATATTATATGTACACTATTCTCTCTTATATTATATGTACACTATTCTCTCTTATATTATATGTACACTGTTCTATGTCTCTACATATTTGATGTATTGTGTTTATCTCTTTTCTATCTTACAGTTTTGTACATATACGAGCATATTTCTATTTCATGATAAGTTGCCTTCTCTCTGTCTCTCTCTCTCTATCTATCACTATATCTCTGTCTCTCTCTCTGCCTCTGACTCCCCACCCCTCTCTAATGGCAACTGTATTTTTATTGCCCGCATTTATATCCTTATCCTTGTCATATTGTACTTGATTATCTATTTATATCTCTCTCTCTTTCCTCTCTCTCTCTCTCGCTCTCTCTCTCTTCGCTCTCTCTCTCTCTCTCTCTCTCTCTCTCTCTCTCTCTCTCTCTCTTTCGCGCTCTCTCTCTCTCGCTTTCTCTCTTTCGCTCTCTCTCTTTCTTGCTCTCTCTCTCTCTCTCTTCTCTCTCTCTCTGCTCTCTCTCTCTTTCGCCTCTCTCTCTCGCTCTCTCTCTCTTTCGCCTCTCCTCTCTCTCTCTCTCTCTCTCTCTCTCTGTGTTCTGGTGCATGTTTATAGTGTAAACCATAGGTTCCCAAACTTTTGAATGAGTGCCCCCTTTTCAGTGAATAATTCGCTACCGCCTCCCTTGGGTAAACTATATTGTACATACTATAAATTGAAAAACAAGGACATATTTTTCAGTTATTTTATTAGAAGATAATATCAATATTACTGTATTCTACATTATCACTAACACAATATTACTGTATTCCTCACATTATCACTAACACAATATTACTGTATTCCTCACAGTATCATTGATACAATTTATGTTATAATGTATTTATTAGAGCTGAACTAGATGTGATGAAACTAAATTTTCGATGTTTGGTGACATTTTTGTCATCAATAATTTTAAATCGCCGCATTCCTCTATTGACAATCTGTTTCATTTCTTTGTGAATAGTCTGGTGACCATGATAAATCCTCTTTCAGCTAAATATGGTGATGGTAATACAATAAACAACTTCTTACTGCAGCCCATTAAGGGTTGATATAATGTTAGAATCTGACTTTGTAGCAACAATTCTTGATATCCATTATTTCATTTTCCATTTCATCTCTTCATGTTTTGACAATTCTATCAACTCTTCCTCCAGAAATAATTCTGTTATTTGTACATTTTCTGTTTCTTCTGCCTCTGCGTGCTCACTAGACTAGGATTTCGGATTCTCCAATAAAGGCCCTTATCAGCCACGCCATACAGTTTTCTTGGACGCTGGTGTAAGTAGGTCACCTCTTTCTTCTCATATCTGCATACTGGGGGCAGTTCTGTAGGACGTGCTTTGTCGTCATATTCGTCAAACCACAGGGGCATAGGTCGTTTGTGCCTATCTTGAATCTAGTTCTGTTCTCATTCTGTTGTGACCCGTCTGGAGACGAAGTATGATGAATGTGGTCTCTTCTAGGCAGTTTGTAATATCCATCATGCTTGTAGTGTTTTGTGTGTTATTTTTCCCACTTTGTTGTGTAGTGCCCTCTGGCGATGTTTTTGCTTCTTCCTAGCTGACCAGGTTGTCATCTTGAGACATCCTTGCTCCCTCTTTAGCCAGTCTGTCAGCATCTTCATTCCCCTTGAGCTACAGAGGTCCTACACCTAAAGAGGCTAATTGGTCTACGATTGCTTGGATCGAATTTGTCTTTTTCTTGTTTAAGCTTGGACACTGGATAGCTTTTTTCGATTCACTAGGTATTTCTGCAACTTTCCAGCTCGCATTCAAAACTTTTAGCAGCTTTTTCTTGACTTTCTTGCCTAGATTAATGAACATCTCATTTATGATGTCATCCTTTCCTGATGACTTCTTAAGGTTAAGACCCTGGAGTGCTTCTTCAACTCACCTCTGTCCATGTTGAAACGTCTTATCTCTTCATCTCTGCCTTGCGGCTTTCTTGACTGCTCTCCCATATTTAGCCGAGGCTGCCTTGAGTGCTATGTAGCTGTCTATACTCAGCTCAGTTTCTAATATTTCTCTGGCCTGTCTCACTTTCTCTTCAACATTTTGGACCTCTTCTAACCAATAAGGTTTGTAGTCTCTTCTTGCACCTCTAGGAATTGATTCTCTTTCTGCCCTCAAAATGGATGATGCTCGTCCATCACGGGTGATGATAACCACACAAATTTTCATCTAAGGGAATGTAGTTGTCTATGTTTGTCTGTGTGTGCGTAGATGACTAGTGAGCCCGATACGTGCTTGAAATGTTCGTGTACAGTGTGGGCAAGGTATACTTGCACTTGTGGGAAGTTTTACTGCCTTTCTGTTTTGACGTCTTTGCTCCATCCTCAGAATGGATATGTTAAGTAGGTATGACATGTTCCTTATCTTTTTTGATGTGTATTCATGGGGTCACAGTAGATGTCACTGAGCCTCGGAAATTGTGCCCAGTCAACTATTTTCTAGTTCCACTGGGTCATTATGTTTTGGACTGGGGTGAAATATCTAATCTTCAAGGAGAGTTTGACAGGTTTGCGGTCACTGTCTTCTAGCTGTTCCATGAAGGTTCGATTCAAGTTGTGGGCTATGTCACCGGTGGCAAAGACGAGGTCTGTGGGATATATTTTTCTTTATTCTGGAGTAGAAGGTTGGTGGGTCATCGAGTCCATTCCTGAGCTACAGGTTGTTATCTATTTCCCACTGTTCTACCCCCTTTTTACATTGGTTTCTTGGTATCTCCACCTTTCTAAGGGACTTAAAATCTCCCACTACTAGAGAATTTGTATTGATCAGTGTCATAGTTTCCAGCATAAGGGCTCTGTTAGTTCGAATCTGTTAGATTACAAAGATGCCAATTCTTATGATTTCTGCTTCCCCATTTATGCTGACTTCTATCTGTTTCATGGTGTATTGGTTGCTCACGTGTATGAAGCCCCCGATCCTCCGTGTTCTTATCGTATAACTGATAACCTCGGACAGAAAATCTGTGGAGGTTCGATTGTGATTCTGAATACATGCAAAGCCTATTTTTGACTGCTAGGGCTTGCCTTTTTGGTGTAAATGTCCTCGACGTTCCGGCGGATTATATTGAATCTCCTGAGTCTGGTGGATTTTGATCTGCAAGATTTTCCTGCCGCTCATTTGCACAGCGACTACATTTGGGACAGTTTTTTCAAATATGAATTCAACTGACTGTAGCGTCCAACCATTACCAGAGCACCATCGGCAGCAGACAAAATATTATTCAGTGGAATTCTTTTGCTTAAAAATGAGTATTCCAGTACGTCAAATATAGATTTTCTTTATTGTCTGTTTCGAATAGTTTTGACAAATGTTTTCATCTTTTATGAAGAGAACGTGCAAGGTAAAGACTCATTTGTTGGTAAAAAAGACGCATGAAGTTATCAAAAACTTCAAAGTAGTCGTCAAACATCATTTCGACTATTCATCTCTACACTGTGTTATTTCTCAATGAGGCTTAAAAATATTTCAGACCGGGTTTGCAGTACAGAACGCAGAACCTCACTCACCGCTGGAAGTATCAACTCTTGCCAATAGTGTGCGTTTTCAGATTTGGCAATAAGTAGAAATGTTGCATGAAGAGGTAACCATCATTTCTTGTTTTTGCCGCTGAAACCATACCAGCCAAAGTTGGACATCTCGAATGTTGATCTCTAATCTTGAACATAAGATACATTTTCATCTTTTCTGCTAGGATGCATTTTGTTCACATGTCCTTCTAATCGCGATGGTTTCATAGCTTTATGTGAGCATATTGTGGAAAATTCAGACACATTGATAATGTCTTGTTTGTGGGTGATTGAATAAAACGTATTTCAAATACTCGACATCATACTGTCTGAATTTCTTCTTTGATTCCGACATAACCTGGTACAATATGCATAGATTCTGTCTATTGCATTATTAATCATTGTGCGTGGGCAGGACTCGCGTGATTTTAAATTTGCAGCTTAGGGGGGCGGCGGATGGTCCTCAACGCCCCCAAAATTTACTTTCAATCCAGCGCCGCTTACAACTTCTCACGCCCTCAGGGCGGCCCCGTTGGGAACCTATGGTGTAGATCATAAATTCCCAAACCTTTTCGGTCCACCGCCCACTTTGCACGACATAAACTTTGTAACGCCCCTCCCCATTATAACAGTTTGCCAACGCCCCACCCCTATATATATATATACATACATGCTCTATTTTCACTTAGACATAACAAATTGATATATATTTCTGTCATACATGGTCAGTTTTGAAATGATTATAGATATGACATAGAAAATTACTGAAAAATGGATCGTGTAAGATGGGCATAAGATGAATTCAAGTGCAGAATCCAAATTTGTAATGATTATTTAATCGCAAAATCCCGAAAAAAGCTGTCACCAAATGCTTCTGAACCCACTATCGCCCCCTAGAAGAGTTCAGCGCCACTGGGGCGATACTGCCCACTTCAGGAAACTATGGTGTAGATAGAATATAAGAATATGAAAAACTGTGTTCCTGCTGTAATAATATTTATGTCAGTAGCAGGCAGCAACAATTCTGTCAGTAGCAGGCAGCAACAATTATGTCAGTAGCAGGCAGCAACAATTCTGATCGTCCTACTCTAGTCTTCCAACTATAGTTCCAGTCAGTACATGTCTAACTATGTTCGTTGTCAGCTTGCAGCACAGCCAATGACAATACTTCTGTCGCTAGCATAGTGCTTATGACTAAATATTTGCTTTCAACTTATCAGTTTGCATCTCTTCTTCGAACGCCATATCGACCACTTGTTAACAATCTGTGTGATCTGTACGGATCTGAGCCTAAGAGCGATGTACGTTGTGGCAGTTTTGCACCTACAGTAGAGCGAAACATCCTCTTTGAATTGTCTTATTTACTAGGGTTCTTATGCTCCTACATCAGTCGCCTCTTACGACATGCCTTGTAGTTCGCAATGACACATTTCTTTTCCTCCCTTAAGAGCCCCAAAAACACACGGGTGTTCAGTGTGTAGAAAGTAATGTTAGATGACAAAGCTGAGGGCAAGTAATGTTAGATGATAAAGCTGAGGGCAAGCGGGAAGGTAATGTTAGATGACAAAGCTGAGGGAAAGTAATGTTAGATGATAAAGCTGAGGGAAGGTAATGTTAGATGATAAAACTGAGAGAAAGTAATGTTAGATGATAAAGCTGAGGGCAAGGGAAGGTAATGTTAGATGATAAAGCTGAGGAAGGTAATGTTAGATGATAAAACGAGAGAAAGTAATGTTAGATGATAAAGCTGAGCGGGAAGGTAATGTAGATGACAAAGCTGAGGAAGTAATGTTAGATGATAAAGCTGAGAAGGTAATGTTAGATGATAAACTGAGGAAAGTAATGTTAGATGATAAAGCTGAGGGCAAGGGAAGGTAATGTTAGATGATAAAGCTGAGGAAGGTGTTAGATGATAAACTGGAGAAAGTAATGTAAGATGATAAAGCTGAGGGCAAGCGGGAAGGTAATGTTAGATGACAAAGCTGAGGGAAGGTAATGTTAGATGATAAAACTGAGAGAAAGTAATGTTAGATGATAAAGCTGAGGGCAAGAGGAAGGTAATGTTAGATGACAAAGCTGAGGAAGGTAATTAGATGATATGAGGAAAGTAATGTTAGATGATAAAGCTGAGGGCAAGGGAAGGTAATGTTAGATGATAAAGCTGAGGGCAAGAGGGAAGGGAATGTTAGATGATAAAGCTGAGGGCAAAGGAAGTAATGTTAGATGATAAAGCTGAGGGCAAGAGGGAAAGTAATGTTAGACGATAAAGCTGAGGGCGAGAGGGAAAGTAATGTTAGATGATAAAGCTGAGGGCAAGAGGGAAAGTAATGTTAGATCGGGAAGAGAAGCTATGAGATGATGCTGAGGCAAGAGAAAGTAATGTTAGATGATAAAGCTGAGGGCAAGAGGGAAAGTAATGTTAGATGACAAAGCTGAGGGCAAGAGGAAAGTAATGTTAGATGATAAAGCTGAGGGCAGAGGAAAGTAATGTTAGATGATAAAGCTGAGGGCGAGAGAGAAAGTAATGTTAGATGACAAAACTGAGGGCAAGAGGGAAAGAAAAGTTGTGCAAGTCTAAAGAAATCAAATCTAGAACACACGAGGGCGATTGACATTGGAATAATTTACGATATAAACACAACAGATCCCACTCAGAAAGTGAAGAAGATATAAATAAGACAGATCCCACTCAGAAAGTGAAGAAGATATAAATAAGACAGATCCCACTCAGAAAGTGAAGAAGATATAAATAAGACAGATCCCACTCAGACAGTGAAGAATAGACGATGGCACTGGATAACACACCTTGAGAAAACCACAAGGGTGTATAACAAGACAAGGTGTTTTCATGGAACCAGCCAGGAAAACGAAATAGTGACACTTAGGGATACATGGAGAATAGATTCGGAAGCAGAAATTATCGATATACCGAAGAGAGAGAGCTAGAAGGAACTGCAGAAGATAGCATTAAATACAGGAAGATATTTACATGAGTTTGGTGAGGGCAGCACCTGGGGTTATAACTGCACAGAAGTAGGAATACATACAATAATAATGGTTGAAATGAACATGTGGGCGTCCGTAGCTTAAGTGGTAGTCAGCTCGATCACAACCCAAGGTACCTGGTTCAAACTCCCGGGGAAGGGGCAAGTTTGAAGTAAATTGTTTCCGTGGGATTTTACAGAAGGTAAAATAGACCACACCGTTCAGAAAGCAATGGCAAACTACTGAACGTGTAAGTGTTGCCTAGAAAGTCAACGACTCGTTTACTGTGGTTGATGGCTAAGTCCTGTAATGGATATCCAGGATTTTCATTTCAATGTTTGCAATGAATTTTTGGAATAAACATATTGTCGAAGTGTAGCACAGTGTCACGTGGGCATAATTGTATAGAAATTTATGACATACAGATTTCAAATTGAAAGCTGATATGTAATGTAATATGTAATCTGATATGATCTAGATAAAAGGCAGACAATTTAGACAGACAGACAGTGTTAGATTTCTAATATTAGCAGACGGATGTCACATGAAATCACGTGTTCTGACACCTGAGATATTGATATTCCCAGGTGACCCTGACTCCATTAACATTACCAGATAGAGAGAGAGATAGAGAGATAGAGAGAGAGAAATCTCATGAACATCAACGGACATCATCAATAGTAATGACCCTCCTCATTTGGCTTTAAACAATCTTTTAACTTTTGAATAATAATTTTTTATTTAATCCTCCTGGCATTATTTTGCCGGTTTTATTTGCATATCTGACGTCTGCTTTGTTGTAATACAACTACGTCAGGGATGGACAACAATTTAATATTTTCTGTAAACATTGCTCATTGTTATCTCTTTTATTTTGTAATATCTTGTTTTCTTGACTATTTTGTTGAGTTTTTCTTCTAATCTTTCTTCGCTTGCTATCTTCATTAGTATTACTGTTATTACTTTCATTTTTGGTCAGCTTTTTTACATTTTGATATCAGTCCTTTCTTTAGTATCTCAGATTCCATTTAAATTGATTACTCGATGTATGTAACCCAAAGATTACCTTCAACATGGATTACATTTACATAATATATGTATCCATTCTGATATCGATTACATTTACATAATATATGTATCCATTCTGAGATCGATTCAATCAATCAAGTGCCGTGCCTGCCGGCGTAGGCGATCATGTCTCTCCACAACTCTAGTTCTGACGTCGATATTTTGTCGAACCATGATGTCAGGCCATCCAACATCTTCTCCTCTGTCTTCCACGATCTCTCCTTCCCTGAATTTTACCTGTAGTCACCAAATATTCTAAACCTTCTCTTCGCATTATATGCCCGAAGAACCTTGATTGTCGGATTCTTATTCTTTGATAAGGTTTCTTTGTGTGCAGGCCTGATTGAAAACTGCCGCTTACTTTTATGAGATTACATTTACATAATATGTGTATCCATTCTGAGACCGGTTACTTTTACACGATACGTGTCATTATTTAGCGAACGACTGTTCTCCAGGTGCTGAGTTTTCTCGCGAGCAGATGTAGACTGTTCTCCAGGTGCTGAGTTCTTCCGGAGCAGATGTAGACTGTTCTCCAGGTGCTGAGTTTTCCCGGAGCAGATGTAGACTGTTCTCCAGGTGCTGAGTTCTTCTCAGGCTGAGTTCAGAGTAGACCGTTCTCCAGGCGCTGAGTTCTCCACGGAGCAGTTGTAGACGTTCTCCAGGCTCTGAGTTCTCCAGAGCATATAGACTTCTTGACGCTTTCTCCATCTGGAGCATCTTAGAGTTGCAATATTTCTTTGCAGCTTCTTGACAAATTAGAACTCTATTTGATCCTACCTGCCCCATTTAGAGCATTTTCTCCAAACTTTGCCTACTCCCATTTCGCATAACATTTGTAACACTCCTTCTTGCAACCCCCATATATATACATGCTCTATTTTCACTCTGACATAGAAAATTGAATATATTTTGTCAGACATGCAATTTTCAAATGATTATATACATGAATAAAAACTGATGCAAAATAGATCGTGTAAGATGAGCATAAGATGAATTAAAAATGCATAATTCAAATTTTTAATAATTATTAAATGACAAAATCACGAACAAAAATGCCCTCAAAGCTTCTGAACCTCTATTGCCCCCTGGAAGGTTTCAGCGCCCTCTGGGGACGTACGCCCACTTTGGGAACCTCTGCTTTAGAGTTGTATTTGATTCCGTCAAGTTGGATAATAACTGATTCTATTAAATTCAGTTTAGTTTCAGTTTGGAATATCTTCATTGCACTCCTGACATGTCCATTGCTGCCCCGATCTCATTCACAATATCTCCAACAGCATTCAGCGACAAACCCTACCAGTTCGATGTTGATTGATGAGCCTACTCAAACATATGTTTTGCTAGTCTTCTCTGACAACACTCCATCTCAGCTCTTGCAATCTAGTAGTTGACGTGGATTTGTTTGACTGAAAATCCTCTATGCAACCACACTTTATGAGAGCGTTCAGAATGTCAGTTCTATCTATTGACTGGCTCCCCTATATGGCTCCCCCAGCCTGTCTGCTGTCTTATTGCCATCTATGTACGCCCGCCTGTCTGCTCTCTTATTGCCATCCATGTACGCCAGCCTGTCTGCTCTCTTATTGCCATCCATGTAGTCAGCCTGTCTACTCTCTTATTGCCATCCATGTAGCCAGCCTGTCTGCTCTCTTATTGCCATCCATGTACGCCAGCCTGTCTGCTCTCTTATTGCCATCCATGTACGCCAGCCTGTCTGCTTTCTTATTGCCATCCATGTAGCCAGCCTGTCTGCTTTCTTATTGCCATCCATGTAGCCAGCCTGTCTGCTCTCTTATTGCCATCCATGTACGCCAGCCTGTCTGCTTTCTTATTGCCATCCATGTAGTCAGCCTGTCTGCTCTCTTATTGCCACCCATGTACCCAACTGATTCTACTGCTACGTTTAAATGGGAGTACATGGTTCAGAACGACAGCTTTCATTTGAGAGTCTAATCTAACTATAAACCATATCTATCGTGTAGGTATATAAAGTATATCTATCGTGTAGGTATATCAAGATAGACCAACGGGTACAGGAAAGTTCAATGTGGATACAGGAAAGTTCAATGTGGATACAGGAAAGTTCAATGTTTATACAGGAAAGTTCAATGTGGATACAGAAAAGTTCAATGTGGATACAGGAAAGTTCAATGTGGATACAGGAAAGTTCAATGTGGATACAGGAAAGTTCAATGTGGATACTGGAATGTTCAATGTGGATACAGGAATGTTCAATGTGGATACAGGAATGTTCAATGTGGATACAGGAATGTTCAATGTGGATACGGGAAAGTTCAATGTGGATACAGGAATGTTCAATGTGGATACAGGAATGTTCAATGTGGATACAGGAATGTTCAATGTGGATACAGGAATGTTCAATGTGGATACAGGAATGTTCAATGTGGATACAGGAATGTTCAATGTGGATACAGGAATGTTCAATGTGGATACGGGAATGCTCAATGTGGATACAGGAAAGTTCAATGTGGATACAGGAATGTTCAATGTGGATACAGGAAAGTTCAATGTGGATACGGGAAAGTTCAATGTGGATACAGGAAAGTTCAATGTGGATACCGGAATGTTCAATGTGGATACAGGAAAGTTCAATGTGGATACAGGAAAGTTCAATGTGGATACAGGAAAGTTCAATGTGGATACTGGAAAGTTCAATGTGGATACAGGAAAGTTCAATGTGGATACGGGAAAGTTCAATGTTGATACAGGAAAGTTCAATGTGGATACCGGAATGTTCAATGTGGATACAGGAAAGTTCAATGTGGATACAGGAATGTTCAATGTGGATACAGGAATGTTCAATGTGGATACGGGAATGTTCAATGTGGATACAGGAAAGTTCAATGTGGATACAGGAAAGTTCAATGTGGATACAGGAAAGTTCAATGTGGATACAGGAATGTTCAATGTGGATACAGGAAAGTTCAATGTGGATACAGGAAAGTTCAATGTGGATACAGGAAAGTTCAATGTGGATACAGGAATGTTCAATGTGGATACAGGAATGTTCAATGTGGATACAGGAAAGTTCAATGTGGATACAGGAAAGTTCAATGTGGATACAGGAATGTTCAATGTGGATACAGGAATGTTCAATGTGGATACAGGAATGTTCAATGTGGATACAGGAAAGTTCAATGTGGATACAGGAATGTTCAATGTGGATACAGGAAAGTTCAATGTGGATACAGGAATGTTCAATGTGGATACAGGAAAGTTCAATGTGGATACAGGGAAGTTCAATGTGGATACAGGAAAGTTCAATGTGGATACAGGAATGTTCAATGTGGATACGGGAATGTTCAATGTGGATACAGGAATGTTCAATGTGGATACTGGAATGTTCAATGTGGATACAGGAATGTTCAATGTGGATACAGGAAAGTTCAATGTGGATACAGGAATGTTCAATGTGGATACAGGAAAGTTCAATGTGGATACAGGAAAGTTCAATGTGGATACAGGAAAGTTCAATGTGGATACAGAAAAGTTCAATGTGGATACAGGAAAGTTCAATGTGGATACAGGTAAGTTCAATGTGGATACAGGAATGTTCAATGTGGATATAGGAAAGTTCAATGTGGATACAGGAAAGTTCAATGTGGATACAGGAATGCTCAATGTGGATACAGGAAAGTTCAATGTGGATACAGGAAAGTTCAATGTGGATACAGGAATGTTCAATGTGGATACGGGAATGTTCAATGTGGATACAGGAATGTTCAATGTGGATACAGGAAAGTTCAATGTGGATACAGGAATGTTCAATGTGGATACAGGAAAGTTCAATGTGGATACAGGAAAGTTCAATGTGGATACAGGAAAGTTCAATGTGGATACAGGAAAGTTCAATGTGGATACGGGAATGTTCAATGTGGATACAGGAATGTTCAATGTGGATACAGGAATGTTCAATGTGGATACAGGAATGTTCAATGTGGATACTGGAAAGTTCAATGTGGATACAGGAATGTTCAATGTGGATACAGGAATGTTCAATGTGGATACAGGAATGTTCAATGTGGATACAGGAATGTTCAATGTGGATACAGGAATGTTCAATGTGGATACAGGAATGTTCAATGTGGATACAGGAATGTTCAATGTGGATACGGGAATGCTCAATGTGGATACAGGAAAGTTCAATGTGGATACAGGAATGTTCAATGTGGATACAGGAAAGTTCAATGTGGATACGGGAAAGTTCAATGTGGATACAGGAAAGTTCAATGTGGATACCGGAATGTTCAATGTGGATACAGGAAAGTTCAATGTGGATACAGGAAAGTTCAATGTGGATACAGGAAAGTTCAATGTGGATACGGGAAAGTTCAATGTGGATACATGAAAGTTCAATGTGGATACGGGAAAGTTCAATGTTGATACAGGAAAGTTCAATGTGGATACGGGAATGTTCAATGTGGATACAGGAAAGTTCAATGTGGATACAGGAATGTTCAATGTGGATACAGGAATGTTCAATGTGGATACGGGAATGTTCAATGTGGATACGGGAAAGTTCAATGTGGATACAGGAAAGTTCAATGTGGATACAGGAAAGTTCAATGTGGATACAGGAATGTTCAATGTGGATACATATTTGGCAGATCTCTGTGTGGGTGTCTGTGACGTGGAGGTTTGATGTTCACCATACGTTCCAAAGGTACTTGGTTCACTCCCTCGTTGAGTATGTTTTTACTTCTTTAATCTTTAGTTGTATTGTCCTGTTCTCTCACCTCCACAAGTTTGTTTTTACTTCTTTAATCTTTAGTTGTATTGTCCTGTTCTCTCACCTCCACAAGTCTGTTTTTACTTCTTTAATCTTCAGTTGTATTGTCCTGTTCTCTCACCTCCACAAGTTTGTTTTTACTTCTTTAATCTTCAGTTGTATTGTCTTGTTCTCTCACCTCCACAAGTTTGTTTTTACTTCTTTAATCTTCAGTTGTATTGTCCTGTTCTCTCACCTCCACAAGTTTGTTTTTACTTCTTTAATCTTCAGTTGTATTGTCCTGTTCTCTCACCTCCACAAGTTTGTTTTTACTTCTTTAATCTTTAGTTGTATTGTCCTGTTCTCTCACCTCCACAAGTTTGTTTTTACTTCTTTAATCTTCAGTTGTATTGTCCTGTTCTCTCACCTCCACAAGTCTGCGTGTTCTTTAATCTTCAGTTGTATTGTCCTGTTCTCTCACCTCCACAAGTCTGTGTGTTCTCTAATCTTCAGCTGTATTGTCTTGTTCACTTCCACAAGTCTGTTTAGCTGGGATCAGTAACCCCTTCCATTTTATTGTTCGTGCTAGCCATAACTTAGTATTCAAATGATTTATTCACTTTGTAGTTGAATCTTTATGTAAAGCTAACTTGATTATTTGAGTGTAACTTGAGCAATTTGTCAGCTAATGCACAGTACTATGCAGTACTATCCAGTACTATGCAGTACTATCTGCTCAACAAAAGCTAGTACACACTACTATCAAGTACTATCTACTCAACAAAACTGCAGCACCATCCTACCATTAGTATCCAATTGGACATTCAGTTTGGTAGATCTCAGAGATAACAGAGACGACGACAGGCACTGTTTACAAAGCGCACACAAAAGCCCGTTCTGTAAATCTCTTCTTTTCCTGACGTAATGAGTTAAAACAGGATTGGAGTTTAAAAAAAGAAGAAATATTCGTTTTGTTCGGATTCGCTTTTTCTGGTTGTTTGTTGAATGTATAGTAGGATTTATATTTGACATTATATCTCTGTATGTGTATGTGTGTGTATACTGCCAGGTTTATACTTATATCTCAGTATGTGTATGTGTGTGTACTGCCAGGTTTATACATATATCTCACTGTGTGTATATACTGCCAGGTACACGACACGTAGTTTATACTTATATCTCAGTGTGTGTACCCAGACAGCGACACGTAATTTCTACTTTTCTGAATGTGTAACTGTTAATGTATATTTGACATCAGCAATGTGTACACTGTCACTCTGTGTACACTGTCACTCCGTGTACACTAGAACTATATACATTCTTCCAGTGAATCTACAAATGATAAAATATGCTAAAACGGATTTCCATAACTACAATTGCAGCAATAAAGACGAAAAGTAACACGCGATTGGCTGACCTGTAATTAACATAATATATGACCTTTGACATTCCAATCAATAAACAGGATTCATGATGAAAGGCAAGAATGCAGATTTGTGGCAGATTTATGGAGAAAAATGTGTTTGCTGACACATAAAATATCGTTTGATGATTCTGCATTTCCTTGTTGTATGTTTAATTTCTTGACTATCGTCTAGTCTCCAATATATTTTATTGTTTCTAGTGTCGTCTATACAATGTTTATTGCGGTAATCCGAGTTGATGTACTTGAGATAGTTCTTAAACATCTTTAATCTTCATGATATTTACAGAGTTGATGCCATTCTAGACTTTTCATGCAAGTCTAGGGTGAACATCTAGAATGTCTATGACCGTCTAGAATGTCTATGACCGTCTAGAATGTCTTTGATCGTCTAGAATGTCTATGACCGTCTAGAATGTCTATGACCGTCTAGAATGTCTATGACCGTCTAGAATGTCTATGACCGTCTAGAATGTCTATGACCGTCTAGAATGTCTTTGATCGTCTAGAATGTCTATGACCGTCTAGAATGTCTATGATCGTCTAGAATGTCTATGACCGTCTAGAATGTCTATGACCGTCTAGAATGTCTTTGATCGTCTAGAATGTCTATGACCGTCTAGAATGTCTATGATCGTCTAGAATGTCTATGACCGTCTAGAATGTCTTTGATCGTCTAGAATGTCTATGACCGTCTAGAATGTCTATGATCGTCTAGAATGTCTATGACCGTCTAGAATGTCTATGATCGTCTAGAATGTCTATGACCGTCTAGAATGTCTATGAACGTTAATAATATCTATGACCGACTAGACCAGTGCTAAACAATGTTTAAGCGCCGTATCTGAATAATGACTGTAGAGGCGTGGGCGCCGAATGGCAACTGAAATAATGACTGTAGAGGCACGGGCGCCGTATGGCAACTACAATAATGATTGTAGAAGCGAGGCGCCGTGTGCAACTGCAATAAGTAAAATAAAGATAATTAATCAATTAATAAAACTAATAACAGATGACAGCTTCTTCTTTACCCTTCACTCATAACACCCCATCATAATCACTTCTCATAACACTTCCTCATACTTCCTCATAACCTTCACTCATAACACTTACTCCATAACATTCCCATAACACTTCACTCATAACACTTCACTCATAACACTTCACTCATCTAACACTTCACTCATAACACTTCACTCATCATAACACTTCCTATAACTTCACTCATAACACTTCACTCATAATCCACTTTCACTCATCAAATTCATCTAATAAACACTTCCTCATAACACTTCCTCATTACATCCCATAACACTTCACTCATAACACTTCACTCATAACACTTCACTCATAACACTTCACCATAACACTTCACTCATAACACTTCCTCATACACTTCACTCATAACACTTCACCCATAACACTTCACTCATAACACTTCACTCATAACACTTCACTCATAACACTCACTCATAACACTTCACCCATAACACTTCACTCATAACACTTCACTCATAACACTTCACTCATAACACTTCACTCATAACACTTCACTCATAACACTTCACCATAACACTTCACCTAACACTTCACTCATACACTTCACTCATAACACTTCACTCATAACACTTCACTCATAACACTTCACTCATAACACTTCACTCATAACACTTCACTCATAACACTTCACCCATAACACTTCACTCATAACACTTCACTCATAACACTTCACTCATAACACTTCACTCATAACACTTCACCCATAACACTTCACTCATAACACTTCACTCATAACACTTCACTCATAACACTTCACTCATAACACTTCACTCATAACACTTCACTCATAACACTTCACTCATAACACTTCACTCATAACACTTCACTCATAACACTTCACTCATAACACTTCACTCATAACACTTCACTCATAACACTTCACTCATAACACTTCCCTCATAACACTTCACTCATAACACTTCACTCATAACACTTCACTCATAACACTTCACTCATAACACTTCACTCATAACACTTCACTCATAACACTTCACTCATAACACTTCACTCATAACACTTCACTCATAACACTTCACTCATAACACTTCACTCATAACACTTCACTCATAACACTTCACTCATAACACTTCACTCATAACACTTCACTCATAACACTTCACTCATAACACTTCACTCATTACACTTCACTCATAACACTTCACTCATAACACTTCACTCATAACACTTCACTCATAACACTTCACTCATAACACTTCACTCTACACTAACTACTTCACTCATAACACTTCACTCATAACACTTCACTCTTAACACTTCACTCATAACACTTCACTCATAACACTTCACTCATAACACTTCACTCATAACACTTCACTCATAACACTTCACTCATAACACTTCACTCATAACACTTCACTCATAACACTTCACTCATAACACTTCACTCATAACACTTCACTCATAACACTTCACTCATAACACTTCCCTCATAACACTTCACTCATAACACTTCACTCATAACACTTCACTCATAACACTTCACTCATAACACTTCACTCATAACACTTCCCTCATAACACTTCACTCATAACACTTCACTCATAACACTTCACTCATAACACTTCACTCATAACACTTCACTCATAACACTTCACTTCATACACTTCACTCATAACACTTCACTCACTCATAACTTCACTCATAACACTTCCACTCATAACACTTCACTCATAACACTTCACTCATAACACTTCACTCATAACACTTCACTCATAACACTTCACTCATAACACTTCCACTCCATAACACTTCACTCATATTCACTATAACACTTCACTCTTACATAACACTTCACTCATAACACTTCACTCATAACACTTCACTCTACACTTCACTCATAACACTTCACTCATAACACTTCCTTAACACTTCCCATAACACTTCACTCATAACACTTCACTCATAACACTTCACTCATAACACTTCCTCACACTTCCCATAACACTTCACTCTACACTTCCTAACACTTCACTCATAACACTTCACTCATAACACTTCACTCATAACACTTCACTCATAACACTTCACCTAAACCCATAACACTTCACTCATAACACTTCACTCATAACACTTCACTCATAACACTTCACTCATAACACTTCACTCATAACACTTCACCCATAACACTTCACTCATAACACTTCACTCATAACACTTCACTCATAACACTCCTTAACACTCACTCATAACACTTCACTCATAACACTTCACTCATTACACTTCACTCATAACACTTCACTCATAACACTTCACTCATAACACTTCACTCATAACACTTCACTCATAACACTTCACTCATAACACTTCACTCATAACACTTCACTCATTACACTTCACTCATAACACTTCACTCATAACACTTCACTCATAACACTTCACTCATAACACTTCACTCATAACACTTCACTCATAACACTTCACTCATAACACTTCACTCTATAACACTTCACTCATAACACTTCACTCATAACACTTCACTCATAACACTTCACTCATAACACTTCACTCATAACACTTCACTCATAACACTTCACTCATTACACTTCACTCATAACACTTCACTCATAACACTTCACTCATAACACTTCACTCATAACACTTCACTCATAACACTTCACTCATAACACTTCACTCATAACACTTCACTCATAACACTTCACTCATAACACTTCACTCATAACACTTCACTCATAACACTTCACTCATAACACTTCACTCATAACACTTCACCCATAACCCTTCACTCCTAACACTTCACCCATAACACTTCACTCCTAACACTTCACCCATAACACCTCACTCCTAACCCTTCACCCCTAACCCGTCACCCATTACACTTCACTCCTAACCCGTCACCCATAACACTTCACTCCTAACCCGTCACCCATTACACTTCACACATTACACTTCACATTACACTTCACATTACACTTCACACATTACACTTCACACATTACACTTCACACATTACACTTCAAACATTACACTTCACACATTACACTTCACACATTACACTTCACACATTACACTTCACACATTACACTTCACTGCTTACACTTCACCCATTACACTTCACACATTACACTTCACACATTACACTTCACATTACACTTCACACATTACACTTCACACATTACACTTCACATTACACTTCACTCCTAACACTTCACTGCTTACACTTCACTCCTAACACTTCACTCATTACACTTCACTCCTAACACTTCACTCATTACACTTCACTCATTACACTTCACTCCTAACACTTCACTGCTTACACTTCACACATTACACTTCATTCCTAACACTTCACTGCTTACACTTCACTCCTAACACTTCACTCATTACACTTCTCTCCTAACACTTCACTGTTTACACTTCACTCCTAACACTTCACCCATTACACTTCACTCCTAACACTTCACTCATTACACTTCACTCCTAACACTTCACTCATTACACTTCACTCATTACACTTCACTACTAACACTTCACTCATTACACTTCACACATTACACTTCCCCTAACACTTCAATGCTTACACTTCACTCCTAACACTTCACCCATTACACTTCACTCCTAACACTTCACTCATTACACTTCACTACTAACACTTCACTCATTACACTTCACTCATTACACTTCACTACTAACACTTCACTCATTACGCTTCACACATTACACTTCACTCCTAACACTTCACTCATTACACTTCACTCATTACACTTCACTCCTAACACTTCACTCATTATACTTCACACATTACACTTCACTCCTAACACTTCACTCATTACACTTCACTCATTACACTTCACTCCTAACACTTCACTCATTACACTTCACTCATTACACTTCACACATTACACTTCACACTTACACTTCACATTACACTTCACATTACACTTCACACATTACACTTCACACATTACACTTCACTCCTAACACTTCACTGCTTACACTTCACTACTAACACTTCACTCATTACACTTCACTCCTAACACTTCACTCATTACACTTCACTCATTACACTTCACTCCTAACACTTCACTGCTTACACTTCACACATTACACTTCACTCCTAACACTTCACTACTTACACTTCACTCCTAACACTTCACTCATTACACTTCACTCCTAACACTTCACTCATTACACTTCACACATTACACTTCACTCCTAACACTTCACTCATTACACTTCACTCATTACACTTCACTCCTAACACTTCACTCATTACACTTCACCCATTACACTTCACACATTACACTTCACACATTACACTTCACACATTACACTTCACATTACATTCACATTACACTTCACACATTACACTTCACTCCTAACACTTCACTGCTTACACTTCTCTCCTAACACTTCACTCATTACACTTCACTCCTAACACTTCACTCATTACTCTTCACTCATTACACTTCACTCCTAACACTTCACTGCTTACACTTCACACATTACACTTCATTCCTAACACTTCACTGCTTACACTTCCCCTAACACTTCACTCATTACACTTCTCTCCTAACACTTCACTGCTTACACTTCACTCCTAACACTTCACCCATTACACTTCACTCTAACACTTCCTCATTACACTTCACTCCTAACACTTCACTCATTACACTTCACTCATTACACTTCACTACTAACACTTCACTCATTACACTTCACACATTACACTTCACTCCTAACACTTCACTGATTACACTTCACTCCTAACACTTCACCCATTACACTTCACTCCTAACACTTCACTCATTACACTTCACTACTAACACTTCACTCATTACACTTCACTCATTACACTTCACTACTAACACTTCACTCATTACGCTTCACACATTACACTTCACTCCTAACACTTCACTCATTACACTTCACTCATTACACTTCACTCCTAACACTTCACTCATTATACTTCACACATTACACTTCACTCCTAACACTTCACTCATTACACTTCACACATTACACTTCCTCCTAACACTTCACTCATTACACTTCACTCATTACACTTCACACATTACACTTCACACATTACACTTCACACATTACACTTCACACATTACACTTCACACATTACACTTCACTCCTAACACTTCACTGCTTACACTTCACTCCTAACACTTCACTCATTACACTTCACTCCTAACACTTCACTCATTACACTTCACTCATTACACTTCACTCCTAACACTTCACTGCTTACACTTCACACATTACACTTCACTCCTAACACTTCACTACTTACACTTCACTCCTAACACTTCACTCATTGCACTTCATCCTAACACTTCACTCATTACACTTCACTCATTACACTTCACTCCTAACACTTCACTCATTACACTTCACACATTACACTTCACTCCTAACACTTCACTGCTTACACTTCACTCCTAACACTTCACATTACACTTCACTCCTAACACTTCACTCATTACACTTCACACCTAACACTTCACTCATTACACTTCACTCATTACACTTCACTCCTAACACTTCACTCATTACACTTCACACATTACACTTCACTCCTAACACTTCACTCATTACACTTCACTCATTACACTTCACTCCTAACACTTCACTCATTACACTTCACATTACACTTCACTCCTAACACTTTACCATTACACTTCACTACTTACACTTCACTCCTAACACTTCACTCATTACACTTCACTCATTACACTTCACTCCTAACACTTCACTCATTACACTTCACACATTACACTTCACTCTAACTCTTCACTCATTACACTTCACTAATTACACTTCACTCCTAACACTTCACTCATTACACTTCACACATTACACTTAACTCCTAACACTTCACACATTACACTTCACTCATTACAGTTCACACATGATACTTCACACATTACACTTCACATTACACTTCACATTACACTTCACATTACACTTCACACATTACACTTCACTCCTAACACTTCACTCATTACACTTCACACATTACACTTCACTCATTACACTTCACTCCTAACAGTTCACTCATTACACTTCACACATTACACTTCACTCCTAACACTTCACTCATTACCCTTCACACATTACACTTCACTCCTAACACTTCACTCATTACACTTTACACATTACACTTCACTCCTAACACTTCACTCATTACATTTCACTCATTACACTTCACTCATTACACTTCACTCCTAACACTTCACTCATTACACTCACACATTACACTTCACTCCTAACTCTTCACTCATTACACTTCACACATTACAGTTCACATATTACACTTCACACATTACACTTCACATTACACTTCACACATTACACTTCACATTACACTTCACACATTCACTTCCTCTAACACTTCACTCATTACACTTCACACATTACTTCACTCTAACACTTTACCCATTACACTTCACTCCTAACACTTCACTCATTACACTTCACTCCTAACACTTCACTCATTACACTTCACTCATTACACTTCACTACTAACACTTCACTCATTACACTTCACACATTACACTTCACTCCTAACACTTCACTGCTTACACTTCACTCCTAACACTTCACCCATTACACTTCACTCCTAACACTTCACTCATTACACTTCACTACTAACACTTCACTCATTACACTTCACTCATTACACTTCACTCCTAACACTTCACTCATTACACTTCACTAATTACACTTCACTCCTAACACTTCACTCATTACACTTCACACATTACACTTCACTCCTAACACTTCACTCCTAACACTTCACCCATTACACTTCACTCATTACACTTCACTCCTAACACTTCACTCATTACACTTCACACATTACACTTCACTCCTAACACTTCACTCATTACACTTCACTCATTACACTTCACTCCTAACACTTCACACATTACACTTCACACATTACACTTCACACATTACACTTCACACATTACACTTCACACATTACACTTCACACATTACACTTCACTCCTAACACTTCACTCATTACACTTCACACATTACACTTCACTCCTAACACTTCACTCATTACACTTCACACATTACACTTCACTCCTAACACTTCACTCATTACACTTCACTCATTACACTTCACTCCTAACACTTCACTCATTACACTTCACACATTACACTTCACTCCTAACACTTCACTCATTACCCTTCACACATTACACTTCACTCCTAACACTTCACTCATTACACTTCACACATTACACTTCAATCCTAACACTTCACTCATTACATTTCACTCATTACACTTCACTCATTACACTTCACTCATAACACTTCACTCATTACACTTCACACATTACACTTCACTCCTAACTCTTCACTCATTACACTTCACACATTACAGTTCACATATTACACTTCACACATTACACTTCACACATTACACTTCACACATTACACTTACACATTACACTTCACATTACACTTCACTCCTAACACTTCACTCATTACACTTCACACATTACACTTCACTCCTAACACTTCACTCATTACACTTCACACATTACACTTCACTCCTAACACTTCACTCATTACACTTCACTCATTACATTTCACTCCTAACACTTCACTCATTACACTTCACACATTACACTTCACTCCTAACACTTCACACATTACACTTCACACATTACACTTCACTGCTTACAAATCACCCATTACACTTCACACATTACACTTCACACATTACACTTCACACATTACACTTCACTACTTACACTTCACTCCTAACACTTCACTGCTTACACTTCACTCCTAACACTTCACTCATTACACTTCACTCCTATCTCTTCACTCATTACACTTCACACATTACACTTCACTACTAACACTTCACTCATTACACTTCACTCATCACACTTCACTCCTAACACTTCACTCATTACACTTCACATTACACTTCACTCCTAACACTTCACTGCTTACACTTCACTCCTAACACTTCACCCATTACACTTCACTCCTAACACTTAACTCATTACACTTCACTCCTAACACTTCACTCATTACACTTCACTCATTACACTTCACTCCTAACACTTCACTCATTACACTTCACACATTACACTTCACTACTAACACTTCACTCATTACACTTCACTCATTACACTTCACTCCTAACACTTCACTCATTACACTTCACACATTACACTTCACTCCTAACACTTCACTCATTACACTTCACACATTACACTTCACTCCTAACACTTCACTCATTACACTTCACTTACACTTCTCTAACACTTCACATCACTTCAACATTAACTTACTCCTAACACTTCACACATTACACTTCACTCATTACAGTTCACACATGAACTCTAACATTACATTCACACATTACACTTCACCATTACACTTCACTCTAACACTTCACTCATTACACTTTACACATTACACTTCTCCTAACACTTCACTCATTACACTTCACACATTACACTTCACTCGTAACACTTAACTCCTAACACTCCACTGCTTACACTTCACTAATTACACTTCACACATTACACTTCACACATTACACTTCCACATTACACTTCACACATTACACTTCACACATTACACTTCACACATTACACTTCACTCATTACACTTCACATTACACTTCACTCCTAACACTTCACTCATTACACTTCACTCATTACTCTTCACACATTACACTTCACACATTACACTTCACTAATTACACTTCACACATTACACTTCACACATTACACTTCACTCCTAACACTTCACTCCTATGGAGGCATAGGTCCGCAGTTCTGTCCAAGTCCATCTTGTCCATATCTCCCACTCTCCCCACTCTCTCTCCGCCTCTCTCCCACTCTCTCCCACTCTCTCCCACTCTCTCCCCACTCTAGCCCTGGAGATCTTCAAAGTTGAAAGAAGGTGAGTCGGCAGCCCTATTTCATTTAGTATTTCATAGGGTCGCCTTCCTTGTGTGGGTTCTTTTTCTTCCTCGGGTCGCATCATGAGTCTTTCCTTGTGTGGGTTCTTTTTCTTCCTCGGGTCGCATCATGAGTCTTTCCTTGTGTAGGTTATTTTTCTTCTCGGTCGCATCATGAGTCTTTCCTTGTGTGGGTTATTTTTCTTCCTCGGTGGCAAGCCACATTTCTTGATTGGAGTTTCTGTAGCTATCTAGTGTTTCTTTTTTACAAAGTAGGGTAGCTAGCGTCACCTCCAACCTCTTTAGCCGCCTACTACAACATGTGTGACAGGTAACAGTGGTTCTAGTATTTACACCTCTGGTTTGGACTCCGGTAACCACTAGGGCTAGAAGACAACATAACCTTGAATAAATATTTTATTAAATCACTCTGCTGTCTCGTATTTCACTGTTGTCTCATATTTCACTGTTGTCTCATATTTCACTGCTGTCTGGTATTTCACTGTTGTCTCATATTTCACTGTTGTCTCATATTTCACTGCTGTCTGGTATTTCACTGTTGTCTCATATTTCACTGTTGATTAGTAGTAAAGTTCAATCCCAGATGGCATTCTGGTCTACAGATGGAGAGAAGGGCATTCTGGAGAGAAGGGCATTCTGGAGAGAAGGGCATTCTGGAGAAAAGGGCATTCTGGAGTGAAGGGCATTCTGAAGAGAAGGGCATTCTGAAGAGAAGGGCATTCTGGAGAGAAGGGCATTCTGAAGAGAAGGGCATTCTGGAGAGAAGGGCATTCTGGAGAGAAGGGCATTCTGGAGAGAAGGGCATTCTGGAGAGAAGGGCATTCTGGAGAGAAGGGCATTCTGGAGAGAAGGGCATTGTGGTCTATAGATGGAGAGAAAACAGAGCAAGTGTTGAGTAGAGAGAAAACAGAGCAAGTGTTGTGTGAGAGAAAACAGAGCAAGTGTTGTGTAGAGAGAAAACAGAGCAAGTGTTGTGTATAGAAAAACAGAGCAAGTGTTGAGTAGAGAGAAAAACAGAGCAAGTGTTGAGTAGAGAGAAAAACAGAGCAAGTGTTGTGTAGAGAGAAAAACAGAGCAAGTGTTGAGTAGAGAGAAAAACAGAGCAAGTGTTGTGTAGAGAGTTATAAAAACAATTGGATGGAATATCTCTAAGTGGACTAACTCTCGACAGCGTCAACCTGTAAACTAGTAGTAACAGTGAAACTTTGTGAGACATTACAAGAACTAGCTCTAGGAACTATTGAAGTGTGAGATGGACATTACAAGAACTAGCTCTAGGAACTATTGAAGTGTAGATGGACATTACAAGAACTAGCTCTAGGAACTATTGAGTGTGAGATGGACATTACAGAACTACTAGGACTATTGAAGTGTGAGATGGACATTACAAGAACAACTAGGAACTATTGAAGTGTGAGATGGACATTAAGAACACTAGGAACTCTGAGGAGAGGGCTCAAGACTAAAGGAACTATTGAAGTGTGAGATGGACATTACAAGAACTAACAGGAACTCTGAAGTGTGAATGGACATTACAAGAACAACTAGGAACTACTGAATGTGAGATGGACATTAAGAACTAGCTAGGAACTTTAATGGAGAAATTACAGAACAGTCTAGGAACTATTAAGGGTGAGATGGACATTAAAGAACACTAGGAACTATTGAAGTGTAGATGGACATTACAAGAACTACTAGAACTATTGAAGTGTGAGATGGACATTACAAGAACTAGCTCTAGGAACTATTGAAGTGTGAGATGGACATTACAAGAACTATCTAGGAACTACTGAAGTGTGAGATGGACATTACAAGAACTAGCTCTAGGAACCATTGAAGTGTGAGATGGACATTACAAGAACTAACTAGGAACTATTGTAGTGTGGGATGGACATTACAAGAACTAACTAGGAACTATTGAAGTGTGAGATGGACATTACAAGAACTAGCTAGGAACTACTGAAGTGTGAGATGGACATTACAAGAACTAACTAGGAACTACTGAAGTGTGAGATGGACATTACAAGAACTAACTAGGAACTATTGAAGTGTGAGATGGACATTACAAGAACTAACTAGGAACTATTGAAGTGTGAGATGGACATTACAAGAACTAGCTAGGAACTATGAAGTGTGAGATGGACATTACAAGAACTAACTAGGAACTATTGAAGTGTGAGATGGACATTACAAGAACTAACTAGGAACTATTGAAGTGTGAGATGGACATTACAAGAACTAGCTAGGAACTATTGAAGTGTGAGATGGACATTACAAGAACTAGCTAGGAACTATTGAAGTGTGAGATGGACATTACAAGAACTAACTAGGACCTACTGAAGTGTGAGATGGACATTACAAGAACTAGCTAGGAACTATTGAAGTGTGAGATGGACATTACAAGAACTAACTAGGAACTATTGAAGTGTGGGATGGACATTACAAGAACTAACTAGGAACTATTGAAGTGTGAGATGGACATTACAAGAACTAGCTAGGAACTACTGAAGTGTGAGATGGACATTACAAGAACTAACTAGGAACTACTGAAGTGTGAGATGGACATTACAAGAACTAACTAGGAACTATTGAAGTGTGAGATGGACATTACAAGAACTAGCTAGGAACTATTGAAGTGTGAGATGGACATTACAAGAACTAGCTAGGAACTATTGAAGTGTGAGATGGACATTACAAGAACTAACTAGGAACTATTGAAGTGTGAGATGGACATTACAAGAACTAACAAGGAACTATTGAAGTGTGAGATGGACATTACAAGAACTAACTAGGAACTATTGAAGTGTGAGATGGACATTACAAGAACTAGCTAGGAACTATTGAAGTGTGAGATGGACATTACAAGAACTAGCTAGGAACTATTGAAGTGTGAGATGGACATTACAAGAACTAGCTAGGAACTATTGAAGTGTGAGATGGACATTACAAGAACTAACTAGGAACTAATGAAGTGTGAGATGGACATTACAAGAACTAACTAGGAACTATTGAAGTGTGAGATGGACATTACAAGAACTAACTAGGAACTATTGAAGTGTGAGATGGACATTACAAGAACTAACTAGGAACTATTGAAGTGTGAGATGGACATTACAAGAACTAACTAGGAACTACTGAAGTGTGAGATGGACATTACAAGAACTAACTAGGAACTACTGAAGTGTGAGATGGACATTACAAGAACTAACTAGGAACTACTGAAGTGTGAGATGGACATTACAAGAACTAACTAGGAACTACTGAAGTGTGAGATGGACATTACAAGAACTAGCTAGGAACTACTGAAGTGTGAGATGGACATTACAAGAACTAACTAGGAACTACTGAAGTGTGAGATGGACATTACAAGAACTAACTAGGAACTACTGAAGTGTGAGATGGACATTACAAGAACTAACTAGGAACTACTGAAGTGTGAGATGGACATTACAAGAACTAACTAGGAACTACTGAAGTGTGAGGTGGACATTACAAGAACTAGCTAGGAACTACTGAAGTGTGAGATGGACATTACAAGAACTAGCTAGGAACTATTGAAGTGTGAGATGGACATTACAAGAACTAGCTAGGAACTATTGAAGTGTGAGATGGACATTACAAGAACTAACTAGGAACTACTGAAGTGTGAGATGGACATTACAAGAACTAGCCTAGGAACTACTGAAGTGTGAGATGGACATTACAAGAACTAGCTCTAGGAACTATTGAAGTGTGAGATGGACATTACAAGAACTAACTAGGAACTATTGAAGTGTGAGATGGACATTACAAGAACTAACTAGGAACTATTGAAGTGTGAGATGGACATTACAAGAACTAACTAGGAACTACTGAAGTGTGAGATGGACATTACAAGAACTAACCAGGAACTACTGAAGTGTGAGATGGACATTACAAGAACTAACTAGGAACTACTGAAGTGTGAGATGGACATTACAAGAACTAGCTAGGAACTATTGAAGTGTGAGATGGACATTACAAGAACTAGCCTAGGAACTACTGAAGTGTGAGATGGACATTACAAGAACTAACTGGAACTATGAAGTGTGAGATGGACATTACAAGAACTAACTAGGAACTATTGAAGTGTGAGATGGACATTACAAGAACTAGCTCTAGGAACTATTGAAGTGTGAGATGGACATTACAAGAACTAACTAGGAACTACTGAAGTGTGAGATGGACATTACAAGAACTAGCTCTAGGAACCATTGAAGTGTGAGATGGACATTACAAGAACTAACTAGGAACTATTGAAGTGTGAGATGGACATTACAAGAACTAACTAGGAACTATTGAAGTGTGAGATGGACATTACAAGAACTAGCTAGGAACTACTGAAGTGTGAGATGGACATTACAAGAACTAACTAGGAACTACTGAAGTGTGAGATGGACATTACAAGAACTAACTAGGAACTATTGAAGTGTGAGATGGACATTACAAGAACTAGCTAGGAACTATTGAAGTGTGAGATGGACATTACAAGAACTAGCTAGGAACTATTGAAGTGTGAGATGGACATTACAAGAACTAACTAGGAACTACTGAAGTGTGAGATGGACATTACAAGAACTAACTAGGAACTATTGAAGTGTGAGATGGACATTACAAGAACTAACTAGGAACTATTGAAGTGTGAGATGGACATTACAAGAACTAGCTAGGAACTATTGAAGTGTGAGATGGACATTACAAGAACTAACTAGGAACTATTGAAGTGTGAGATGGACATTACAAGAACTAGCTAGGAACTATTGAAGTGTGAGATGGACATTACAAGAACTAACTAGGAACTATTGAAGTGTGGGATGGACATTACAAGAACTAACTAGGAACTATTGAAGTGTGAGATGGACATTACAAGAACTAGCTAGGAACTACTGAAGTGTGAGATGGACATTACAAGAACTAACTAGGAACTATTGAAGTGTGAGATGGACATTACAAGAACTAACTAGGAACTATTGAAGTGTGAGATGGACATTACAAGAACTAGCTAGGAACTATTGAAGTGTGAGATGGACATTACAAGAACTAGCTCAGGAACTATGAAGTGTGAGATGGACATTACAAGAACTAACTAGGAACTATTGAAGTGTGAGATGGACATTACAAGAACTAACTAGGAACTATTGAAGTGTGAGATGGACATTACAAGAACTAACTAGGAACTATTGAAGTGTGAGATGGACATTACAAGAACTAGCTAGGAACATTGAAGTGTGAGATGGACATTACAAGAACTAACTAGGAACTATTGAAGTGTGAGATGGACATTACAAGAACTAACTAGGAACTATTGAAGTGTGAGATGGACATTACAAGAACTAACTAGGAACTACTGAAGTGTGAGATGGACATTACAAGAACTAACTAGGAACTAATGAAGTGTGAGATGGACATTACAAGAACTAACTAGGAACTATTGAAGTGTGAGATGGACATTACAAGAACTAACTAGGAACTACTGAAGTGTGAGATGGACATTACAAGAACTAACTAGGAACTACTGAAGTGTGAGATGGACATTACAAGAACTAACTAGGAACTACTGAAGTGTGAGATGGACATTACAAGAACTAACTAGGAACTACTGAAGTGTGAGATGGACATTACAAGAACTAGCTAGGAACTACTGAAGTGTGAGATGGACATTACAAGAACTAGCTAGGAACTACTGAAGTGTGAGATGGACATTACAAGAACTGACTAGGAACTACTGAAGTGTGAGATGGACATTACAAGAACTAACTAGGAACTACTGAAGTGTGAGATGGACATTACAAGAACTAACTAGGAACTACTGAAGTGTGAGATGGACATTACAAGAACTAACTAGGAACTACTGAAGTGTGAGATGGACATTACAAGAACTAGCTAGGAACTACTGAAGTGTGAGATGGACATTACAAGAACTAGCTAGGAACTACTGAAGTGTGAGATGGACATTACAAGAACTAGCTAGGAACTACTGAAGTGTGAGAATGGATAAGAATATGATGAGAAAATATAAGATAAGAAACAAATGAAACTACTTGAATGTAATGAAATTCACTGTAGAATATATTGAGGGCATGATGCCATAGACAAGACTGCATAGATCTCAGCAGAATAAGGAGGATGATGCCAGAGACAAAAGGAAGCAGAAAAAGAGGAGATGATGTCAGCAGAAAAGGAGGGCATGATGTCAGCAGACAAAGGAGGGGCATGTGCAGCAGACAAAGGAGGCTGCTGTCGCAGAACAAAGCATGATGTCAGCAGACAAAGGAGGGCATAATGTCAGCAGACAAAGGAGGGCATAATGTCAGCAGACAAAGGAGGGCATGCTGTCAGCAGACAAAGGAGGGCATGATGTCAGCAGACAAAGGAGGGCATAATGTCAGCAGACAAAGGAGGCACAGCAGACAAAGGAGGCATGCTGTCAGCAGACAAAGGAGGGCATGCTGTCAGAGACAAAGAGAGCATGATGTCAGCAGACAAAGGAGGGCATAATGTCAGCAGACAAAGGAGGCATAATGCAGCAGACAAAGGAGGGCATGCTGTCAGCAGACAAAGGAGGGCATGATGTCAGCAGACAAAGGAGGGCATATGTCAGCAGACAAAGGAGGCAACGCAGACAAAGGAGGCAGCAGACAAAGAGGGGCATGATGTCAGCAGACAAAGGAGGGCATAATGTCAGCAGACAAAGGAGGCAAGATGTCAGCAGACAAAGGAGGGCATAATGTCAGCAGACAAAGGAGGCAGCAGACAAAGGAGGGCATGATGTCAGCAGACAAAGGAGGGCATACTGCCCAGCAGACAAAGGAGGCAGCAGACAAAGGAGGGCGTGATACCAGCAGACAAAGGAAGGCAGCAGACAAAGGAGGCAGCAGACAAAGGAGGCAGCAGACAAAGGAGGCAGCAGACAAAGGAGGCAGCAGACAAAGGAGGCAGCAGACAAAGGAGGCAGCAGACAAAGCAGGCAGCAGACAAAGGAGGCAGCAGACAAAGGAGAGCATGATGCCAGCAGACAAAGGAGGATATGATGTCAGCAGACAATGGAGGGCAACAGACAAAGGAGGATATAATGTCAGCAGACAAAGGAGGATATGATGTCAGCAGACAAAGGAGGATATGATGTCAGCAGACAAAGGAAGGCAGCAGACAAAGGAGGATATGATGTCAGCAGACAAAGGAAGGCAGCAGACAAAGGAGGATATGATGTCAGCAGACAAAGGAGAGAAAGATCAAGCAGAAGATGTCCCAGACGAGATATGACTGAGGCAGATGCCGGGCACCTCAGACAGGGCATGGAGGCATTAAAGCTGTTTTCATGAGAATCAAGTTCCGACAGTGATGATGATGATGATGATGAGGAGGAGGAGGAGGAGGATAAATATGTTTGTGAGGGTAATGCTGAATATAATGATGGTGATGATGACGGACGATGGTGATGATGACGGATGATGGTGATGATGACGGATGATGGTGATGATGACGGATGATGGTGATGGACTGTGGTGGTGATGATAATGTTGATGCTGGTAATGATATACAATATCTGCCATGGAGGGTGACATTTATGTGAACTTAATATGTAGTAGTTACCTACACCTGCCTACACCAGAACAAACACAATACATCTGCCTACACACGAACATACACAATACATCTGCCTACACAATGACATATATAAAACATCTGCCTACACAATGACATATATAAAACATCTGCCTACACAATGACATATATAAAACATTTGCCTACACAATGACATATATAAAACATCTGCCTACACAATGACATATATAATACATCTGCCTACACAATGACATATATAATACATTTGCCTACACAATGACATATATAATACATTTGCCTACACAATAAACATATATAATACATTTGCCTACACAATGACATATATAATACATTTGCCTACACAATGAACATATATAAAACATTTGCCTACACAATGACATATATAAAACATCTGCCTACACAATGACATATATAAAACATTTGCCTACACAATAAACATATATAAAATATTAACCTACAATGATAATAATACATTTCCACTACATGAACATATATAAAACATTTGCTACACAGGTGACTATATAAACGATCTTGCCTTACAAATGACATATATAAAACATTTGCCTACAATGACATTATAAACATGTTGCCACTTTATCGAATGAGAACATAATGAAGACATTATCAATGACATATATAAAACATTGCTTGCAGACATGAATGCTATAATATTCAAATTAATTCTTTCATGACGTTTCAATAATGTTGCCACTGAATATATCATTTGCTCAAAAAAATGAAGAACATTTCTAGACATATACATTCTTGCATGACAGTAACAAAACTAATCACATCTTCATTCAGAATTGTGACAATTTTTGACCTTAAATGTACTCACGCTAATTCTTGCATGTGAGATGTGACATCTTTACTGTATAAGAACAATCGACACACATAGAATTGTACATCACCAAGTGAATGTGATATTCTATCATTCTCATGCAATTAATTAATTAATAATAACAATCACACATCTTCTGACATCTATTGAAATTGACATTCTTTGACATTGCAATCATCTTTATTGAAACATTCTGCACATCTTGTATGAAACTTGTCTGTAGCATCTTGTATGAAACTTGTCTGAGCATCTTGTATTGAAACTTGTCTAGCATCTTGTATTGGAAACTTGTCTGCATCTTTATTAAACTTGTGTAATCTTGATGAAACTTGTCTGCAGCATCTTGTATTGAAACTTGTCTGCAGATCTTGTCGAGATTGTGAAACTTGTCTGTAGCATCTTGTATTGAAACTTGTCTGTAGCATCTTGTATTGAAACTTGTCTGTAGCATCTTGTATTGAAACTTGTCTGTAGCATCTTGTATTGAAACTTGTCTGTAGCATCTTGAATTGAAACTTGTCTGTAGCATCTTGTATTGAAACTTGTCTGTAGCATCTTGTATTGAAACTTGTCTGTAGCATCTTGTATTGAAACTTGTCTGTAGCATCTTGTATTGAAACTTGTCTGTAGCATCTTGAATTGAAACTTGTCTGCAGCATCTTGTATTGAAACTTGTCTGTAGCATCTTGTATTGAAACTTGTCTGTAGCATCTTGTATTGAAACTTGTCTGGAGCATCTTGAATTGAAACTTGTCTGTAGCATCTTGAATTGAAACTTGTCTGTAGCATCTTGTATTGAAACTTGTCTGTAGCATCTTGTATTGAAACTTGTCTGTAGCATCTTGTATTGAAACTTGTCTGTAGCATCTTGTATTGAAACTTGTCTGCAGCATCTTGAATTGAAACTTGTCTGTAGCATCTTGTATTGAAACTTGTCTGTAGCATCTTGTATTGAAACTTGTCTGCAGCATCTTGAATTGAAACTTGTCTGTAGCATCTTGAATTGAAACTTGAATCTGCTAGCATCTTGAATTGAAACTTGTCTGTAGCATCTTGAATTGAAACTTGTCTGCAGCATCTTGAATTGAAACTTGTCTGCAGCATCTTGAATTGAAACTTGTCTGCAGCATCTTGAATTGAAACTTGTCTGCAGCATCTTGAATTGAAACTTGTCTGCAGCATCTTGAATTGAAACTTGTCTGCAGCATCTTGAATTGAAACTTGTCTGCAGCATCTTGAATTGAAACTTGTCTGCAGCATCTTGAATTGAAACTTGTCTGCAGCATCTTGAATTGAAACTTGTCTGCAGCATCTTGAATTGAAACTTGTCTGCAGCATCTTGAATTGAAACTTGTCTGCAGCATCTTGAATTGAAACTTGTCTGTAGCATCTTGAATTGAAACTTGTCTGTAGCATCTTGAATTGAAACTTGTCTGCAGCATCTTGAATTGAAACTTGTCTGCAGCATCTTGAATTGAAACTTGTCTGGAGCATCTTGAATTGAAACTTGTCTGTAGCATCTTGAATTGAGATTTGTCTGTAGCATCTTGAATTGAAACTTGTCTGCAGCATCTTGAATTAAACTTGTCTTAGCATCTTGAATTGAAACTTGTCTGTAGCATCTTGAATTGAAACTTGTCTGAGCATCTTGAATTGAAACTTTCTGCAGCATCTGAATGAAACTTGTCTGAGCATCTTGAATTAAACTTGTCAGCATCTTGATTGAAACTTGTCTGAGCATCTGAATTGAAACTTGTCTGCAGCATCTTGAATTGAAACTTGTCTGCAGCATCTTGAATTGAAACTTGTCTGCAGCATCTTGAATTGAAACTTGTCTGCAGCATCTTGAATTGAACTTGTCTGAGCATCTGAATTGAAACTTGTCTGCAGCATCTTGAATTGAAACTTGTCTGTAGCATCTTGAATTGAAACTTGTCTGTAGCATCTTGAATTGAAACGTGTCTGCAGCATCTTGAATTGAAACTTGTCTGCAGCATCTTGAATTGAAACTTGTCTGCAGCATCTTGAATTGAAACTTGTCTGTAGCATCTTGTATTGAAACTTGTCTGTAGCATCTTGAATTGAAACTTGTCTGTAGCATCTTGAATTGAAACTTGTCTGTAGCATCTTGAATTGAAACTTGTCTGCAGCATCTTGAATTGAAACTTGTCTGCAGCATCTTGAATTGAAACTTGTCTGCAGCATCTTGAATTGAAACGTGTCTGCAGCATCTTGAATTGATACTTGTCTGCAGCATCTTGAATTGAAACTTGTCTGCAGCATCTTGAATTGAAACTTGTCTGTAGCATCTTGAATTGAAACTTGTCTGTAGCATCTTGAATTGAAACTTGTCTGTAGCATCTTGAATTGAAACTTGTCTGTAGCATCTTGAATTGAAACTTGTCTGTAGCATCTTGAATTGAAACTTGTCTGCAGCATCTTGAATTGAAACTTGTCTGCAGCATCTTGAATTGAAACTTGTCTGCAGCATCTTGAATTGAAACTTGTCTGCAGCATCTTGAATTGAAACTTGTCTGCAGCATCTTGAATTGAAACTTGTCTGCAGCATCTTGAATTGAAACTTGTCTGCAGCATCTTGAATTGAAACTTGTCTGCAGCATCTTGAATTGAAACTTGTCTGCAGCATCTTGAATTGAAACTTGTCTGCAGCATCTTGAATTGAAACTTGTCTGCAGCATCTTGAATTGAAACTTGTCTGCAGCATCTTGAATTGAAACTTGTCTGTAGCATCTTGAATTGAAACTTGTCTGTAGCATCTTGAATTGAAACTTGTCTGTAGCATCTTGAATTGAAACTTGTCTGCAGCATCTTGAATTGAAACTTGTCTGCAGCATCTTGAATTGAAACTTGTCTGTAGCATCTTGAATTGAGATTTGTCTGTAGCATCTTGAATTGAAACTTGTCTGCAGCATCTTGAATTAAAACTTGTCTGTAGCATCTTGAATTGAAACTTGTCTGTAGCATCTTGAATTGAAACTTGTCTGCAGCATCTTGAATTGAAACTTGTCTGCAGCATCTTGAATTGAAACTTGTCTGTAGCATCTTGAATTGAAACTTGTCTGTAGCATCTTGAATTGAAACTTGTCTGTAGCATCTTGAATTGAAACTTGTCTGCAGCATCTTGAATTGAAACTTGTCTGCAGCATCTTGAATTGAAACTTGTCTGCAGCATCTTGAATTGAAACTTGTCTGCAGCATCTTGAATTGAAACTTGTCTGTAGCATCTTGAATTGAGATTTGTCTGTAGCATCTTGAATTGAAACTTGTCTGCAGCATCTTGAATTAAAACTTGTCTGTAGCATCTTGAATTGAAACTTGTCTGTAGCATCTTGAATTGAAACTTGTCTGCAGCATCTTGAATTGAAACTTGTCTGCAGCATCTTGAATTGAAACTTGTCTGCAGCATCTTGAATTGAAACTTGTCTGTAGCATCTTGAATTGAAACTTGTCTGTAGCATCTTGAATTGAGATTTGTCTGTAGCATCTTGAATTGAAACTTGTCTGCAGCATCTTGAATTAAAACTTGTCTGTAGCATCTTGAATTGAAACTTGTCTGGAGCATCTTGAATTGAAACTTGTCTGTAGCATCTTGAATTGAAACGTGTCTGCAGCATCTTGAATTGATACTTGTCTGCAGCATCTTGAATTGAAACTTGTCTGCAGCATCTTGAATTGAAACTTGTCTGTAGCATCTTGTATTGAAACTTGTCTGTAGCATCTTGAATTGAAACTTGTCTGTAGCATCTTGAATTGAAACTTGTCTGTAGCATCTTGAATTGAAACTTGTCTGCAGCATCTTGAATTGAAACTTGTCTGAAGCATCTTGAATTGAAACTTGTCTGCAGCATCTTGAATTGAAACTTGTCTGCAGCATCTTGAATTGAAACTTGTCTGCAGCATCTTGAATTGAAACTTGTCTGCAGCATCTTGAATTGAAACGTGTCTGCAGCATCTTGAATTGATACTTGTCTGCAGCATCTTGAATTGAAACTTGTCTGCAGCATCTTGAATTGAAACTTGTCTGTAGCATCTTGAATTGAAACTTGTCTGTAGCATCTTGAATTGAAACTTGTCTGTAGCATCTTGAATTGAAACTTGTCTGTAGCATCTTGAATTGAAACTTGTCTGTAGCATCTTGAATTGAAACTTGTCTGCAGCATCTTGAATTGAAACTTGTCTGCAGCATCTTGAATTGAAACTTGTCTGCAGCATCTTGAATTGAAACTTGTCTGCAGCATCTTGAATTGAAACTTGTCTGCAGCATCTTGAAATGAAACTTGTCTGCAGCATCTTGAATTGAAACTTGTCTGCAGCATCTTGAATTGAAACTTGTCTGTAGCATCTTGAATTGAAACTTGTCTGTAGCATCTTGAATTGAAACTTGTCTGTAGCATCTTGAATTGAAACTTGTCTGTAGCATCTTGAATTGAAACTTGTCTGTAGCATCTTGAATTGAAACTTGTCTGCAGCATCTTGAATTGAAACTTGTCTGCAGCATCTTGAATTGAAACTTGTCTGCAGCATCTTGAATTGAAACTTGTCTGCAGCATCTTGAATTGAAACTTGTCTGCAGCATCTTGAAATGAAACTTGTCTGCAGCATCTTGAATTGAAACTTGTCTGCAGCATCTTGAATTGAAACTTGTCTGCAGCATCTTGAATTGAAACTTGTCTGCAGCATCTTGAATTGAAACTTGTCTGCAGCATCTTGAATTGAAACTTGTCTGCAGCATCTTGAATTGAAACTTGTCTGCAGCATCTTGAATTGAAACTTGTCTGCAGCATCTTGAATTGAAACTTGTCTGCAGCATCTTGAATTGAAACTTGTCTGCAGCATCTTGAATTGAAACTTGTCTGCAGCATCTTGAATTGAAACTTGTCTGTAGCATCTTGAATTGAAACTTGTCTGTAGCATCTTGAATTGAAACTTGTCTGTAGCATCTTGAATTGAAACTTGTCTGCAGCATCTTGAATTGAAACTTGTCTGCAGCATCTTGAATTGAAACTTGTCTGTAGCATCTTGAATTGAGATTTGTCTGTAGCATCTTGAATTGAAACTTGTCTGCAGCATCTTGAATTAAAACTTGTCTGTAGCATCTTGAATTGAGATTTGTCTGTAGCATCTTGAATTGAAACTTGTCTGCAGCATCTTGAATTAAAACTTGTCTGTAGCATCTTGAATTGAAACTTGTCTGTAGCATCTTGAATTGAAACTTGTCTGCAGCATCTTGAATTGAAACTTGTCTGCAGCATCTTGAATTGAAACTTGTCTGCAGCATCTTGAATTGAAACTTGTCTGTAGCATCTTGAATTGAAACTTGTCTGTAGCATCTTGAATTGAAACTTGTCTGCAGCATCTTGAATTGAAACTTGTCTGCAGCATCTTGAATTGAAACTTGTCTGCAGCATCTTGAATTGAAACTTGTCTGCAGCATCTTGAATTGAAACTTGTCTGTAGCATCTTGAATTGAAACTTGTCTGCAGCATCTTGAATTGAAACTTGTCTGTAGCATCTTGAATTGAAACTTGTCTGTAGCATCTTGAATTGAAACGTGTCTGCAGCATCTTGAATTGATACTTGTCTGCAGCATCTTGAATTGAAACTTGTCTGCAGCATCTTGAATTGAAACTTGTCTGTAGCATCTTGTATTGAAACTTGTCTGTAGCATCTTGAATTGAAACTTGTCTGTAGCATCTTGAATTGAAACTTGTCTGTAGCATCTTGAATTGAAACTTGTCTGCAGCATCTTGAATTGAAACTTGTCTGAAGCATCTTGAATTGAAACTTGTCTGCAGCATCTTGAATTGAAACTTGTTTGCAGCATCTTGAATTGAAACTTGTCTGCAGCATCTTGAATTGAAACTTGTCTGCAGCATCTTGAATTGAAACGTGTCTGCAGCATCTTGAATTGATACTTGTCTGCAGCATCTTGAATTGAAATTTGTCTGCAGCATCTTGAATTGAAACTTGTCTGTAGCATCTTGAATTGAAACTTGTCTGTAGCATCTTGAATTGAAACTTGTCTGTAGCATCTTGAATTGAAACTTGTCTGTAGCATCTTGAATTGAAACTTGTCTGTAGCATCTTGAATTGAAACTTGTCTGCAGCATCTTGAATTGAAACTTGTCTGCAGCATCTTGAATTGAAACTT